>JBBMJY010000014.1:4824245-4870272 GCA_037833715.1 Toxotes lorentzi
TGTGTGTGTGTGTGTGTGTGTGTGTGTGTGTGTGTGTGTGTGTGTGTGTGTGTGTGTGTGTGTGTGTGTTTTAGACTTCAAAAGACAAATTTAAATCCGTGTTCTGGTCTCACCGGTCTCAACCAAAATAAGAACAAAGAATGTACCATATAAACACTATAAAATTCTTTTCAAAGTTAAAGCTGATCTTTAACTGTTTTCACTGAGGAGCTATTAAAGGCACAACCACCTCTTCTCTGGGATTTGTTTCCTGGCTTTAAAATTATTTATGATGTAAATGTTAAATGAAGCATGTAAATGATAAAATGTATAAATGCGTTCATGATCTCTGTGCGTTTTAATCACCTGGTTAATTGTTCTTGCTTTAACCACCACCCGCCCACCGCAGCCTCCTAATGACCCCCACGGCATCACCAAAGAGGAACTAATCGAAGCCCTGAGGGCCGTTCTTACTGGGACACCAAAATTTGCTGAGGTAGGACAGTTTTCTTTTTGGTGCAATGGAAGTTGTGTGACCTGAGAAGAGTTGGCTATCAGGGTCTAAAGAGTCCTGCACTGTTACAGTTTCTGTTGCCTCTCATCATCGAGAAGCTGGACTCAGACGTTCAGAGTGCGAAGCTGGACTCGCTGCAGACGCTGGTGAGATTCCTGGTCATTTTCTAAAAATCTTTGTTGCACAGAACACTGCCGTGTGGGGTTGGAGTTTCTTGTTGAGAGTATAAAATTTAAGAAAAGTTGTACCTGACTGCTTATTACATAACATTGTATATTTCCCAGACTGCCTGTGTGTCACAATATGAACATAAGGACTTTGCAGAGTTCCTTGAGGGACTGTGGACATCACTGCGCAGAGAGGTTGGTTTGAAACAGATTGATATGATACTGCAGTGACTGTTTTACAAATACCATGTGTGATTTTGATTCTGAGACACTGAGACAGACTACAGGAAATGACCCAAAATACAAAGGTTTATGGGAAGAAAGGGCACTTTCTCATGGTTTTGAAAGCCAAGTAAAACAAGATGAAGTCTGGACCAGAGCTGATATTCATCAGGTTTTCTTGTGTTCTTAAGAGACTTTAGATGAGATCCTCATGCTACAGGCAGAGAAATCACATGTGAAATCTAACAAATCCATTACAGTGATGCATCAACGTAAACTTTTCCATTACTGGTTAATCATCCACACCAGACTAAACAGACTGCTTTTTATAATCACGTCTTACAGAGTCTAAACTTAAACTTCCCCCTCCTTGTTTCATTGCAGGTGTTTCAGACATCCAGTGAGAGGATTGAGTCTGCAGGCCTCACTGCTCTTACCGCACTCACTTCCTGTCTGTCTCGCTCAGTCCTCAGCTCTGACTCTGAAGACTCCCTTAGCACCTTCTTGGATCTTTTGCTCAAAGGTGAATGCAGAAATCTAACGTGTGATTAATTAAATAATAAAATAAAAATAAATAAATAAATACAAAATGCACAGTTTTACAGGTAGGACACATTAGCCCAAGAAGTGAATAAAAACTTGTCGAAACAGTAGAAAAATTAAAATTTGAGATACAAGTGAAGTAAACACAGAGATCAGATTTATTAAAATTCAGCTTTGATGATATATAAACAACAGAACTGGAAAAGAACTAACTAAAATAACCTGATGCAGCCAGAGTAACACTAAGGCAGCACTGTTGAACTATGTCAAGACTGTGGTAATGGGAGGGTTTGGTGCAATGTAGATGAGCAGGAAATCATACCACAATGACTGTTCACACATTCACAGTTATCAAGCTGTGTTAACAGTCTGTGTAACATAATATTACTCTCACATGATGGGTGGTTTTCTGCCAAAGTGCAGTTAGTTGGAGGGAAACTTAACAATGAATATCACACCTTTTATAGTTTTTTATAATTAGGTCGTCTACATAAACACTACTGGCCAAAAGTTTTAGAACACCAACATTTTTCCAGTGTTTATTGAAATCTAAGCAGCTCAAGTCCAGCGAAAAGTCTTAAATGGGACAGAGTCCACTTTAAACTTTTCTGTGTACATGTCATGGAAAACAGGCCTTTGTCAGGGATTAAGAAATAGTTTAACTTACAGTTATAGTTGTTGATGACTTGTTTACAAACTGTGTTACTACACCCTCTGATGCATTATTAGGACAATACTGCAGGAAGTAGTGCTGTATATTACTGTCAGAATGTTAACAAGTAAATAAATTGCCTGTCTTTGAGGAAACTGACTCCTCTGTAGTAAAGGTCCACTGACAATGTTTTTAAATGAGATTATGATGTTGTTCCAGACTGCAAACATCACCTGTGTGAGCCCGACCTGAAGCTCGTGTGGCCCAGTGCTAAGCTGCTGCAGGCCGCCTGCAGCGCCTCCAACAGGGCGAGCCACATCATAACAGCCGCTGTCATGCCCTCTCTCATTGAGCAGTACAGCAGCAGAACACAGGTAAAGAAATAAAACTGACATCCAGATGTTTGCTCAGTTTAATATGAGAAAATTAAACTATAGTTCAACCTGAACAAGAAAACATGGCCTTCTCCTGTCTGAGCAGTGTTCCCATAGACGGACGTTACTGGAGGTGGTGGTGAGATTCATCCAGTCAGTAAAAAGCAGTCAGGCCGCAGAGAACGGTGAGTGCTGCATTTATTACTGATCAATAATGATAGGAGTTTTCTAGATGTACTACGATGCCTGTTTGAGTATATTTATACTGTGATAGTTTATCATAAAGGAACCTCAAAAAGGATTAGCTGCTAACTTGTCTGTGTCTTTGTGTCCTCCATCCCTGCGCATTAGAAGAGAGTGTGCTTCTAGCCTTCCGTCAGCCTCTGTGCAGCATGGTGTTTTCAGCTCTGTCGGAGACTAATTCCAGTCTGCAGATCACAGCCACCTCTATGCTCATCTCACTGGCACAACAAACAGGTGATATAAAGTTAATCCCTACATTTAAATCTTACAGCAGAGAAATTCATCACTCTGTCAAATATTACTAATACTCTTCTCTCTCAAGGTCTGCTGTTGGACTCTGATATTGAGCTAGCTGTAGATCACCTGACCAGACTGCTGCTGACGGAGGAGGATGACAGAGTCAGGTAGGCTCATGGTTGGTCTGATTCCTGTAGTACTGCTCTTCTGTTTCTAAACACACACACACACACACACACACACACACACAGTTGCTTTTACTTTATCACTTATGCTGATATTGAGAACCTACAGCCAAATAAAACAGAAACCAGGACAGCTGGTTTAAGCAGTCTTTCTCTGTCTTTTTTTGAAGACAAAATCAGAATCAAGATGTTGCAGTTGAACTAAACATAAACTGTGTGTCTCTGTGTGTCTCTGTCCTGTTTGTGCCTCCAGCCGTGCTGTGGTAGAGTGTGCCGGAGCCTTAGCAGAGCTGCACCCAGCAGCTTTTATCAGCAAACTCATTCCAAGACTAAAGGAGGAGATATTTTCTGGTGAGTGAATAGAGTTTACTTAAAATATAACATCTGTATCTGCAATATTGAATATGTAGAAACACTATACAGAAATAATTATTAGTATCATACATTGTGTATAAAAGTGTTTTTATCCTTTTCGGACTTCTCCATAATTAATCTCAGTATATTTAGTATTTAAAACTTTTTTGACATTGATGAACAAAGAAATTACTTCAATGTCAAAGTGAATAGAAACCTCTTCAAATTGACTAAATCAGTTATAAATATTAAATACAAAATTGTTAATTGCATAAGTGTGAGCCCCATTTCACAGAGGGTTTAGTCATTTTGATCATTTTAATGCCAGAAATTCAGGAGTTTACTGTGAAAAACCTGACCAGCCTTTTCCTCCCATCCCTCATCTGCTCAGAGCCCATGGATCAGGACAACAACAGAGAAGCTTCTGAGCAGCATTCCCATCATGCAGTGCGTCAGCGGTGTTTGTCTGCTCTGGCTGCGGTGTCCACCCAACCCAGTGTTGTACGGGAGAGCACACCTGTCCTCCTGGAGGTCCTCAGCTCGGCCCACACAGGTAGGTCTGTCTGGAAAGATGGTCTTTTTTTGTCTCTCTCTCACAGGCTCTAGAATTTAAGACAAGACCAAAAGACATTATAATTTCTTCTTGTTTTCAGGTGGCGTCGGTTTCTCAGTGGAGGAGGTGGTGTTGGCGTGTCGCAGCCTCCAGAGGATAGCAGAGCAGGTTCAGGACACCGAGGAGACAGGACGATGCTTCCATGAAATCATCATCCCGCGCCTGCTGTCGTTGGCTCTCCAAGCAGCACTGCAGGGTGAACAGCCGTGGATTTCACCATAATCCTTCATCCTTCACCCCATTCTCAAAATTTATTAGACAGTTTTCATAGTTCCTGCTTTGATTGTTTCTCACCAACATCCCACTGGTTCATACGTTGCAGGTGAGGGGTCCTCTGGTCGTCGTAGTCCTCTGGTAGAGGAGGTGGTCCTGTCAGCTTTGGTCCCTGTCATCAGTACTTCCTGCTCCAGGCTACAGCCAATGTCAGTCCAGTCTCTCTGCCGTTCTTTTTTTGGTTTGCTGTCTTTGTTTTCACATTTTCAGGAGCACTTGTGTGGCCATGTTGTCATTGTACTCCCAAACCACAGTGTCAGAAAGTTTCAAATCAGTTGCAGGGAACAGGTTTTCAACGGGATTAATAGTCTGACAGTTAAACAGTTTTGCTTATTAAACACAAGATTTATTTCACTAGAGCCACTTTTCTTTCTTTGTCTCTTTGATTCCTTGTATGTACTGTTTAAGCATTTTTCATGAAGTTTGTGTGGTTTCCTCACGTGGGTGTTTCCCGTCATCAGGTTGGCGAAACAGACGGCGTCAAGAGCTGTCTCACTTTTCCTCGACTATGATGTCTCCTTTTTGCCCGACAACTCCTTCCCATCACACATCCAGCTGCTGAAGGTCTGTAGGAACAAATTCCTCATCATCTTAAAAACTTCAGCTGTGTTGCAGGATTATTATCTGTATACCCCATTTTTTGTATAGTTCTCAGCCCTCATTTAGTCCATGATTATCTAAAGATTTGCACCACTTTTCATGTCACTGTCACCTGAAAATTGTGTTTATTGAAGCATGTAATGTTTCCCCAGAATCAGCAGGGGGACTCATGGAGCCAGTCTCAGATGGTTTGTCTGCTCATGGGCTGTGTGTGCTCTTTACCTCGCAGTGTGAGTCTCTTCTTCAACTCCTAGTTCTGCTTTCATTTTCAAGTCTTAAAAACCGTCGCTGGAGTTCGTGAAGCTGGATTCTGACTGTGTTCTGTGTGTCGTCCAGGTGGAGGCGCCCCAGATAGACCAGCTGCTGTCACAGCTGGAGGAGATGAGCTGCACCTGCAGCCACCCGCTGTCATACACCTCTGCTGCAAAGTGCTTTGCAGGGCTGGTCAACAAGCGATCGCAGGGTCGGTTTGTTACTTCAGACTCCTGTCAGGGGTCACGAGTGTTTCTGTGGCAAAACTCAGATCTTCATATTGTCAGTTAGAAGCCGTGGTGATGTTTTCTTTTTTTTTTCCAGGGGATTCTCTTGATGGCCTAATTCAGAAGACAATGAAGAGAGTGTGTAGTGAGCTGGACTCTACATCTTCACCTGTACGCACTCAGGCATTCACCCTCATGATCTGGGTAAGAGTTTATTTCTCATAGGCTGATGGAATATTTTTCTTTCCAAATTCATGTCAAAGGTTTTGATTTGACATTTAGTTTGAAAAAGACAAAAATGTTTAATTTAATGTTCCTTGCTTCTGTCTCCAGGTGGCCAAGGCTTTGCTTCTCCGATACCATCCTCTGTCCACAGCACTGACTGACAAGGTAAATGCAACATTCAGTCGCTCAGTGATGGCGTTTATTTAACACACCTGAAATTGCTAACTTGCTAACATCATTTAGTTTTTCCTAATTTTGCACTGTGTACTCTTGAAGCTCTTCTCTCTGCTCGATGATGCTGATCTGGGTCCGATGGCAGCCGACGGCTTCTCACTGCTCATGAGCGACTCTGCTGACGTTCTGAACCGTGGTTGCCATGCCGACGTTCGCATCATGTACCGTCAGCGCTTCTTCAGCGAGAATTCGGCGAAGTTGGTCCAGGGCTTCAATGCTGCGCCGCAAGGTACGAGGCAACAGCACTGTTGAGCAGATTGTCTGTTTGAAATTAATTACATTTCAGCATTTACAGGAGATTCAAAAGATTTTAGACTTTTTCCACTGGCACATCCTCTGCAAGTTCTTGTCCCTGTTTCATTACCTTGGGTGAAATGTATTCTCTGCCTGTCTGTTTTCCAGAGAAGAAGCCTAACTACCTGAAGGCTCTGTCCAACATAGTCAATAAACTGCCAAAGCAGGTTCAGATCACTGAACTCCCAGCGGTGAGTAAACTGTAAACTGTTTTGGTCTCTTCTTCTTCTCTTCATTCATGAACCACTGTAGCATGAAGTTTTGTTTTGTTTTTTTGTCCCTGTCCAGCTCCTGTCACTGCTGCTGGAGGCCTTGTCGTATCCCGATCAGGGCGTCCAGCTGTCCACACTGTCCTGTCTGGAGCCCGTCCTCATCGACCCCCCACCAGCTCTCATACAGCAGCTGGAGGCTTTGGTCAGCAGGCTGCTGGCCCTCATCTCCAGTCCAGCCATGGTCAGTGAGATACCACACCTCAGGGTGTTTTCTATACCGATTCTTCTGTCATGATTTTTAACAGCACAAGCTGAAGCTGAATGTTATGTCAGGATGTGTGTTCACCCTGAAAATTAGAACACATTAACCAGCTCATTACTCCAGACAGAGCTCTAATCAATATTTTGTTTCTTCTTTCATGCAGAGTGTAAGGATCGCCTCACTGCGCTGCATCCATGCCCTTTCCCGCTTCCCCGTACACGAGGTAAAACTCAAAACTGTCGTCAAGCTGTTGAATACCTTCCCAAAATCTCAAATTTAGACTCTCCTCCTGACCGACATGCAAGTAAAAGTAATGTTTGAGGGAACTTTACACATTTTTTTTTTAACAGAGGGGAAACCCAGATGGTTCCTTCAAGAATTTCTAAGAAAATGTTCCAGCCCATAACTTCCCTCCTCTTCCATGAAATAAATATGGATTCTTATTAAAATTGTGGTTGTGCTCTACACTTTTACCCCACCATGTTTCTGGGAGCACTGACATTCTCAAACTGAAGCTTAGCCACGTGTCGCATTTGTCTTTGATCCAGATCTTGCCTTTTCGGGCCCGAGTGCTGCGAGCTCTGGCCCGGCCTCTGGACGACAAGAAGAGGCTGGTGAGGAGCGAGGCGGTTCAGGCACGAGGAGAGTGGTAAGAGTCAACCAGTACCAAGTCCTACACTAATCTGAAATCACATACAATGCTACAACTGTGTTTCTAGTTGGTTCTACACTACAACTTTTCTCTGTCTTATTTTCCTCATAGGTTCCTCTTGGGAAGTCCTGGGGGAAGGTGATTTTACACCTCAAGCACAACCCCTCAACCCACAAGTCTCCCATTAAGACCCCACACGCCCCCACCCTCCCCTGGACATGGAAGAAAAGAGAGTTGGGAGCCTAGATATCTAATCCCCTAACCCTACCCAGGACCAGGTACCCAGGATCAGATCTGTGCAGTCCACACAACAGCTCTCTATCATTGGGTAAACTCTCCAGTTCACCCCCTCCCACTCCACACATCCCTCTACCCTTCTTATTCTCATCTTGTCAACCAGAATCCCTCCATCCTCCATCTTCTTTCCCTTTTTACTGACTTGGTTTTGTTGTGACCGCCTGTATCTTCATGAACGCACAATGAGAGAATATGGACTGACTGTGGAGTGTAGTCCAAGTTGAAAGAATGAAATGACTTGTTAATTAATATTAATATGCAACACGCCTCGTGTACGTTGTTGTCTTTCTCTCTACATATCACAGAAAATGTCACAGAGTTGAATGAGGACATTTTGATTGCGTACAATTTGAAAACTTATACTTACATCATCATCATCACTATAAGAGCTCTCTCACTCAGATTACAGTCCGATCAAATCATTATATAATGAGAACAAAATGAAAGACAGTATTTTCAGACGTTTACTATGTTTGCTTAATAAATAACTATTATCAACTGATTTTCTTATAATTAACAAAATGATTATTTAAAAATGATACTTTTTTGCAAGATTTTTGAAAATCTAACCAAACTAAATAAAAGATGGAACTTAGATGTAGTAATAAAGTTAAATAATCAAAGTCTAAATTTTAAAATGGCTCTTGTTGATTGCACTTTGTGTCAGCTCCTATGCAGAGAGAAAGTAAACACAGTACATACATTCAGTGGACAAGTCACTGCAGTGCTCATGGACTATAGTGGATGAGTGGTCCCGTCAACTGTGGTGACATTTTCTTTCTTTCTTTCTTTCTTTTTTTTTTTAAATGAAACTTTATGACCATTTTGAGAATTCAGGCTGCTGGAAACATCAAAGAGCTCATCCTCACTGCGTATAGAGATGTGGGATTCAGAGCCAAATGAGTGCAGCACTGAACCCAGCAGGCGCTGATTAGCAGCCTTTTATCTTCTCATCTGGATGAATGTGTGTAACTGAGCAGCCATGTCTTAGCAACTGCTGGTGTGTTTGATTTGTGTCACTCTGGCGCAGCAGCTGGGTGGAGCTGTAAAGACCAGGGAATTTATGGATGTGCCAACTGTCCTCTGGTTGCTCACAGGGTGACAAGAATCAAGCACTTCCACGTGTATCAGGCCTCCAGTGACCGGGTGACATTTTAAGATTCATTTTACATTATTATGTATCTGTGCTGACATTAATGTTTATAAATGCATTAAGATTGTAAGTTATGTGAACAGTATGTCTGACATCTGCCTTGTGTTCACTCTATTTAAAGTATTGATGCTATATCATAGTTTATGTCAAGACTTTGGACCTCACATCAACTTATGCCAAGGAGATAGACAGTATTTAAAATGTCTAACTTAAGTTGTCATTAAAACTTTTCTTTGTAATTATACAAAAAGCTTCTAATGTCATTTTTTATCTACTGACGAGGGAAAAACTATAAAATCAAAAATGATCAAACACTCCTTTTTTTTTTTTAATTAAAAAAGACAATAAATCAAAGTGGAGCACAGCTCCAACGCATTACAACTGATATCACAGCTGAACGTCATGTTTCTATGGCAACTACAGATCCAACTCATCCATCATTATAGTTACAGATATGAACATGTTGAGGTGAAATTTAAAAGGGAATAGAAAAATCAGGAATTCACAGTGGCTTTTATCACTTATTTAAAGTGCCTCGATTTAAAGGCTGAACACCCCAAACAAGGCACGAAACAATTTCTCTATCAGAAGATTTTAAATGTTCAAGTCAGGAATTTAAGAGAAGTGAATCAAAATCTTGTTTTTTTTGGGATGGGGGGTCTTCTTTGGCACCAGAGCAGCGGAGTTCAGACCAGCGGCTCTAAGTCTCATCAGTACGCTCTCCAAAACATGACCACTGAATACCACAGATGTAAACATGCACATCAGTACACATTAAAACCAAATGTTTGAAAATGAGAGTTACTTAAATAATCACGGGACATTTATCCAAGAAAGTCAAAAAGTAGTATTGAAATATCTGCCTTGCCTCCCCCCTACAGTAAGAAACACCTGGGATTGTCCCCAGCCTAAGACACATAAACACAGTAATTATGGACAATCAAAACTAGAACATTTCTCAAACAAGCAGACAAGGTCTAGGCTCAGATCCCTGACTAAACCTGTCAGACAGTGTCAGTTATTAAAGGTGCTATGTTTTGAATTTCATCATCTTTTCACCTCTTTAGGTGAAAGACAAGAGAACCACCTGTAAAAAGAAGCAAGCAGAGTCAGTCTCTGGGAAATGTAGCATCAGTTTGAAAGAATTAACAATACTGCTGGAATTAGATGGTTTGGTCATGGGGGGGTGATCCCGGCTGACTTTAGGTGAGAGGAGGGGTACACCCTGAACAGGTCGTCAGTCTACAATGTGTTGTATTAATGTTTAGAAAATGCAAAGCATAGCACTTTTAAGATGCTGTAACTCACTCCTCAGTGAGCCTCTACGAAGGTCTCCAGCGCCTCCCATAATGCTTTGTCACATCCATCGTGCTGGTGCATTAAAATGCACAAATATTCATTGTTGTCTGTTTACAAATGGTTGTGAGAAAGAGGTTTGAGCTTCACAGCAATGCTGGCCAGCAGCACCTGTTATAAACCAAGTCGGTCCACATCACAGCAGTCGCAGGGTGAAGTCGGCTGGTGGTGAGGTCTACAGTTAGACCGTCTGAAAGGATGAACGGGCTTTTGAGGAATCACTAGTGGTTATTTCCATACACATTCACACTACAAAGAGTCTTTCTTTTTAGCGGCAGATGGAGAGAGAGCTTCTTGTGCTTTCTTTAGCTGATCAGTGCAACACACCAGACACGCTGCCTGTGGTGTAAACACATGATAAAAGGTTTCTGATATTAAAAAAAGAAAATGAATGGGCAAAGGTCAGATGGCCATAGGGTCCCTCCTGGTGAAGGTGCAGTCCCACATGATGCCGTCCCCGCTGGGAAGGTGGCTGGAGGGTAACAGGACGCGTGTGAACCAGTGACTGAGGAACGGAAGAACAAGATTTAAATTACATAAATCTAAAAAAGAAACAAAGGACATTTTCAGACCTGCAGTCTTTATCAGGCGGTGCTTCATAACTCATTTTACACATGGCACACAAAGATTGTTTCCACCAACATGCACAGATTCTTTTAGTCTCTGACAGTCAAGACCAGGTGTAAACCTTAGGGCTGGGTAAATACACTGGATAATACACTTGAGTTCTGGCGGTAAACGACTTCCATGTGATTTTATCTGCTGACTGTCGTCACTAACTGACCCTGACTGGAACAGACTTGGTCCAATCAGTCGTCACGTCCAAATCATATTCATAAGCAATGTGGGAAAACAGCTATGATGGCTGGATGCAGGAGGATACACCAAGACTCATCAAAATCCAAATAATAAGAAGAATCTCATGGTTTGAATCAGAAAACGCAAAACCTGAGCTCACCTTCTCTCCTCCACACCGAACAGTAACCTCCAGTTGTTCGTTCTACCGTGATGGTGTGGATTTCTGAACGCCTGCATCGTAATAGAAGGAACATCAAAAGCCATTTTCGAAGTTGGATTTTGCAGAATTAAGGGTCCGATCAGTGTACGTACCTTGCCCTTCTCCTTGAGTCTTTTGGTCTCTTTGCGGTTGATGTGGCGCTCCACACTGGTCTCTCCTCTGCTGATGAGCGTTGCGTGCCACAGGGTGAGTCCTCCCAGAGCTACCGCCACCGAGCTGGAGGGGAAGGGTGGGGGCACGTTACAACCTTCATTTTATTTTGAAACAGGAAGACATGAGCGGTGACGTGCTGCTCACCTGGTCAGCACCCAGAGGAAGATGATACTCTTGTGAGCAGTGGTTTCTCTAAAGGAGTAGTCAGGAGGTGGGGTCTGATAATAACTCTAAAGGGGACGAAAAAATACAGTCAGGCTTACGAATTACTTCACAATGGCATCAAATACGGAGATATTTCAGTGTGAGAGATGACCTGAGGATGTTTTATCGCATGCTCTCTGAGGTCATTCTGGCTCAGGATCACGCCGCTGACAATATGTGTGAGTTAACTCTAAAAAAAAGGCCTTGTTTGTTTACCATCTGGTGAACAAACACCGTTGAGATAAGACCATCCTGGATAAACATGAGAGCAGAAAGCCAAGATCGCTTTCAGGTCTCCCGTTTCACTTCGCTTTTGCCATTTGAGATCGATTTCTGCCTTCTAATTACCATCTGGCAGCCGCCACAAAACAATTCATCTCAGATTAATCTTGTGAAAACGGGAAATAAATACAATTATGGTTAAACTGAACAGGAAGACACTGATAACAGACAACACACACAGATACTGGCACGACGTTCATCCTCACCTCTATAGCACTGTACGCCTCCAGGAACAGCTCCCTGCTGCTGATGCTGCAGTAGATGCAGCCCAGAGTCATGAAGAGGCAGAAGGAGAAGAAGTAGCGATGGTTGAAGTGGCCCACACAGTTATTCAACCAGGCTGGAAATAGGTTCAGTTCAATATGTACAAAGTGGGAAGTTACAAAACACTTAAAGCATTTTTTAAATTTATAAATGAAAGTCATTTTCGTGCATTCTCCTTCGGGTGTTTCCTTTAAAAAGGATACGACAGTGGTGGTCCATCTTCAGAACACACCTGCAACACAACGAAGGCAATTTAAAAAACAAAAAAGCTGTTTGCTGAGTTGATCAAACGACTCTCAGGAACAGGCAAATTGTCTTACATGTTGCAGATGCTGCAGTGGTGCGTCCTGGGCGGTTTGGGAGTGATACACTTCTTACAAATGGACACTGAGGGAATGTGGATTTTGTCCTAAGATAAAAGAAAAAAACATAATTAAGAGGATGTTATTATAGTGTCTTTAACTGAAACAAGAGAAGTCAGATCCTACCATCTACCTCATGCAGTGACAGTGGAGACCAATGAGGCAGAGAAATTTAAGTAAATGGATAAAGCCATGCACCTGCTCTACTTCTTTTGACAGAGTGAGAGCGTTCTTCTTCTCTAAATATATTTTCTGTACAATAAGTAAACAATGTCTGCAGCACATTTTTTTCATTTCAGATTGCACAGTGCATGCACACTGTGTCACTACATTATTTAACACTTTCCCACAGAGCTGAGAGATGTTTGGTACCTTGGGCGGGTGTCCTGGAGAGGTGGTGGTGGCCTTGTAGTAGTGGAAGACCACCATGACGAGAAGCCAGTGGCCACAGCAGAGGTGCCAGATGGCCCAGTGCGCAGGGTAGGTGCTGAGGATCGTGGGTAGGATGAACAGGTAGACGATGACCACGACTGAGGTGGTCAGGAGGATGACCAGACACACAAACACCTGAGAGGGAAAAAGAAAAGAGAGGGTGAGGAAAGAAGAAAGAAGTGTAGAAATAGAAGAGAAGAGAGGCGAGCTTACCACTCCGAACCAGCGGGTCAAGTTGTCCACAATCCAGTAGACGGGTTCGAACACACAGTCCAGCACAGTGTCTGAGTTGCTGAGGCTGTTGTAATACAGTGACTTGAGCAGCAGCTTGCTGTAACTCCACAGCTCCAACAACCTCCCGCTGATCCACGGTTTGCTCCCCCCGCCTCGCCGTCCTCTCTGCGAGCGGCACAGCCGGCACCAGCGTAGCGCGAGCCGCATGGCCCGGGAGAGCTGCCACCTCCAGCTGCTGCCCATACGCATGCCACCACAGCCGCTGCTGCCACCTCCTCCGCCTCTCCTACACACTCTGCCTTCCAGACACACACAAACACACAAGAACAGACACCAACAGTTACAAACACAGGCTGCGAAAAACAGTAGCTCTTCGTAGTGGAGCCGGATGACGGGTGAGGCTGCCATTGTCGCCTCCACCTCAGGAGAACTAAGAGTGATCACAGCTTCTGGTGCACTCAAAAAGGTAACTAACAAGACGACTAGCGAGCTCCGAAACAAGAGAACAGGCAGTGAGCAACACAAGGGACTTCCACTCCTAGAAGGCCTTCTGTTTCCTGGAAAGCACAAAAGTTATTTAAGTTCGGTGACAGCATCCTCCATGCGACACATGTCCCTCAAAGCAAGAAAGGACAGGAGCTATCAGATAATGAGCCATGCCCATCAGCCCCAACAAATAAACTTAATAATTCACAGCAAATCCAGAACTCCAGGCCATAAACCTCCAAGACGCCTGCCAGGGAGCTGCAGAGAGGTAACCCTATAAGAGGGAAATGCGAAGGGATGAATGTCGTAAGAAGGAAATAAAGTGGCTACCTGATCCTGGGGCATCATTTCATGAAAGTGAGTATTGGTTACACAGATAAGGCTTATTCAGGTTCTCTAAAATCGGATGGCATTAATAATTAGAGATGGTAATCAGGGACCTTTAATAGACAGTAACAGTAAAGTCCAGCAACCTTGTCTTTTTTCCCCTCTATGAGCAGCTATTTGACCTCTCATGGTGACCACTGTTAACTCCGGTCTCTATTTTGTCCATATTTTTGTTCAGCACAGACACTTAGTTGGACATTTGTGAAGTTCTGTCAAGAAACAGCACAAATGCGGCACATGTCCCATCTGTCAAGGTAAAACATGAGGACAGTGATAGGTTTTCAATTCTATCATCATTAAAAGGTTCCACACACAACATTAATAAGTCATGACCATAGTGTAATTACTCTATGTTAATGTATGAGGGGGGGAGACAGAAAAACAGATGAATGACCAAAATAAAAGCACTTGAAGCTAGGACAGAAACTAGCCATTATTTTGTTAATTCATTCATCATTTAATTTTGTTTTGTCTACAAATATAAATGTTTGTGTCGATCACGCAATTGATTGATGGGGCTAAACGCTTCAGCTCTCTATGAGTTAACTTTTTTTTTAACTATATTTTTAAAAAATAAAAAAGTAAAATTAAAAGTAAATCAAATTGTAAATCAAAGATTGTAAATCAAAATTAAGGGATGCTGAGGACATTCTCAAACCTAGAGTTTTATACTTATAGTAGAATTAGATTTTCTTTCGCTGGCAGAAATGGGTTTTTACTTGTATTTTAATTTGTAATCCAGATCATAATCAGAGGAAAAACCTATGGAATTCATCATGGCAGGACTCAGGGGGACAGGGAGAGCTGTAACAAAATTTGTGGACATGCTAACATCAATGTTATGATGTGAGAGAAAGAGAAATACGAAAAATGAACTGCCCTGTGAAGACACTTTAAACAACACCTCTGCTCGCTGCAGACAGGCTGTGGGCTGACTAAACAGAGTGTTTAAAAGGCGTAATATTAATCTGGCAGAGACAGAGAGCAGGAGAGTGGCACACAGCAGGGCACCGCCGCGGTCTCTATGGCAACCTGCTGGTCTAAATCTGGTCTTAGAAGAAAGGAAGATCACTGCCTGTGTGTCTCGCTGTAATAAGCTTTACCTTGTCCTCTCCCTCTGAACTGGCAAAGTCTCTAAGAGTCACAGAGGAAGAAGACGTGTCAGATTTTTCTCGTGCAAAAACATCAGTCAATCAGTGAATTAGTCAAGCGAGAGGATACTGACATATTAACATTAACATATTAATAGTTAATTAATAATCATTAGCACCAGCTCTATCTTTAGTCTCTTTGTTCCGAGGATGGTGATGGGGCTGCACAGTCAGATCTCAACCTATAAACAGGTTTTTCAGCAGCTTTAATAAGATATAATATACTGCGGCTTGTCTCGGCTTGTCCACCTTTAACTTGTCACTGACTCACCACTTCGACATGGATCACAGCTGCTGTTCTCTTCTGGATGCAAGTTCAGACGTACTGCACTCACTCACTCTGCCTACTGAATATTAGGTAGGCATCTTAATGTTTATATCAATATGATGATATGTGAATATGTTTTGCCTGTGGTTATGGTTTATATAATACTGTGTAGACCTGGAATGACACTGTCCATTTCCAACTTGTCCACTCTGAGGATTTGTGGCTTTTCTCTGCTTCATATTGTTGGTCAGATATAAACAAGCCACAGATCATATCACACCTCAGACCCTATAGTTTGGACTGGACACTGCATGAAAGCACCAAGAGTCAAACCCAGAACACTGTCATGTTATTATACATATAAATACTGAGTAAAATAAACGTATTTCCTGTACCTCTGATTTGTCACGAGGCTACACAAAGACAAACAGCTCTGTCCAAATGATGGCTGAACAAGTCTGTGGCAGAGTGAGGTAAAGCCAACAGACGCTCACACTGACTGATTGACTGAATGAATGATGCTGAATGAAACATCTAATCTTCACAGTCGACCAGCAGATAAACTCATTCCTCCAATCTGCTCCCATATGTCATGCTTTAACGATAGCTAGCTAACTGCTTGCCGCCTTCAGCCCCCCCGTGTTAACGGTCCGTTTTTCATAAATACCGCAGACCGACCCGGACTAAACTTGACACTTGACACTAACATACTGTACCTGGTCAGGTGAAAGGGGCCGACGAGCCTACAGCACTGCGGTCAGGTCATGGTCAGGCTACGCTGCTAGCTAAGGTCTCTACTGTCTGACTGCTGCAAACAGTGTGCACAGAGCGGCGGTACACACAAAGATCGTCTATTGAACAGATGGTTCACTCATCAGCAGGAAAACTGTCACTTTCTCCCGGACCGTCAAACAGCCTGCGAAACATTTAGATAGATAGATATATTTTATTAATCGGTGGGAGTCAACTGTCGTTCAAGCATATGTAGCTGTAGTTTGGCTGAGTTGCTACTTACCCGTTAGACAACGAAAAGTTCCTTATTTTCCTTGTTTTTTTCCCGAAATAAATGCCCAAGTGGCACCTCTTCTCTACTCGTCTTCTTTGATGGAAGTTCACTTCAGGGCGCCCAATGCGTCCTGGGAAATGAAGTTTTACAGTGCCTCCACAGTTCGGTAAAACGCCTCTCAGCTCACGCTGACGTCGCTACAAACGATAACATAGCACTTTAGTATATACTCCCAGTAGCAGTCCTTGGTATTACAGTAATAAATATTTTACAAACCGCCCATTTTAAAAGAAAAATTGCGCTTTCCCCAAATTTCGAGTAACCAGGAAGTGCTGGGGTGTCATATGACTGTAGAAAAATGGCCGCGGTGCAGTGGTAAGGTGCAGTTTTCTTATTTAAAAAACACCTAATTGTCAACATAAATCAGTTCAATCGTGTATATGTTCATATTTTTCGAACTGTGAGAACGTACGTGCAATGCTAATGTTTGTATTGTGAGCTTAGCGTCCAAAATAAATGGTTTACTTTTTTTTAGCAGGTTTTCCACATTAGGTTTTCAGTCAAATTTAACATTACAAAGTGTTATTATGGCTGTGGCTGTTGTAGTCTAGCAGAGCCTGCGGGGATATTACACCGGTTTTCTTGTAGCTTAGATTTAAATGTTGTTAAAAGCCTCATTCCAGTTTCCAGATGCAGTTTGGCACTGTCAACCACAGTGTTTCATTGTTTGGAGTAATAGTATCTCATATCTCTGTTATATTCTGCCTGCTGTGTAACCAGGCGTTCCCGCGGGCGCAACTATGAGGCAGAGGTGCAGAGGTGTCGTCCTGAGGCGGCGCCGGTTGAGTTTGGAGACTACCATCCCCTCAAGCCCATAATGGTATCAGCGTCCTCCTGCTGTTCAGCCTCATCACTGTCAGCTCTACACACAGTGTCAGAAACATCTCTGTCACAGCATCATAAACCTCCTCCTCTCTCTGTATCCTGACTCTCCATCTCCTCAGCTTCTTCCCTCAGCATAGTTTCAGCACATGCTAATATCTATTAAGAGCACGATGTGTGAACTTGTGATGTGAATTGGAAAATAGGTAGTAGTGAGAACCTTGGCACAATCATTCAGTGTTCCTTTAACAGCTCTAACCTGACCCTCTGTACTCCACCCAGGTGACCGATACAAAGACCCACCGTGGGGCTCGTAAAGGCAGCACCTCCTCCTCTTCTTCCTCCTCTTCCTCAGTGCCCCCGGACCCCATAAGTTCCATGCTGGATGGGACCGACCCCTTGTCCATGTTTGCAGCAGCCTCAGCCAGTGAGACTCCAGCCATTTCACACAGCACCTCCACAGGGGTCAGTTCACACTGCAGACACATTGAATGATATTTAGACAAAATTCTGTCCCAAAAGTTTTATTACCTTGACAAAACATCGCACAGCTTCTTGACTAAATTAATACTTTCAACCCTCAGAAACTAACAACAGCTCAGAACTAAAGACGTGATTCCCGTACTTGATTTGTGCACTGAGATGTTGTGTTTCCAGGACTTGGGGAGAAAGAGGAGGGAGAAGGAGGAAGAGGCGGTGGGACCAGACTTTGAGCCCTGGTCGTCAAAGCGAGGAGAGATCCTGGCCAGATTCACCACCACCGAAAAACTCTCAATCGTGAGTCATTGTCCATTGTAACACCAACAACCAAGCTTTACTATAAACTAAACGATGAAAGTTCATTTTATCAGCCTGTGCATACACAGCGTCCTTTACCGGATATAAATCGAATTAAATTTTGTTTATCTTTGTAGAATCTTTTCATGGGCTCTGATAGAGGTAAGACCTGTGTTTTCATTGAACATTTCATTCAAAATACAGAGACTTTATGTGTTTATATTTGTTTTAAAGCAGATAAGTTGCTCCTGTTGTCTCTATAGGAAAAGCTGTCAGTCCAGGATCCTCAGCTGTTTCAGAGAAAGTTCGCACTCGCCTGGAGGAACTGGATGATCTGGAGGAGGTAGGTTTTGATCTTTGTTCACGTTGGCGTGGGCTTGTATTAACACGCAGATGTGTGTCAGTATACATGCTGCATACCTATGCACCTGAGCGGGTCAAGTGTGGTAATATCAGTGTCAGAGGTTCAGTTCAGATCCAGAGCTTTCATCTTAAAATCATCTGCTCACCTGGTTCAGTAAGACTTGTTGAAGCAAAGTGAATCCATATTAGAGTAAGTATTTTGGACTTACTTGTTCATGTGTGTGTGTCGTGTTCAGGGTTCCCAGAGAGAGCTGCTGAACCTCTCCCAGCAGGATTATGCCAACCGCATAGAGGAGCTGAACCAGTCCCTGAAGGAGGCCTGGGCCTCTGACCAGAAAGTCAAAGCCCTGAAGATTGTCATCCAGGTAACCCAGCGACTGAAAACACCTAACCTCAAAAGAACGGGGGGAAAAAACTCAGACATACAGTCATGACGGCAGTGATGGATTGACACTGTCTGTATTAACTGGTTTTCTAAGCATTGATCTGATCTTTGATCTGTGTTCCAGTGCTCTAAGCTTTTGTCTGACACCGCGGTGATCCAGTTCTACCCCAGCAAGTTTGTTCTCATTACTGATATCCTCGACACTTTTGGTCCGTGAAGAAGCCTTTTTTCCCTCACTTCAGTTCTTGTAACAAAAAAAAAAAAAGGCAGATTTCTGAGTACAGTCTTGCTTGTTTGTAGGTCGGCTGGTGTACGATAGAATCTGGACCATGTGTTCAGATCCACGACCCTTGCCAGGTATGGATCGAATATCTTCTTCCCATAGTATTTCTGGGCAGTATTTTTCTTCAGCTTCTGAGGTGACGCTGCATAGATTTGATTTACGTGTTGCTCGGTGTCGTCCCTCCTCAGACTCGTTCACAGTAGAAGATGTGAACGACACAGCCAAGGAGACGTGCCTCAACTGGTTCTTCAAGATCGCCTCCATCAGAGAGCTCCTGCCCAGATTGTATCCTTTGCCACCATCAGCTCTCAGGGACAGATCATCTGCACTGCTCCCAGGCCTGTTTTGACTTGGACTTATTTTTCTCACATGCCGTTTTGATCTGCCAGTTATGATTTCCAACTCAATTTTTTTTACATTTGCTTGTTTTATATAGTGTAGTCCAACCAGAGCTGCAGATCAGGCAAGAAAATAAGGAAATATTGAAGAATCACCAAGTGTTCTTTTAACATGCTGGGACTCAAACTCAACTTGGGCCTGGTTTTGAAATTGACACAGATTTGACTGTGGTTGTCTTGACCCTTATTATAATCACACTCCTTACCTGGTATATAAATTTGATTCTTTGACCTCCATGATCAGATATGTCGAGGCTGCCATTCTCAAGTGCAGCCGCTTCCTGACCAAATCGTAAGTTTGCTTTCCTTATTGGATTTATCAGTGTTTGTAGCCTGATTTCTCCTTACATCTCCACAACAATTTAACTTTAGCTTTTAAAAAACTTGCTTCAAAAGATTAAATATTTATTGTAACATATATTAAATTCTGCATTTAGCATTTCCAAAGCCCAAAGGTTTAATCAAAGCCCTGCAGCTATGTAATTATGTCCCTCCTCTCTCTGTAGTGGCATTCAGGAGACGCTCCTTCGGTTGACGGCTATGATCAGAGGGATCGGAGACCCTTTGGTGGCTGCGTATGCCAGAGCTTACCTGTGCAGGGTGAGACACTGGACATTTTAAATGTGCTCAGTATTTTTAATTCATCACTATCAACGAGGCCACACTACTTTCTCTCTCCAGGTGGGCATGGAGGTTGCCCCCCACCTGAAAGACAGCCTGAACCGCAACTTCTTTGACCTGCTCGGGACCTTCCGCCAGATCAGCGGTGAGAGCGTCCGGAACCAGCTGGTCCTGCAGAGGGTGGAGGTGCCTGAGTACCTGACGCTCTACTCACCTGCCATCAGCTGGATCCTGCAGTGCATCGCCTACAGAGCTCCAGAGGTACACCATCACTTAAATTTTACTTATTTAGCTTGAATATTTATCAGAAATAACCGTCGTCAGTAGTTCTTGATGCAGTCATTCCGTTTGATTTTCCATTTCAGCCTCTGCTAACAGAGATGATGGAGAGATGCAAGAAACTGGGAAACAAGTGAGTGTTTTATATATAGATTCCGAATAGACTGATATAGATTTATATACTGCCAACAGAGAACACAGTGCTTAGAAATGTACAGAGGGTTTATTCAGTGTTTCACAAGGAATGTGCTTTTCACAGGAAAGATTTCATGTATCCCTGTTTCCCACAGTGCCTTGCTATTGAATTCAGTAATGAGGGCGTTCAGGCCAGAGTTTGTCGCAGCCAGAGCCACTGACTTCATCGGGATGATCAAAGACTGTGACGAGGCCGGCTTCCCAAAGGTCAGAGTCGACAAACACGTGTCATGGTCATGACTTTTTACTTCTGGCCTTGAAGAGAATGGAGGCAATGACAATGAAATATGGTGAAATTAAGGAAATTGAAGTTTATTCTACTGTTGAGGTCTACTTATGATGGATCTGCTTGAAATACGATTGAATGATATTTGATTGTCGTTTCCTCTCCAGCATCTGCTGTTCGGATCTCTGGGTCGCAGTCTGGCCTGCGCCGACCCCCCAGAATCCGAGAGGCTGACGATCTTGAATGAAGCCTGGAAGGTCATCACCAAAGTCCGCAGTCCTCAGGTACTTTTTAAGACCGAAGCTGCTTTCGCACCGACTTTTATTTCTATCAGAATGTTCCAGATCACGGCTTCGTGCGTGACTGTTGGTGGTTTTTCAGGATTACGTCAACTGTGCTGAAATCTGGGTGGAGTTCACCTGCCGACACTTTACAGTGAGTAAAACACAGGATAGAGGATGAGTTGTTTCCTTTTTTTATCATTTGGAATCAGACAACAATCTTCTTCTATCACTTTCTGTCTCTTTCTCTTGTTCTCAGAAACGTGAGGTCAACACCGTTCTGGCTGACATCATCAAACACATGACCCCTGACCGGGCGTTTGAAGACGCCTATCCTCAGGTTAGCAGCTCATTGGCTAACAGGACGATCGGCCGTGCTGATTTTGAAACTGAACCATTCTCCATCATATTTTTGCGTCTTTAGTGACTCTGTTTTGTTTTGTCCTGCATGTAGCTGCAGTCAGTGATCAGGAAGGTCCTCACCTATGTCCACGACTTCTCCGTCCTCTTCTCCATGGTGAGCAAAATGCATAAAATCTGATTATGGAGAAGCTGAAAATGACAAGTGACTGCAGCTCCACACATATTTGATTTTTTATTTCCCAGGAGCGTTTCCTGCCGTTCCTAGACATGTTTCAGAAGGACAGCGTGAGAGTGGAGGTCTGCAGATCCATCATGGAGGTCTTCATCAAGTAAGACCCCACCTCAAGTTTTCTGAAATCATATTTATGATTCATTTGCTTTTTTTTTTTTTTTTTATTAGACGTTTAATTTGTCTCCATCTTCAGACACCAGGTGGATCTCACCAGAGACCCGGTCATCCTCAACGCCATGCTGCACATATGCAAGACCATGCACGACTCTGTCAAGTAGGGTGTTTACTTTCATAGTTGTTGTCTCTTATGCCCAGCGACAGTCCTCAGTGAGTAAACCCCTCTGCTCTCTGTGTTGCAGCGCTCTCACTCTGGAGGATGAGAAAAGATCTTTGGCTCTGCTGATCATCGGCTTCATCCGCATGGTGAGACACCTCCGACTGATGTCTGTGGTTTGAAGGATAAGAGTAGTGTTATTTTATATTTTATTATGGTCAACAAATCCCATGAAGCAGTCATAACCAACTTCCCCAACTAATCTGTGGGTAGTAGTTTTACCTTTTCTTTTCTTTTTCTTTTTCTTTTTCTTTTTTTCTTTTTTTTTAATAAAAGCTCAGTAATTCCCTAAAACAGCTGGGCACTATTTTATGAAAAAATGTCAAATGTCTTGAATGTAATTTTAATATCACGGTTGTTGGGTGAAAGCAGGAATGTTTTCTCTCTTTTTACACTTTGTTCTGTTCGTCCATCATATCGTTCAGGTTTCTTTTGGTCGTGACTTTGAGCAGCAGTTGAGTTTCTGTGTGGAGGCCAGAGCCACCTTCTGTAACCTGGAGCCAGTTCTGGTGCAGCTCATTCACGTCAGTATGGATCTGAGTGTGTTCATTAAATTCAGTGTATGACACACACTCACACACATGTTCATGCTGACCTTATCTTGCCGTTTCCAGACGGTGAACCAGCTGGCGATGGAGACCAGGAGGGTGATGAGAGGGAGTCACTCCCGAAAAACGGCGGCGTTCGTCAGGGTGAGTCAACGCGTCTGATCATTGCGGGCCACCGTACGTTCCCACAGGAACAGTTATCAGTGTGACCAGTTGTTTCTGTGCCTCTCTCCTCCAGGCGTGTGCTGCCTACAGTTTCATCACCATCCCGTCTCTCAGCAGCATCTTCAGTCGTCTCAGCCTCTATCTTCTGTCTGGTCAGGTTGCGTTGGCCAATCAGTGTCTGTCCCAGGGTGAGCAGGCTGCTGGGTCTCAGATTTTACACTGGAAGTAAAAACTCAGGGCAGGTTCAAGTGTTTGTGCTGGGAATGATTAGTCTTTTTTTTTTTCTTTCCTTGTTCCCTGAACCCCACCCTCTCACCCTCACACCTCTTTCTCTCTCGTCTTTCCTCTCTCACTTGTCGTTTCTCTTGTTACTTCCCCCTTTCCTCCTTTGTTTCCTCCTCGCCTACCTCCTTCTTCCTCCTGTCCTTTCCTCCAGCGGATGCCTTCCTGAAGGCAGCGGTCAGTATTCTTCCAGAGGTTCCTCGCTCCATCAGCGTGGAGGGGAAACTTCGTTCCTCTGAGAGCTTCCTGCTGGACTTCATCAACAACTTCTTGGCCACGCTGCTGGTTGTCCCGGTAACACACTCCATCCTCTTTACTTGGCCTTGTAGTACAAAAGGATGAGGAAAATCCTCCTAAGTGGGAACATTTAATTCTTCCTCACTCCTCAGTTTAGACAGCTCAGTGTAGGGGTTCAGAGGAGGTGTACCAGACCCATCATCTCCCCCCAGATTCCCTTTAGTTTTACAGATCCATGTGTATGTGTGTATGTGTTTACAGGACCACCCGGAACACGGCGTGCTCTACCTAGTCCGCGGTCTGCTCAACATGGTCCAGGATTACACCTGGGAGGACAACAGCGACGCCAAGGTCCGGGTCTACATCAGCGCTCTGCCCCTGCTGGCAGCCATGAGCCAGGAAACCTACCTTTACTCTGTCCCCAAAGGTACATGCACATGTAGTCTGGTAAAAATATCTCTTTACTGTAACTTTTAGACTGTGGAACTCCCTAATCCTAGGTTTTAAATGTTGGAACACTTCTGCTGCTCTGCCTCATGATTTTCCCTGTCTTTCCTGGGCTCAGTGGATTCCAATGAGACACTTTATGGAGGAGACCCCAAGTTTCTATCAGAGATCAACAAGCTGTGCGAGACCCTGATCGGTCAGATCCTGGATCATCTGAAGGCGCTCGGTCGGGATGAGGTGAGGATGGACTCAAAGAAGCAGCGTTTGTGTTCCTCTTGTGTGTCTGTATTTTCTCGTGATGCTCTCAGTTTTACAGTAACCACTCTGCCTGCCCTCTCTGCTGCCAGTAGCACTGCGTTGACATTCTTCATGGCCTCTTGCAGCAGAGCACACGGCGTCAAGGCGCTGTGGCCTTCTCCCTGTTCGGTGTCCTGCTGGCTCACGGTGACCTGAGGAACAACAAGCTGAGCCAGCTGGCCGTCAACCTGTGGAACCTCAGCCACAAACACGGATACTGTGAGACGCGGATCTCAGTGAGTTCACATCCACAGCTCTGCCCATAATTACTTACATTTTTCTTGTACTTGCCTCAGAGTGCCGTGACACATTTTCATTATTTGTTGCCCCCAAAATGCACTTTGCGTAAATGCAGCCTCGCTGTCTTCCGGCCTCTTTCTCCCTGCTCCAGGTTCGGACTCTAGAGTACATCAAACACCAGGCCCAGCAGCCCGACATGACCCACCTGTCTGATACAGTCCAGAGACTCACGCTGCAGTCCCGCACCTGAACGCCAGCCTCTTCAAGCTTTGTAAAAACATCCACGCACCACACATCAAGTTTGTGTAAGTAAAAGAAAAGAAGCACAAAGAAGAGAAACTGCCTTAAGGTATTTTGTGTGAGGACACTATGAACACTTGAAGGGGTGTGAATGAAGAAAAAGACTCACACTAAGTTTTGATCAATATAAAAAAAAACTATTATTGATAGTTTTAGACTGAAGTTACAGAAATCTGTTGTGTCAAAATTCCTTGGCACAACAGATTTTCATCTTCAAGATGACATGATTCAAAGTTTGCAAAGGAAGAAAAATGACTTTAATCTGCAGTTTTTTTCTGGTCTTAAATAGACAACTCAGATCAGATCTTCAGAACAGAAACGAAAAGCAGAAAAAGGAGGCGACAAGTGTCATACAGTGTCTGCTGCTCTGTTTCGGGCCTCATTATTTGGCAAATGTTAAAATGCTTCAAATGTTCTCAGTTCACAACTGTTCTCTGTATTGCAGCATAATCTATCATCATGCATACAACATAAATAATGTAATAATACTGGTTTAACAATAGTGTTTTAACATGTTGTCCTCTTTGTGCATTTGTAGAAATTAATAAATACTCCTTCTGCTTTGTATTTAAACACTGATCATGTGTATGAATCTATTTTTCAACCTGTGGTTTTAACATAACAGGTTTCTGCTACTTATTAAAAAAAACTTAACTACAATTTTTTTTTTTCAATCTTATGTTACAAACAACAGTCTCTACAGTTTTGGTTTTCTTTACTAGAGCCCCATGAATCAGCTTTTTAATACACCACAGGATGCAATGGAGAAAAAAAAAGACAGGACAGCGTTTGTCTCAAGACATTCTCAAACTCTTCTCCGCTGTAGTTTATTTATTCAATTAGTGAATCATTGAAAAGGCAAACAACCCCCCCTTTAGTTCTCAAAGGAAAAAAAAAAGCAAATACAAAAGCTGTGATGATTTTCACTGACACACACAGGCGCGCGCACACACACACACACACACACACAGTAGGCCTTTGGTCGCACACAAAATCCTGACAAAACTGACTCTCAGGTTAGTAAAAAGTTTTGTTCGTTCTGCACCTGACATGTCAAACAAAAAGCACTTGTGTCATTTGGGTGGCAGAGCACGTTCTGTGATATTATTTTGTTTAGTTGTTGATCTCTTTGGAAAATGTTGTTGAAGAGCCTGAGAGTCAGTTTTGCCTGAATCTCCCTTTGGATGTTCGACCTCAGCAGTGTAACAGAGAGGCCTGCAGGAAGAGCTGGTCACCAGAGAGAGTCCTGATTCTGAACTGAGACTTTTCATGACTTAAACATTTAAATAAAATTCTGCTAAGTCATTTAAATCACTGTTTGCAGGTTTTAGATTTGACCCCCCCCGATGACCGCTGTTGTTAACTAACTCCTTGACTGCCACAATACTTGTCTCTTTGTTGTGTCTTCAACATCATTAGACATATGCAATCACAGCAGAGCATGTACACAGACAACTCAACACTATTCTATCTGTCCTTCTGTAGCACAAAGACATATAGCCAGCCAGTCCTGTATGGAATGACAGAATGGTCAATATTAAATAAATAAATCTGAAGTCCTGAAATAAAAGTAAAATATTTAAATGAACCAATAACCTGTCACATAAATCAAAAATTTGTTTTAAATAATATATTGAATTATTTTACAGTTTCTTGGTTCTTTACTCAACTGATAATGAGATTATTTATTTCATAATATCTTTATTTAATATTGGCCATTTTGGACTTCCATAGTCCCACACAGATAATTACATAGGAGTAAATAAACACTATTCTACACTGGAAGACCTGTGGACATTCCTAGTTTCCTAGTATTTAATGAAAAGTCTGACTTCACAGGGGGATTTTGACCCCTCAAGATTATATGGAGCACAGTTAGGGTTTTTGTTTTGTTTTTTTTAAATCCTAAAAAAAAAAAAAGCAAACTGACAAGACCTGGACTGATTGAATGTCACTACGAGGACAAAACGAAGCTGAAGACTGAACGATGTGAGCGAAGAAAAGAAAGCTTTCAAGGGGAGCAAGCAGAAAGAGTGTGTTCTCTGTGGGCCCGTGAAGTTAACACTGATAAACAGCAGCTATTGTACTGTGCACAGGCTGAACTAATGAGGGACTGCTGATCCACCTTCAAGAGGAACTGTTTAACATAAATTTAAAAAAAGAAGAACAGAAAAAGAGACTGAAGACTAAGCCAGAAATAGTCAGGTAAGCAGCAGGTTTAAATATCGTTTTATAACATGCAAAGCGAGATTCACTCCAACAGTCGGGTTTTCACAGTGTCTCCTTTTGCTCCTCTCATCTCTAGATTTGCCTTTGCAGACCCTAAGTGCTTCCAACGCCTCATAACCAGAATTTTTATGACTTCTGGCTGTAACTGTAACAAGGCCAAAACTGGATCTTCCAACACTCTTTGAGATGTTGCAAACAAGCTCAGCAGCAGTTCAGCAAGTGCACATTTAAAAAGTGAAACCTCTACACTGGAGCTATTTGTATACAGACAGCTCTATGTTTGTAGTCATTTGCTTGAATTAAAAAAAAAAAAAAAAGGACAGCCACCAATATGATCCACAGAGGAGACACTGAGCAGAAAAGGTTTGTTTGGTTGAAATTCAAGGTGCACGATGACCTCTAATAATACATTACTCAGAGATCTGGAGTCTTTTTTTTTTTTGTCCATGAAGCCAATGGACAAACTACAAATGAGAGAGGTGGCTCTGGCTGCAAGTACAATTTCATTTACTACTGAAAGAAGAGACTTAACGGAATAAATGCCAACAACAGCAACACCGCGGCTCCGATCAAACCCTGTGTGTGTGGCAAACAGAACTGTTGGATATTTGTAGTGAGTTCACTAAACCCTCTTCTAATGATGTGATCAACATTATGCAGAGGGGTTTCACTTGGGATGCTATCCTCTCTGCTGGGAGACTTCCATCTCTTGGGAGCAGGGTTTCACAGGGAGAGGACAGTTGGTTATCTGTTGTTTAAGAATGATAAACCCAGAGTAAGACTCCCATACTAACCAAATAATGATTAAAATAAAATAATATAATCTCAATAAATCAACACGGGGAGAGTTTGCAGTTTGGCGCAGTCAGTCCAGGCAGTGCTGTCAGGGGATGTTTTGGCGGCCTGATTCTGATTCTTTCTGATTTTGAACTGGATAAGGTAGGATGGGGTTTCTGGAGACAGCACGCCTCTGAAAACACAGACCAGAGCCTCGCCCCATCCCTGCTGTCAAGGTGACAAAGGGAGGCGGAGTGGTCTTTCTCTTTTTTTGTGTGTGTGTGTGTTCATTTGTTCTCCTTGTCCTGGGCTGCAAGCTCAGTCCAGCTCTATGGGGCTGCTATCCTCCTGGGCCTCTTCAGCCCCGTCATCCTCCTCGCCCGACCCCATCAAACTGTTCAGCAGGTTTCCTGCACAATGCGACATAGTGGCCATCATTCTCACATAAAAAGTGACTTAACATCAAGTCCTTGCAATGGTTCACCTTGGACTGAGATTTTCTTTTTCGAAAAGGTTGGTTAAATGGGCAAAGCCGTGGTGCACTCACCTAGCAGTCCACCGTATGATGGTGACTGTTTGGGTGGAACGCCAAAGAAAAGCTGTCCTATCCTGTCAAGATACTGAGGAGCCACGAAGGTGTCCGAAAGGAAGAGGAGGGCAGAGAGACATGGTTGTGAATGGGACCAATTACAACATTACAGTCGAAGACATGGACTATGTTAACATGCCAAGTGAGAATGCAGAAAATTCCAAAAAGTTTTTAACTCTCGGCTGGAAAGGGAAAAGCTGGTGTACGCACAAAAGTCAAATGTGACAAAGTACCACGTAAATCATGATGTACATTAAGCATATGACCTAAACGTTTAGAGAAGTATTTAATGTATGTGTATTAATTCACATTTTCTTTTGCTGAATTTCTCAAACATTCGGTTAATTTGCACTACATTAGGAAGGAAAAAAATGTTTTTGATTACCTTTACCTAAATAAGGTTACAGTCAAAGTATGCGAGCATAATAAACACTGTACACATGGTGTGGTCTAGTTGCAGTCACTTTACTATAGCTCATGTAAAACATGATTAATGGGTGAAATGGTGAATAAACCAACTGAGTGTAAAGCAGCATCTTAACACTCACCTCATTATACATGGGGTCCCTCTTCAGGGAAGGTTGATATTGTTCACATAACACTGTGAAAACTGTTAATTTACCCCTGTAGGAACAAAAAGAAGAAAAGTTTTAAATACTGCTCATTATTATCTTCACTAACATAAAGCATTTACTGATTTTTACTGATTCTCTTCTGCAGCATTAAAGCGTTAAAGATATAAGCTGAAGATAATATCGGATACTATATATAATATATTTCCTTACCCATCCACTGCCAGCAGCAGAAACCAGATAAAGTTTAGTAGAGGCTGGACGAAGGGTGGGCCCTTCTCTATGGACGGGTGTTTCTCTGTGTATGTGCTGAACACCACAGAAGCACTGTTTTTGTTCTTTAAGCAGAGGAACCTGGAGGAGGTTGTGAGTTGAGAGAAGGAAATTACACCAATAGAAAGAGGTACAGACAATAAAGACAAGAGGAGATGATGGGAAAGAAAACAAGACAGAAAGTGTGACACGCACAAATACAGATACATTCAAAGACACTTTAATGAAACTGCTGACAAATAGAAAATGGATATGACTGCAGGCTGACATGTTGGATGCATCTGTGCCACTTCACTTTCTCCCCTGCGCACACAGGTTCTGAATTCAAAACCTTGAATCGAGTAAGGACTTTGGATTACATTTACTGGGCATTACAGACCACACCAGCATTCATTCACAGGTTTGAGCTTAAAAATTAAACTTTTACAGTGTGACGGTGTAAAAAAAAAAAAAAAAAAGAAAAATAATAATCATATTTGTGTTTTCAGAGCGTGAGAGTGACACTTCACTTACTGTAGGACGGCCTGCGCCACAAACATGTCGACCTCACTGCGGAAGCCTCGTGATGCTGAATACTCCACCAGCATCTGTGCGCAGCCCTCCCCGTCAGACGAATGCAGGAAGTGATAACGAGACTCACTGTAGTTTTGCTCTGAACACACAAGAAATGTCAAGATTTAAACTGTTAGATATTAACTTCCACTCAGGAACAGGGCAGCTGGTACAGGATTAAGAGCAACGCACACTGGCCAGATGCTGAGAAATAGGACAGTGGTCTTGATGTGTGTCGCATGCTATGACTGATAAATAGATAATTTGATAACTGATAAGATTACTTCAAGAAACTCAAATACTGATTTAATACTATTTAATGATTACAGTTTCTCAAGTTTCATTTGATTAAACTCAATATTTATCATAACTTGTGATAAGCACTTCTTATTATTCTCCACACTTTCTAAACTAAGTAATAAACTGATTACCTTTCCACAAGGTGACAGCTAGCAGCTGGTGTAGTTTTGGGTGACCCAACTTGCTGGATCCTCCTGTGGACCATTTCAAGGCTCTGGACACAAACGCTACTCTCTCTGGAGAGTTTTGGTCCATCAGGCTGAACAGCTTAGCCAGGCTTTCTGCTCAACAAACACACAAACAACCCCAACAGCATCAGAGAAAGCCCCTTCCAATTTGAAAAGTCCTATTGAGCTGTCCCTGAGAAAGGCAGGCTCCTCTGAATGCCAGACAACATAAGGCGGCGGCTTTTATTGGTGATTATGCAAAGAAGAGATGTCACAAAGTGATCCAGCAGATCAGCACAGCACCAACCAAAAGTGTTTTTTAAAGGCTCAAGGTTGCTACTCACCTAATATTTCATCTTCAACTTTTGTCTCAGATTTCTCCAACACTTCCAGCACCAGCATTGACAGATCTGCTGCACTGTTTTGCTGCAGACAAAAACACAACAAATTGTGTTTTTTGCTGTGAGTAACAAGATCAAGGCTAGATGAATATAAGTTAAACTTCTGTTCTTACATGCACAGTTTTACTAATGAAAAGCAACATTGGATCCTAAAATTAAAATTAGATATTACAATTATGTAAAAGGAGACAATAAATGCTGTCTCCCATCAAGGCTGCTTTCTAACATGACCTTAGAGTTTTTAGCAAAAATCTAGTGCTGCATGTACCTGGTTATAGCTGAAGAAGAGCAGAGCGCCATTGTACATCAGCTCCCTGGCCTCAGCATGTTTTGCCTGTGACATGTACCTGATGAAAAACAGAAATGTCATTACACATGAAGTGTAACCAATTTGGCAGTACAAGTAATCTGTTTATTACCCCAACAGCATCCAGATTTTATAGTGTATTGGAGTACATGTACACAATTAAGAGTGTGAATGTTCCTCAGAGAAATGGATACACTGGAAAACACGCCAATTCTGAGAAGTCTTATGCCAGATCCTGCAAATTTAACCAGAATTAGCAGCTGTAAATAAAGTAAATAAAATAAATATATTAAATGAAAACATGTCTACCCACTACAGTCCAGACTGCGGCGGGGCAGTGTGTGGTTATCTGGCTAAATGCTAACACAGCTGGACAGCTTCCACAAACATGTTTAAAAGACGACAGCGGTTGAAAAAGTAGTTAGCCCCTATATTCTGTTATTTTTATATGTTTACCAATAACACACAAAACCACACTGTCTCACTCTCTTCTTTTGGCAATCCAGCTAACTTGGCTTCGGCTACTATTAGCTTTTGGCTACGCTGCTAAACACGTAGCTAGCTAACTAGCCGTTGTAAGATTGACAAGACAGCTGTCCAAACAAACAGACGGAGCAACATGAGTGGGTGGGTCCGTGGTGAGATTTAACCAATCACGAACGCCTAGGTATAGTAGCAAGGTTGACAGCAGAATGATCTGGAACAGGCAGGCCCCAAAGCCAAATGACAATTAACACGAAACGATGTCTTACCTAAAAAATAAAGTCCTGTACATCTGATGTGCTTCATAGTAATCGCCCTTTTCAACACTGGCTCGCAGTTTTCCTTCGACCCTCTGGACGCCTCCACGGTTTCTGGCACTGGAGCACCTCAGGGACTCCTGCTCGGACATCGTCGTTGCTCCGCAGCAGCGCTCTATCTCCGTCCAAGTGTTGACACTGGGAAACCAGAAAGCCTTAAACTGAACAGACCCTCGTCGCTTGCCGTAGCCGGCAAAGCGTAGTAGGCAGGTGGTTATTGGGAGAATGTGGGAACACGGGCATGAAAGTTAGTGACCAGCAAAGCACTATGAATGCCAGGGTTAACGTTAAGAGCAGGAGAAATAAAACTACTGGGTGGTTAATGATAGAGTGTTGTGGTGTTTCAGCGGTCTCTCCTTCGAGGTCATTCTTACCATGTTTTCCCTGTTACTCACTGAACAGTTGCATTTTAGGTAACGTTTGATAAAGGAAATGCAGAATTTCCTCCTCTCATTTGGAAAAAAAAGTGATTTCAGAAACATTTTTATGAGATCTGTCAAAAAAGTATGTTCTGTCAATTTTTCTCTTTGAGTGTGTTTTATACTCTCACCTTTTGTACCAAAATAAAACATTGGGGGAAAAGAGTTTCAGCTCAATTTCTTCTCTTAATTTTACATATTCAAACATTTTACTGTCAAATGAAAATAGTGTTACATTTGTTGTCCAGGAACACAAGCTGTGGTGGTGAATCTCAAGTCTGAATTGATTGATTTGATTTAATTTCAGTACATTTCTGTTGTGCTAACATGTTTTGGACACGAGCTTGAAAGACTTGAAAAAGACTGATAGATGTATGCTTCAGAAGTTTATTTTCTGTTTTATTCTCCTGGACCTTTTACGGTATCAGCTGAAGAAAGAGAGAGAAAGAGAGATAAAAAATAAATCTTCAAGGACCTCTAATTGATGCACAACTACTAGGACAGAGTCTGAAGTACTTGCTAAATATGAGCCCTGAAAATACTACATACTTCCTGCATATTTCCTATGAAGAAAATAATGGAAGTGTAGCATCAGCTCCCCCATTCTCCCTTTAGTATACTCCTTACTAAGTGAAGTAAAGGTCCAGTTAAATGGGTTGTTTACCGTGGACCCTGAAGCTGTAGAGGCAGGTGTAGTCAATGTTTCCCCAGTTGTTCTCAACCTGGAGCTTCACATATCTGAAGACACCGTTGTCTGGATTCTGGAAGGAAACAGGAGAGAGAACGTTAATAAAGACAGTCAGGTGCACCTGGCATCTGTGTGGACCATGTGGTATTTGCGTGTTTTGCCTCTAGTTTTAAAAGCAGCTATAAAAAGGAAATAAAGCAGTTTTAAAAAGAAATAAAGTACGTTCATGAGAGCTACTCTGTATCACACATATCACGCTTACAGACAGCCTGAAGGTCTGAAATGCTGCACCGTCTAGATCGTAGGCCAGGGTTCCCAAGTAGGTGCCTTCCTCAGCTGTGCTGTCAGCTGTCTTCATTCCCTGAAAGATAAGAGAGATCAGCTGAACTGCTCATTGAACAATTAATAATAATATAAGCATGGAGGACATCTTCAGGATAACAACAGAAAATGTGTCACTAACATAGATGGAAAACTCCCTCGGTGCACTTCCAATGTAGCCGCCAGGGGCCTGGCTTTTTTGGATGTGGCCAAGCGTCACGTGAGAGATGGAGACCGGGTGGGACAGTGAGATGAATAAATGTCCTCTGTCTCCAGGAAAGCACCAGCACTGTCCTGGACGTAATGCTGACTGTCCCTGAGGGGAAGAAGTAAAATCTTTTCATGTCAGCAGTTCATAAACTTCAATTGTTTCATATGAAATACCAGAAGTTGCAAAAGACTATTTAAAATACGCTTTAAATCAATCGCTGTTATTGGCATTTTATGAATATGGCTGTGCGATTCCCACCTGGATCACTCGTTGCTGTGTTTTGGACGAATACCGCCAGTAGAATATTCTGTCCCACAGTCTAGGGTTTCTGCAGGGCCAATATGTGTCTACAGACAAATGCTCCAACACTTCAGCACCTGAACACACAATCAAGGGCAGACATACAGTTAGAAACCATCCAAACAAGTTTCACAATAAAGCACATGTATGCATCATACTGACACAAATGAAGATGGTAAGGATTTCTTACCTTGCGATCCTAAAGCAAAGTTAGGGACAGCGTCTGCTAGAGGAGCAACCATGTCCATTCGCTGTGTCAGTGATTGCAGCTCCTGCTGGGCTTCTTTCAGCTTAAACTGCATGTGTATAAAACCTAATGCACACAAAACAAGCAAGGTTAGAATTATGATTTTTTTTTCTTTTACATAAGGAACTTTTCAAAAACCTGTTCCAGGAGCTGAAATCAAACCGACTGTTCCAGGTTTTAGACATGTCCTAGAAAGATTAATTGGAGCAGGAAGTGTTGAAACTCACCAAAAGCCAGCAGGAGAGTGAAAAAATAGCTAATACACTTAGCCAAATATCTGCTCGGTGTTGTGACTGCAGAGAAAGACAAACAGTGTTTAGAGACTGATTAAGTAAAAATACATCTTTCTCATATAAACTGCAGTGGCGACAGGTGGGAGGCAGTCCTTACTCATGTTTCTTCTGGTTTTTGTCCCATTCAGAGACATCACATGGGTCTGGGTGTTAGGGGTCCAAGGCTCGGTGGTATGGATCATGATATGATCCTGGTTGTGTTCCATGGGGTCAGCCAAAGGGTTTGGATTTTGGTGACGACCATGTTGACCGCTCCTCCTTCGAAAAATCCTGAAAGATATAGTAGAAATTAGAAAAGGCTGGTGTGTGTGAGAGGATTTAAGTGTGTGTGGTACCCACAAAGCATCTTTACATGAGGAACACAGCATGTACACACAAACATACCTGTATAATGTCTCCTTGTAGGATATACATGGAGTTCCATGCTCCGTGTAATATCCTGCCTCTATAAGGCGAAGACTTCTGCGCTGCATATCTGGAAAACAGCAGAAAGACAGAGGGTCAACTCATCCGTGACACACACTGATGCACTTATTGATGAACTTTTTATTGCAGATGCTGTTGTGCTGTATATTGTAATGAGGAACATCAGAAAAATGTCACCCTCCCTCTCTGTATGAGTAAGCCTTCACTCATAATAGATCAAAGTTACATTAATAAAAATGCTACAGCAAAACAATAAACAGCAAGTAAAGCAAATGTACAGTTCACTATATAAAGTATGGGTATACAAACAAAAGGAACAGAGAGGGAGTCGAGATCATTAAATCAAGATTTAAAGCAGAAGAAAAAGTTTTACTCCTACAGCAGTTCATATATCAAGTGTCCTGTCTGCTGCTCTGCTGGTAACTTACTTATTTCTTCTTGTTCTTGCTTTGTTTTGCTGAGAGAATTGGTGGAAATACTCAAATGCTCGGGGTTAAGATAATCAAGTGTGTATCTGACCCTGTCGAACGTGCAAACTGAGCAGAAGCTGAGTCTTCACTTGTTACGTATGTGCGAGGATCAAAGGATCGTTCGATCGTTCTATATGTAAATTAGATCCGTGTCTTGTTATAATTTTATATTACATTTTGTTTAATTTAAGTTTATTTATTTATTTGATTTGATTTTGATTCATAGTCCCACTGTGCATCAAACGTATTCAAATCATCCAAGTAGGCTGAAATTATAATTTTTAATACCAGATCTCATAACATCAGCTGTCCCACCCCCAGGTTTTTTATTCCATTAGTTCAAGACTCTTTACTTCAGCGTTTCCGTAGTTACTAAAAGATTCAACTAAAGCAACAGCATTAAAATGTTGCTTACGTTGTGGCTTTGTTTTTACTAAAATAAATGCATGTACAGTAGTGGAGAGTTTGAAGATCCTTTACCTATGTCAAAGCACAAACCGGACCACAGTAACTTCATTACAAGTCCGGTATTGAAAATGGTATTTAATATACTACTTGAAGTAGGAAAATACAAGTAATACAGAAAATCACAATTGTAATTCAGAGCTGAAACTGATAGTTTTCACTATCGATGAAGATATTATCCTTTCGGTGAAGCATTAGATTATTTGATTATCAGAGTGGTTGCAGATTATTGTTCTGGTCATCAGTGGATTGATTAATTGTCGCAGCTCTTTTATAATTACAATAAGGCATCGTGTTTCATGGGCTGGTCACGTGCTTTGTGTGTTAAGTCTTAATTTTAAAATAACTAGTAAATGTCGCTGTCAGATAAATTGCTGGAATAAAAAGTCCAATATTTGTAGTAATGTAGTCTAACTTCATGCTGTAGTTACTTGAGTGTTTATACAAGACAAATTTTCAATGTACGTTTTTTTCCTTGTTTTTATTCAAGATAATAAATATGAAATATTTCAACCACATCCACATCGAATCATAAAAAATACACTAAGTAAATAAACAGTAAATCACAATTTACTATACACCACAGAAGATCAACACATTATAACATTCAAAAGCAACAGTGAGAAAAGGTAGCTTAAAAGTTAGCACTTAAGTTTGGCTCTGAACTGAACCAAAATAGTTGAAAAAAACATTAAAAAAGCAAAAACAGAGAGCCATTAAGTCACGAGATGCAGATCACAGATCACGTTTCTTCCATAACTGTATTTGAGGCTGAAGAATTTATCACTGTAAGAGTGCAAACATCACAACCAAATTTTAATCCTCAGGACACTCACTTTATTGTAGGAATACTGAACTTTGGTTTCATCCAGTTGTTTACAAACCTGTGGCTGCTGAAGTACATGCACTTTGACACTAGATGGAGACAAACACTGTGCAAGAGGACGAATCCCCACTTTTAGGTACTGCATACTTAAAAGTGGGGATTCATACTTCCTCAAGGTAAAGACTATACGTGTGTTGCATTGGACACAGCCTTGTGTCAGACATTTGCAGACAGACCGGACTCTGCAGGGCAGTCTCCTGATGCAGAGTAGTGGTAGTAAACTGGTGAGGAAGGTGCTGTGAAGGAAGTGGGTTTTTGCGTCCCACGCAGAGGAGGGTTTTCCGGTTAAAGTTTCCTTTGTGATTCGGAAGTGGTGGTGCGATGCCCAAGCCGTTTATCCTTACAGGCACAACACACAAGTGGCGACCATGATAAGTAAGCGTACATACACACATTAAATAGATAGCTTCGTTGTATTAGTTTGTCTTGCTGTGACAGAAATCCGCAGTGTGACAGACAGACGTGACAGCTAGCCTGCGGGTAGCGGTAATGCCTGGCTGTTATAGCATGCTAACTGTAGCTAGCTAACTTGGGGTGTCATACTGTCTGTAGTTCGTCTGGAGCCGAGCAGGTTTTAGATGGAGCCGGCATCAGAAATAAGTACGTTAATCTGTAGTCGGTAACCTCTCACGTTCACTGTGTCGTTTGTGTGCGATTTTACAGCGTAGCCTCATTGTAACTTGCATCTTAACTGTTCATGTTAACTCCCACCCAGACAAGCTAACAATAGCTTAGCACGTCTGTCTGTTTTGGACAGTGACAGCTGTAGGCTGCTGCCCCATGGTATCTGTGGAGAGGCCTCCTGCAGCGTGGATCTGTCTAGCCTGTATTATCAGTTGTCATGAATCTTATTCAACCTCTTTTATTCAATATACAAGGGCCTTTTTTCCACATACCCTGCTTACACTTATTCAAACACTCTTGTTGCTCACCATCATAATATGTGGTAAAGTCATAGAATAGAATAGAGAAATGGGTTTGGCAGGGAAAGAGATAAAGAAACAAAACCACTTATTCTCTGCTGAAGTTTTGCTGTTTTTCCCCCCCCTGTAAACAGAACCGTTTGAAGCTCAGTCCTACTGAAATGGGAAAACGCTCCTTAAGGATTTTGTAATACAGGTAAGTAACAAGCTTAGATTCCATCTGGCCTAGTTTATGTCAGGGCAGGTCAGAACCACATCCTTTACCTGTCTGCCTGTAACTGAGAAGATGTTGTAATTCTTGGTAGTGGTTTTCCTGTGTCTGATGATGAAGAAAGCTCTTCGTGTACCAGTGTAAATGTGATACATATCTGAAAGGCTGGTGTGGGCGTGTGAGGAGGAATGCTGGAGAACTTCTGTGTTTACTGCACTGCACCAGAACTACACACACTGCAAGTTTGAACAGCGTCCCTCTGTTGGGAAAGTCAGGATGAAGCAACTGAAGTTGCAGTGAGCATCTCTGAAAATCCATCTATTTGAAATGGTTGGGTTGATTACCTATGCAGCACCTGATATCAAGGTCACTGTAGTGTCCTGGGCCTTGTTAGGCTAGGTAAATTTGCCATCACTGTATGCACTGCAGAAATATGAAGCCATACATGTTTTCTCATCTCATTCCGTCTCACTGACAGGAGATATGCATCTCCCAGTGATGCATTTTTAGCACCAATGACTTTCACTGTCATGCTATTTCATTCCTTTTCATTTGTTGTTTTTCTCAGCCTTAGCACAGAGGCTTGTAGCTCGCCTTGCCAGACTGGTTCTGGCTGTTAACATCTGTAACATGTAATTTCAGGGTTGTAATATGAACTGGTCAAAATGAATATGCAAAACTCAAGCCTATATGGTTTTGCTGCTGAGCTGGCACTCTTCTCGGCAGCAGTTGGGTTAGATTAGCTGACATACCAGAGTATTTGCTCACTGATGCTGTCATGAGATGACAGTGCTACGGTTAAGTAAGTGCTACGGTCGTTGACTGGAGGAAATTAGGCGTCTTTAGATGTAAACAGGATGCTGAAAGATTACTAAGTATGCTGTTACAGTTGTATTATGTTTTTAATATGAATACTGATTTAGGTTTAAATATACCATCATGTCTGTAAAATCTATGACGATGTCCTTCATCCCATACAAAATAATGCTACACTCAAATTCAGACAACAAATTGACAAATCTATCATTATTCTATAGAAGCTTTTCTACTGCAGGAACCTTTACTGGAGAACAGGAACCTTTTGAGGAACTCAGTTCCCCTACCTGTGTTTATGGCTGAGTAGTACCTTCTGAAGGATCAGGAACGTTTGGAGTGCTTGCAGCATTGAATATTGTGGATTGGTAGAGTAGTAGACCAGCATTTTTTTTTTTTGGTAAATTAATGCCGTTTTCTAAAGCTTTGTTATAAACCTGGAATTTTTAAAAACATGCCTCTTCAAACATTTTGTTTTGCTTGTTGTTCATGGCTGACAGTAATCAGGAAGAGGAAAATAAAAGCAAGAGGACTGTGTTTATAACAGAGTTGCACAATTAAAAAGTTGTTCTGTTACTTTACCAAAAGGTGAGTGTCGCGCTTCTTATACGTCAGTCGTCTGATTTCCTGAATTTTCCCGGGGGTTTTACCCTGCTGTGGAAGCACAAATCACATTATGCTGGGGATCTTTTACCTCTGGGGAAGTTCTAGCACATAATTTCTCGGGAAACTGGTACTTTAAGCCTAAGTTCCTGGAACTTTTGGTGGAAAGGCGCCTTAGGTGGCATCGAGTATTAAAAAGTGTTGAGTATCAAAAGCTGTTTTGATATCTCCTGTTTTAAAGCATAATTTTGACAACTTTGAGTAAATTTTGTGTACAGCTGCTCGTGATAAGAAGACATTCAACATTTGAACAACATCAACATTTTTTTAAAACACAAAATTATAAATATATACTAGGTAGGTCCTTTTACATGTGTATCTGCAGATACCGTCATATCTCTGTTGTAACTTACTTTATGCATCATACGTTGTCAAGCATTGCAAAAGGTCTTAATTTGAATTTGACATGATGTATCTTGCAGACATCTTGAGGCCAGCAACATGAAGTGAACATTTCAGTGGGTCATGTGGTTAGTGTGCCTCTATTCAGACGTGCGCGCCGGCATTTGATTGTGAGAGAGAGGAGTGACATCTCAGACAACACTGCCTCATTGTTTTCAGGCCCACTGTGCAGTAATGACAGAATCCCCATCAGAACCCCACAGCTAGAAAACACATATTTGCAGAGAGAACAAGCGAGAGATCAACACACAGCATAGCAGCAGGATTGCCTTTGTAAACAACAATTAGTGCTAAGTTACTGGGCCTGTTCAGCCCAGAGGAGTGTTTCATGGAGGAAAATAACCAGTTACACCAGGCTCACTCCAATAAATCAGGAAAATCTCTTCCATAAAGCAGGGGTAAATAAATATAACCAGAGTTACAATGGGAAAATATCCCTTCAGACTAGTTTAATCTCGAGACAGGTTCATGTTCAGGTTTAGCTTCACTTCATGCTGAACCAGTTTGTATCATAAATGTACCTGTCTGACACCCAGTGTTTTCTCTGATAATTCCTACCCAGGAGTCATTTCTGCTGGACTGTGAACATACGTCACCACACCACGACACGAGGGTATCACATTTCTTAATATGTTATTGATCAAAAATTTCATGATATCTAAATTAATAATAAAATAATAATAATTAATAATTATAGTGTTGTTGTTTTTTTAATTGAAGACATTTTACCATGTCACAGTAGTAAAAGCACAGGTGTAAATAATGAAATGAACGATGGCTAAATTCAGTTTAGTTGCTTCAATTTCAGGGTCCTGGTGTTGTGCATGTTGGCTCATTGTCACACTGTCATGACTTACTGGGACACTTGAAAACACACATGCTTTTTATAGCTTCCTTCATGAAATATCTCTGAGGGTAAGCTGTAAGAAGGGTTAAGTGTATGGAAATCTCACTGAGGTTGTTAAAAAAAAATCCAAAACAGAGCTCTGCCTTTCTAAAGCAACGGCTACAGCAACAGTTGTAAAAGCTCAAACATGCAGATTCTTCCCTGGTGGCTGATTTAATCTCCTAGCCTGCAACCTCACGCTCTTCCTTTTTTCACAGTTGTGTGCATATGTGTGCGAGAGACATTGAAAGACAGGAAGACACAGAGAGAGTGAGAGAGAAAGGTGCTCAGTTTCCTGGGATTCAATTTTTGACTTGTTGTAGCCTGTAAAAATGCCCTGGATACCATTTAACTCTGTTTTTTATTGCATTGCTTTGTTGAATACTCGACTCTGATTGGCCAGTAGAGACAGTGCGATGTATTAAATGTCTGAACATGCAACCCCTGTGGAACCAAGAAGGGGCGGGGGCTTCAGAGATTAGATCTAAGGCTACATTTGCTGCATTCATGCCATTTTACCATATTATGTTACTAGATTATACACTGGGAAGTACAAACTTAGGCTCATTTTCATAGTTGCATCTTTGTGTTTCATTCCTGTGAACTGGCACATGGCTAGAAACACACAACACAATGAGAGTACCATAGGATGTTTAAAATGTTATTGAGTGTGATTCTTATACGATGTGGTGTTTGCTATTTTGCATGAAGATAAACATTAGCCAGCAAGCCTATGTGCTCCATATCTATCTTATATAACACCAACCTGCACCTGGAAGTTTTTCTGCACCTTATATATGCAGCACCGTTGTTCTAAATCAGACACAAACACAACTTTTTATATTTTACAGTTCCACTTTATTCTTGGTAGTTGATCACATAGAACCTTTTAATGTGTCTTTTAAGCTATTATTTTCCTTTTTTTGCTACAGGTCTCTCTGTCACCCTGGCAACGCGACACCCACAGAAAAGGGAGGAGCCAAGTCCTGGCAGTATGGAAGTCACTGGGACGCCAGGCTTAGCCCCAAGCCCTCAGAGCGAGGCCGTGACCAATGAGCTTCAGGAGCTGTCGCTTCAGCCTGCACCTAACCTGCTGCCTCTGCAGGAGCGCAAGAACGGTGAGGCGGTGTTGCATGCACACTTTTTGCTCTTTCAGTCTCCAGTGCTTTAGTATCACACTTTGGTGTGATGGTTTTGGATGGATTGATCAGAGAAGCTGTCGCACACAGTCGTTTAGCAAAAATGTTCATACTGGCTCAGCTTTTGCACAGTCCAGCTTCTTCTGGCATGAAATGTAAAGTCCTGTGAAATACATGCAAATACACACTGTAGGTAAAATGAGACAAATTGTTTCTGGCTGGGTAAATTCCCAGAGTTGTATAAACTCATGTACAGTGTTTTGGCTTTCAAAATAACCTCTTGTGATCAGGTGGTATGCTGTGGTCTCGCAGACATGTGGGGGACATTGTATGTGTGTTGTGCATGTTGCCCCTTTTGCCCTAATGCCTGACTCTACAAGTTTGACCTGATTTTGTAAAGCAAGCTTGCCGAAACACAGAGACGATGTGCGACCCACTGCAATGGGTGATTGATAAATTCTCGACTTAAGGTAGAAGGGGATGAGTTATATAGCCCTCATTACATGAAAGTGCAGCTCAGCGCTTTGAGTGATTATGCAGAAAGTTTGAAGTAAACAGCTTTTGCGGTATTCCTGTTTGGGGTGGCAGAAAATTGCAAGTCAGCACTATCTGAGAAAATGGGCATCAGCCTTTGTGCAGTCATTCGCCACCTTGGTCTCAAGGGTTTATTACCCAATGAGGCCCTTTTGCCTGATTTGACCTGATTTGACACCCTCAGACTACTACCTCTTCCCCAAGCTGAAGAAGGAACTCAGTGGTCGCTATAGTCTGAGATGCCTGGTGAATGTACAAGTATGTACTGTTCCATCACGTTACAGGCGACGTAGGTCTGTGTTCTTGCTTCCATCTCAAGCGAATATTTTGGCTTAGCACTACTCATCCTTCACAGAGGTGGCCTGTTTCCAACATAAATTCCTCTAAACTAAAAAACTGTTCATGGAGAACATGTTACGTAAGTTGAGGCTAAGTAGAAAGTGGAAAAACACACTTATCTGAGAGGCAGAAGTTAAATGTCAGATGTGTCTGTACACCACACAGGGCGTTTAAAGGCAGGAGAGATATAGAGATTTAAGTGCTCAGGTGAAGGTTTGTGTGTATGTGCGTATAGAAGGATGTGTGCAATGAAGTCTCCAGAAAGGAGGGAGTGAAGAAGCTGCTGTACCTAATTGGCTTGCTCCTCTGCGCTGACCTCCTGTTACAGTAGATTAGAGTGAGCCGCACATTTGCTGTGTGGAGTTAAGACACCGTTTGCCTTTTTTGTGTCTGGAGTTAGCTTAAAGTACTTGGCTCTCTGAGCGGAGGAACGTGCATCAGCTCCTCTCGGTTTGAATCACTGTGGGGAACTTGAGTTCGCTGCTTTCGTGTGTTTGCTTTGTTGAGGTTCACACTGCCAAATGGCAAGTAAGTCAGAACCTACAAATGAAAGTCACGAGCACTTAGAGGCAGCTTGTTTATTGAGCAGAGTTTTGTTAACATGCCTGACTTTTGGTGATACTCTGATTCAAGTCTCTGGAAGTTAAGCATAATGTCCTCTCTCTGCTGTTAGTAAGTAATGAGTAAATATAGGCATATGGGGCTGAAATTTTTAAGTCAGTTAATCTACTAGTTGATCCATAGCACATTAGTGGAACTACGCTGAACATTAATTAGCCATTTAAGTCATTTTTTTAATCAGAAATAGCTGATTATAGCTTCTCAAATGTATGGATTTGCTGCTTTTCTGTGCTGTATATCATTGTATACCTTTGTACATGTGGCATAAAGCATTTTGAATTATGTTGTTGAAAAGTGCAACAACAAGGTAATTAAAGATAAACTCCCGGTTTTCGACTGTTTGACAAAACATTTGATAGCATCTAATTTTTCACAATCAAAACAAGCATTAGATCAGAGTAAAGTTAGTCCATCCTTCTTGTTCTTATCATATTTTGTTCCAAGAACCAGCAGATGGTTGCAGATGAACATCTGTCTCCTTATAGCCATAAAGTCTGTTTCAAGGTTGTTTCCTGTTGTTGGTTACAATTACGTCATTACATCTGAAAAACCAAACCACATCTAGGATAGTAAAAGATCATGTAGTGCCACACACGATCAAATAGCATCTTTGTCACCTGACTTACTACTGCTAAACTGCTTTAAACATCTGTGATGGGAGAGCACCCAGAAAAAAAAGGAATATAAATGCATGCACAGAAAAGCACTTGTGACTTCATGTCTTCAGCATGACAAACCTTCTGAATGTTCCTGTCACCAAGTTAGACACAATCAGACACAGTCCGTTAGATAAGCAGAGATATCGGAGTATTAGTCAGCCCTGGGATAGTGTAACTCTTGCTTACACACACCTTGCCATATCAGAAGAGTCACCCACACACTGACCATTGTTCCAAGCTGGGCGTTGGTTGCCCAGTTTTGTGGCGACACAGTAGGTTGACCTGCTGTTTAGTTGTCAGAAGAGGGAGGTTAGACAGGGTTGGACCAGTAAATGATTGACCATGTTCAAGTTGGGGGGGGGGGGGGCACAGTGGCAGAGAGTAATGTGCAATAGCATATACAATAAAAACCTACAGCAGAAAATGAGTTGAATCCCTGTGCAGCTAGCTTTAACCATAGACACAGGGGGTATATAGGGGTAATAAAAGCAGAGGACACTGTGTTATGTACCTGAACAATATTTCTGGTGATGTTTACATCGTTTAAGAACAGGCCTGTGACTGCTTGTCACAGGACCATGTTTACTGCACAGGAACACACAAAGACACACACTCTCTTGCATAACCTCAGGCCACCACTCCCAAATTTAAACAACCCCTGCTCTTGTTGGTCCGTTCCTTATACACTCCATTGTGCTGCCCAGAAACAGACATGTTGCTGCAGGTATTCCTGCAGCGAGTCTACCAAGAAGATGCTTTGTGGAGATGCACTGCATATGACTGAATGAGCATTTCTACATGCACACTTTACATTTGTGGCTGTGAAAGAGGGTGGAATGCCCACATAAAGCTTATCTCTGACACCAGGTTACGCAGTCTGTTTATTGCACAAGGTTCCTTCCTTGGTAATAGACGAGCGCTGTTAAACACAGGTGTGTGTATATATAGAGAGAGGTGACATGTTTTTCTGATGAGGACGAGAGACAAATGTTGAGGTCACTGTGCATTATTGTGCGTGTGTGTGAGAGAGAGAGTCAGCATTGATTCAAGATACACAATAAGGGCTGACCCAACAGTGAAAGGCCTTAAAAGCAATTTACATTTCCTGTCTTCCCAGTTACAGACGTGCCTCTGAATTGTCCCATAACAAACAAAAGCAGTCACGTTGTGAAAATGTGATTGAGAACATTCAAAACTTTGAGGTGGAGAAGTTAGTTTGAGTGTGGGGACTGTGGGCTGCAGCAGCAGCAGCAGCAGCAGCAGCAGAAGGAGAAGGAGGAGGAGGAGGAAGGGGAAGAGAAGAGGAGGGGGAGGTCATGTCTGAAATGGCAGTATTGCATAACTTCTCAGTGAGGGAACAGAAGGAAAACGAGGGAAAATGGAAAGCAAAAAAGCAGGGGTGTGTTACTTGTATTTGAGGAGGTGAAACTTCTTTTTTTATTAATCAGTTTTTACTTACAGAGTGACCTGAGAGAGTTCAGGTGAGTGGCCATAAGTTTTTGTGTTTTTCAAGAAGAGTTAGTTCCCAGGTGCAAGAAGGAAAAAAGGTGTAGCTACGGAGAGTCTGGGACTCATGGGTGGACCTTGTTGCTATCCAAGAAGCAATAAGGGACAGACACACAGACCTACACACGCCCTCTCTGACGGGGCGTGCACACACTTGTAGACAGACAATCCAGAGAAAGGGAATGTGAGGTGCACTGCTACCGGTGGAATACCAGCTGCCGGTGAGAGGAGGACGTGTTTAATGTGGCTTTTCTCTTGCTGGACTTCTCTTCAGCCTTTTACCGCTGTTTTGTTTTTTTCACACTCTTCGCTCCGCCTGTGTCGGGAGTATGAATCGATAAACTTGCCCGGAGGGTGAAGCTTCCCTTCAGAATGGTGCAGAGGGATATGACTATCCAGTCAGGTAATGTCCATTTCAGTACACTGTATTCTGCTTTCATGTCTTTGAAAAATAATGACGACGACTGAAAGTTACCCGTAAAGTCTACCTTAAGCTGAACTTAAGTGACTATAGGTGTGGTGTGAGCGCTTGCTTGATATCAGTAAATGTCATGTGTATTGACACTGCAGACTTAAGATCTGGTTTATTTGTTTACATGAGAATGGCTGCTCTGCCTTCGTAGCTGGAGAATGTCCTCACAAACTTTAAACATTCTTTTCCTTGGAAACATGCTATCAGCCAAACCTGTTGGTATTTAGGGTTGGAAACAGTGATAAGCTTAATCACAGTTTTACCGGAAGCTTGCATAATGAGAACACACTCAGGATTTTAATTGCTGCTGCAAAGGAAAAATTCAATTAAAAGAAGAAATAAACTGCAGATCTCCAGATGATACCAAACTGGATAATGAATGCTGTAAAAGCAGTTCTTTCATAAGTTTGACTTCAGTAGGGTGTAAATGTAGTTTTTAATCTTAGAGGGTCTCCAGGAGAAAGGAAACAGGTGTGGCTGTGAGGCCAGGTTTGCGGGGTCTATCCAGGGCACACCTGGGTGGATGAGGGAGTTGAGCAAGGTGTGGTTGATGAAAGTGACGCCCCCTCACTAGAAGAGAAGGAAGAGGAGGGGGGGGGGGGGGGGGGGGGGGGGGGGGGGGGGGGGGGGGGGGGGGGGGGGGGGGGGGGGGGGGGGGGGGGGG
>JBBMJY010000014.1:4888646-4917133 GCA_037833715.1 Toxotes lorentzi
CACACACACACACACACACACACACACACACACACACACACACACACACACACACACACACACACACACAGTACAACCCACCAGGCACACACAGGCACACCTGCCACAGAAGGTTGATGGGAGAATATATTCCACACAGACGACATGATAACAGAATCATTTCACACTTCACTGATCCTCAGCACATTCTCTTTGTGTGCATGTATGAGCGTGTGTGTGTGTGTGTGTGTGTGTGTGTGCGCGTAAGCACCAGCATGCACATCTTTCAGGGTGCTGGCAGGTTGTATGCACTGTGTGCCCTGCTCTGAGAGGCTCACAAATGCTTCTCACAAATTTCCATGTGATGAGCCCTGAGGCCATCTTGGCAGCAAAAGAGAACACCAGACCAAGAAACGGGAGAGGAAGACACATCACAGTCCTTCAGGACATCACAATGCATAATGTGAAGCATGTATTTCTGTGATGGAACGCCACTGAACATACTGGTCCCTCTGTAGCGTCATTAACAGCGATCAGCATTTACAAAACGAAGCAACATCACGCTGTCATAATGACTTCATCGGTGGTGCATGTATGTGGCTTTGTATGTATACAGTATGTGGCTCATGTGTCCTCAGGCACACATGTTTATGAAGCATCTGTGCAGGTCTATCAGTGTGATGTGGTGTTTGACGATCCCTCCTCACGCCTCACAGCCTCTGGCAGGCTGAAGGCTAATAATAAATGCAAATTACAATCAGAGGAGCAGATCGGAGCTGGAGAGGATAATTGCTCCATTATGGCTGTGTGTGTCTCTGTGTAAGTGTGTATCTGGTATAACAGACAGAGGAAGGTAGAGGGGGCGTTACCAAATGCTAGTTGGTGACGTCACAAACAGGCTGCATAACGGGACAAATGAAGTGTTACAAGCATTGATTTATTTGTTGGACAAAATTCCACTTTTCCATTATGAAGGCCAAGTAAGGCTAATTAAAGTGTGTGTGGTGTAACCACAATGAAAATGAATCACAAATGAAAATAAATAAAGAAAGAAAGATCTAGATCACACTTTGCTCCTGAACGCCTCAGTCAGTAGGAAGGGATATATATATATATATATATATATATATATATATATATATATATATATATCTTTATTTTTATTTTTATTTTTTTTAATTGTTTCTATGTAGAATGTTGCTATGGCCTGTAAGTAATACGAAGACTGTAGAGTATATATGATAGATGACGAGTTCAGAGAAACTAAAGATGCACACAATATGCAGAAGGGGTGACAGAGAGATTAGTTTTCATTATAAGAAATAAAGTAGGTAGAAATGTGGATCACTTGTCAGTCGTTGGTAATCGCAATTTTGCTTGTCACACGTTTGGCCTATTTTCAGTTTTGTTTTTTTCATGCCACACTTTGTTTATATCACCACTGGCTTTTGTTAATGGTAACCTGTGACTCTGAATTGGCACGGTCCATTAAAAATGCACTTACAGTAACTACCAAGGCTCAGTTTGTATTAAACGTATGTGTTAGGCATCAAAGAATGTACTGGAATGGGCACTTAGACCAAGGGCTTATTTTAGTGGGCAGCATGGAGTTTCACATTCGACCATTTAGTCGTTACAGTAAATCTGTCTATGTCCTCCTTATGCAACAGGCCTCGTGTCAGACCATTAGCTGCACTGGGATCAGCATGTACTGGTGGAATATTTCACTGTCCAGATACTCTTCTGTGGAAATGCAGAGACGGAATACAGAAAGAGAGAGAAAGAGAAGGCATGGGTTTATAAAAGAGTTATTAAAGACTGTGTTTGCTCTCAACAAAGGGCGCTTATTTTGACTGTTGCCTTGAGACTCAACAAGGTAGAGCAAAGGCTGTTCAGCTGTCAAGCTCCCTGATGAATCATAGGAGCTTAAAGATCAAACGAACTGCTGGCGAGCGAGGAGAGGAGGGTGCATCACCATTTATCGACTCTCCATGGAGTCGTATCGTGATGATGATGATGTGAACATAAATCGTTAGCATATTGTGGTTTTATAATATGTGCTTTCAGCCATGTTGGCCGGCTGTAGAGGGCACGGTGAGTGCTGGGAAGTGATGAAGGGTGAGTTCCTGTTATGGTGTGAAATCCTCACACTGGTTTTCCAGGTGTAGGTGTTTTGAAAGTGTAACTTTCCACCTTCTTTTTCTTGTTTTCTCAGTCTAGGCATTCTTGGGGAAGGCACTTGACCTCCAACCTGCAGTAATGGACTTAAGCTGTGACTGTTGCACTGCGTTGTCATCTGCTGTTTAAATATGAAGCAGGGTGTTTCTGAGCAAGAGAATACAAAACAGGCTAATTGTGGATTAGGAGAGTTTTAATGCAGAGCCTTTTAAAAAAATTTTTAGTTTGCTTGATGTTGTCAAATGGCTAAATTAGGAGCTCTCTTCAATCATCCTTTTGAGAAGCATGGCTCAGCTTACTCTTCAGGGTAGATCTCCGCTCTGTTTGCTCTGACTTCGCTGCGATTGTGTCATTTGTGTTTCACTATAGCCAGACACACAACACAGGTGTTGTTGTTTTTGTTCCTGTTAATTGCACATATACAGAGTAGTGATTGATGTGGCAGTCATAAAGGCCAGCTGTTCAGACATTCAGTTAAATCACTATTTTATACTTGTGCAGAAACTGAATAAAAATGTCAATTACAGCTTTATTTTGAGATGGATTGCATTCATATACAAACCAGGCAATAACAGGGGGAGTCAGAGGCAGCAGCAGGTAGCGGCTACAGTAAATATTGTGGTAAAAGTGGAAATGCTGTGAGAGATTGAGAAGCTCAGTCAGTCTGGTTTTTTTTTTTTTTGGTCTGTTTTGTTGTGATCTTGACTGTTTGGTTATGTCACAACTGGTATGTAGGTCTTCTTCTTTCAACGTCAGGGGTTGTGACACAGGAATGCCTCCCACCCCCGCCCAGTCATCTCTCACACACCCTTGGCAGGGATTTCACCAGCTCTTGACCAATCAGACAGTTGCCATGTTACATCACTGTAACTGCCGATATCCTTCCCCAAATACTGAACCTCTTTGTCCGAGTCTGTTAAAGTTTTTTTTCTAAATGCAAGTTCTCATTCATCCATCATCGTATCCTAAGAATTGATTGAAGGCAACTGGACTTCTTCATCCGAGAAGCTTCTTCAGTTCTAGAGACTGGTTAGAGAGTCCAAACATTTAAACTCATCCCTATCCCGCCTAGTGGGTGGTACCTCTGCGAGCAAATGAAACCACTTGGTGGAACGTTCACACCTTGGGTGGCGCCTGCTGGGCTGCCTCAAGTGGAATCATTAGCACCTGAGGGTACCTAGCTTGATCGTAGACACTAAGCATCGTGTGAGTCGTTAGAGTGTTCTCCGTCCAAAATGTGGACATCACTGTCTTCAAAGGAGTGTCCTTTCTCCTTGAGATGCATTTGAACGGTTGAGTTTTGACCGGAGGGGTTAGCTCGTCTATGCTGGGCCATGCGTTTGTGGAGCGGCTGTTTAGTTTCCCCTGTGTATAGGTCGGAGCACTCCTCGCTGCATTTGACCGCATAGACGACATCACTTAGCTTGTTTTTAGGAGTGTCTTTGGGGTGTACCAGTTTCTGTCTCAGAGTGTTACAGGGCCTAAAACAAATTGGAATGTTGTGTTTGGAGAAAATCCTCCTGAGTTTCTCTGACACTCCAGCCACATACGGTACCACAACATGCACACCCCTTACCCAACTTAACATTGTCGTTCACAGAGTTAATGTGTTCAGTGAAAGCTTCCACTTCTTGGGATTTGATCTTGACCCAGGTGTCATTCACGTATCCGAACCAGTGGGTTGGAGTGGAACCCCTGAAGGTGTTCAGAGCTCTGCTCTCCACTTCCTCCATGTATAGGTTGGCCACAATATGTGATACCAGGGAACCCATGGCATGTAAAAGCCTTCATTCTATTTGAAGTAGGTTGTAGTGAGGCAGAAGTGAAGTTTGAGGCAGCTGGGGCTGTTTTCTGGCAACTTTAATACACTTCTGCTTTTGTGTAAAGTCCAGCCAAATACAAACCACAACTGGCGAGCTAAATATATAAAAAATATCTGCTCCTACTCATACATGCACAGTCGCATACACATACCATATAGACATTCACAGCCTCACCCACACAGTAGGGACATTACCGACAGTTTTGGCTGAGTGATGCAGTGATTAATGCAAATTTTCTTTGTGTGCAGCAGTCTGTCTATCAGTCCACACCTTCCTATGTCTTCACTCTTATCTTTAATGATTGACTCCAGACTACTGGGCATGAAGAACTGATGTCCCTCAGATGCCCATTCACAGTCAGACTTAACACAGACTGGTGGCTTTTGAAATAGTTTGGGCTGTCTGCTCTCTATTAATCTCAAAAAGGGCTTCGAGAGTCGGCACACATCAATGGTGTTTTCTGTTTAGGATAACCATAAAATTATTATGAAGCAGGGTTAATTGTGCTGATATATGAGTTTAGTTATATTTATATTTGATTTAGTTACATTTAGACTAATTAAATGTAACTGAATCAGCACAGGAAAGCTCGTGGTCATGGTACGTGCTCACGTAAAACCTAACTTACCTCAGCCAATCCACTGCCACTGGCTGCAGTGATAACCTTACCAGGATCTGAACAACATAATAACGGACCACAGAAAACAGCCACAGTTTTATTTTTCTTAGTGATAACAGAGTTGGCTTCTGCTGCAGAGAAAACATGGTTTAGTCCTGCACACACAGCACGCTGCAGAGGCCGACCAGCCTACTGAGCTGGTCGGTTTAGATGGTTTAGAATAGCACTCCTGACCTTCTCGTGCTGCAGCCACTTCTGCTTCGAATCTGTCTTCCTCTATAGCTGTATCTGTTCTCACAGTGTCACTTTCCAAAACGAGCATCACGACTGCCATCAGCGTCTGTGTGAGCTGCACTCATCTCTCTCTCCCTCCCCTCCATCCCACCCCTCCCTCCACACAGCACTGAAGAGCCCGGCAGCCTTTCACGAACAGCGGAGGAGTCTGGAGCGAGCAAGGGTGAGTGTCTTAAGCACAGTGAGTTTTCCACTTAAATGGATCTGCGTGGGGTAAAATGTTTATGTGCTGTATGAACAGAATAACACAACGCAGTAACTGAACTCTACTGTTAAGTGTCTACACTGTTAACATCAGCAAAAACAACCACCTTTGCCCAACAAAGAAAAGACATTTGAAGTTTCTGCAAACATTTGCAGAAACTTCAACCACGAGAGTATTATCTGCGAGTGATGTCATATTATTTGGACGCACTGTCTAACAGTTCGTTTCTGATACAACACTTATTCAACAAGAACGTTCAGATAAGTACACGCTTCCTGTCGTAAAGGCTGGCCAACACCCACAGTAACATTTGCAATCATAAACACACATTACAAGCGCTCACAGTTAAACACACACAATGGACCCATGCAATTACATGGACAATCAGAAGCAGTAAAAAAAAACTTCCTAAAAACACAGCACAGTCAAATATTTGTACATGCATACACACACATACATTTAAACATATTATTTATTCATATGATTTAACAAAGATGGCAACTAAAAAAATATGCGATCAACAATATCAGTTTATTGCATTGTAACAAGTGTCCATTAAAGACTTCCATCTTCATCATCTTCCCCACAGTCTTTATTCTCTCTCATCTCTGTGCTTGTGATCCTCTTTCTTCCATATGTTACCCCACTTTAATGAGTACGTCTCTTGCTTTTCCCCCAGACCGAGGACTATCTGAAGAGGAAGATCCGAAGTCGTCCTGAGCGCTCTGAGCTCGTCAGGATGCACATTCTGGAGGGTGAGTTTTCACCTACAAATGTAACTGCACTTTTTGATTCCCACTGTTGGCTGAAATACATGACGGTTCATTTAAAACCATGTTTGTTTTGTATACCAGCTTGGGACTGTTCAACTTGCTGTCCCAGAATTTATTTTCTTGTCGTACTGGTCATTTAAAGTAGCAGCTGATTTGCTGTTTTTTAAAATTTCAAATTGAGCTTGAATTGTGATGCAGGGAATAAAAAAAAAAAAAACGCCCAATTCTCAGTAGCTGTTTCTTCAGAAAGTCAGATTCCTGTCTCTTCTCAAACAGACTATATATACCTGGTGCCATCTTTTTTTTGTTGTAGATCAAAATGAATCGCCTGATGAATGATTTTGCATGCACGCACGTTGTCCTGCTGTTTGCTCCACAGAGACGTCGGCAGAGCCGTCGCTGCAGGCCAAGCAGCTGCAGCTGAAGCGAGCGCGACTGGCCGACGACCTCAACGACAAGATCTCCCACAGACCAGGTCCCATCGAACTGGTCAACAAGAACATCCTGTCTGTCACCTGCCCTCTTCAGCACTCACTGCTGGGTAATCACACACACTTCACAACGTCAAGTCACACAATTGATGGGTGCCTGCTGATTTCACTGGACCATAGAGCTTAGGGATATTTCATTGCACTGTGCCAGTGACTTAAAGCTCTAAAATCTGATTCATGTCCGGTCTGAACACACATTTAACTGAGCAATTACAACATCCGGGTATCTACACACACGTGTCATACAATATTTTAGGGGTGAGTGTATAAACACACACAGCTTAGCAGCTCCAGATTGCATCAGTACAGTGGAGGTGATACCAATAAAAACTAAACCAAACAACCTGCAACTAACCACTCTGTTACAGAAACACTATGTTAGGACATAGTGCTGTTTGGAAACTGTTAGGATCTGCTGTGTTGCACGACTTCTCTAAAATTCTTCTTCTTCACTGTGCTCGACTTCGTGAGCCATTTTCAGTCTTTCACTGGCCACAGACGTTTATGACAAACCACCAAAAGATGCGAAGGTGCTGCAGTTTTTTTCACTGAATCTGAAAACGTTTCTGCTCTGTCACAGATTCTCCAAAGGGAGCCGGGGGAGAGAGCTCGTCTTTAGACGAAGACAGCAGTGATGCTCTGTCGCCAGACCAGCTAACCAATCACGACTCTCCCCTGAGTGCCGTCCCTCTGCTGTCCCCCTCTGACGCTTTGACCCAGAACGGGGACGTTTCTCCCACACAGGTACCGTCACAGGATGTCATTTAAATCGAATCAAGAGAGAGTCACTTAAACTTGAAATTACTCAAACAAAGCAAATTCCGAATGCAGTAAATTTGCCAACAAAGCAAGCGATTAACAGCTGTTGTTTTTTTCTCACTTCCTTGATCAGCGCCCCCCTCCACCTCCTCCACCACCTCCTCACCAGGTGAATGGGCCAGACTCCTCCCCACCTCCAAAATTGACAAATGGAACAACGGTGACCTCAGCAAACTCCCGCCCCTCTACTGGACAGGTCAAGGTGCGAAATCTCTGGTTACTTTCCTGTCTTATACTGACAGTCATGGAGCATTGGCTGAACATCCTGCAGATTTGATGACTTGATGATAAAAGTGACCTTAATCTCTATTTACGGAGCAGCTATAACTGGCTAACGCTCCTTCATCTCTCCGCTTCCTTACTTCCTCCTCCCCGACCCCGTTTCTCACGTTCTGTCAGCAGTCTCAAGCTAAGACGAGTTCAGATCGTCCTCCACAGAGACCTAAGAAACCAAAGGACAACAAACCCAAGGTCAGCAGGCTCTCTGTTTTATTTTCATGTTAACAGGCACTGACAGGGGATTTATGGCGTTGAAGGGTAATATTTATCCAAAATAATGGAGTCTGAAGACACACTGAATAAGGGTAGCTGTTTCATTTTCAGACTGCTTTATGACAGCGGTTCCTCTTTTATGATTTTTTTTTTTTGATGATTGTGTTTTGTCATATTCATTTCTCGTCTGGTCCATCAAGCTGCTTCCAAAACAGCCTGAGAAGTACTGAAAGTGACTCCTCAGATTTGGAAGGGCCAGTTAAAGGGTGATGGTTTTGGTTCCTGTAGAACCAGGGAACCAGAGGCTTTTCTCGGAATTTAGTGTTTTGACATTTAGCCATCAAATAAGGAGAAATCCATCGTAGAAGCGGAAGAGATACCTCAGCTGTTATAGTTATGCTATTACTGATAATCCCTCCACCAAAATGTACAGAATTCTCTTTTTTTTACTCCGTTTTAAAAAATGTCCAGAAACTTTTTTGAATGTCAGATATGTGTGACTTGTGTAGACCAAGACAATGCAGGATGAATGTCACACATTTACAGGTAATACTGTAAAGGTATTAAAGGGTGGAATTGTCCTTTTAACTCTCTTCATCATCTGGGTGTAGGTGAAGAAGCTGAAGTACCACCAGTACATCCCTCCAGACCAGAAAGCAGATAAGGAGCGTCCGCCGCAGATGGACTCGTCCTACGCGAAGCTCCTACAGCAGCAGCAGCTCTTCCTGCAGCTGCAGATCCTCAGCCAACAACAGCAGCACTACAACTACCACACCATCCTGCCCGCCCCACCCAAGTGAGTGTCAGGCATGACAGTGTGTGTGTGTGTGTGTGTGTGGTGTGAAAGTGAGAAGCCTGCAGGCAGTTTTTATTATGACTTCCTGTCTTCTTCCAAACTTTTAACTGTGGCTTCTTGCTTCCACATTAGTGGGTTTTTTTTCGTGGGAGGGGGTCAATCCTAGCTCGGTGTAGCTTGATAGTGAACGTGTGACTTGAGGCATATGTTTAGTTTTGTGCTGCATTAAAACATAAAATGTACAAAGGTCAGAACACTGAAGGAAATAAAACTGTGAATTACTGTAATGATGCGACTGTAAAAATCTTACAATACATGGTCAAGAAAAAGTAATTTTGGAAGACATTTCTAAACTTCAATACATCTGAAAGTAGACAAATTTGCACATTTACATTTACCAGCGTTACATTTACACAGACCTGTCCTGGAGAGATGGACGTTCATACTTCCTCGTTTTCTGTGTCCCCTCAGGCCTCCAACCGAGCAGCCTCCCACAACCAACTCTGGACCTTCCCCCTCACGCAGCGTTCCCACCACGACCACCACAGCCCCCTCCAATCAGAGCGGGACTGCCCGTCAGAGCCAGACTGCAGTGGGAGGGGCCAAACCCGGCTCACTGCCAGCCAACCTGGATGAGTTCAAAGTAATTTAAACAGGCAACTTCACCCAGTGTCAGAAATTTTACTAAATATGTTTTTATGGAAGTAATTTCAAACTACATGTTTTAACCACCATCTGGTGAAGGAGATCAGGAACCGTGTGAGATTTTTGATGAAAATTTGGCAGCTGACTCTTATTAGTATTCAGTTACTGTTCCATCACACCTACTGTATATGCTCTCTGAAAGTCCCACTAAACCTTTTTGGCTTGTGACCCTTAAAAACAAATCAGTGGGAACCCCCAAAAGGGGCTTCCCACTGATTTTAGAGGTCCCATGGGGTAACCTCTAAATTAAAAAAAATGTTCTCTGGTATATCCGTTGCTTTGTACTTTGAGTCAGTGCCTGCTTTATGAGTATCATTCTGGTTTCTCATCCGCCAGGTCGCTGAGTTGAAACAGGAACTGAAATTACGTGGTTTGACCGTCTCAGGCACCAAGAATGATCTCATTGAGAGGCTCCGCAACTACCAGGAGCAAAATGGTGGCACCACAGCGGCTTTCAAAAATGGCATATTGCACCCGAGCCATCAGGGCGCTAACTCAACTGCTAGCACCATCACATCCTCTCCAACCACCACTACCACCCCTGATCACCTGTCAGGAGAGTGTGGCTTTAGGTTAGCTTTGTCCTCATTGGCTCACGCGGTCCCTGGGAGAGTCATGCGTTTTGGCAGCACCAGCTCCAGCCCTCCTGTGTCGCCTACTCCATCTGAGAGGTCGTTGGCTGGGATGAGTCCAGATGAGACGAGCTGTAATGGAGACATGTTTGGAGAAATGGTGAGATCTAGATGTGAAGCAAATGGCTTGCTCATTGGATGAAATTATTGTTTAAACTGTTAGCTGTTTGCTAATAACACTGGCGATAGTCCTTTGAGGCTTTCCCTAAATTCCTCTTCCTGTTTTTTCCTTGTCCCTGTGTTGATCAGGTGAGCTCTCCCTTGACCCAGCTCACCCTGCACCCATCTCCTCAGCACCCGGCAAACATCTCTCCACGCTCGCAGTCTCTCTCCAAGGTCAAAGAGGAGATCCAGAGCCCATGCAGCCTGTCCAGGTCTACAGCTGTCTCGGGCCAGCCTCCGGAACCCCTGGCAGTGGTAACCATGGACACGTCCTCCATGGACAAGGACCAGATGCTCCAGGAGAAGGACAAACAGATCGAGGAGCTGACCAGGATGCTGAGACAGAAGCAGAGGCTAGTCGAGACGCTCAGGTCCCAGCTGGAGCAGGGCAAGATGGTGGGCGGGGTAGTGGTGGAGAAGGAAGGAAGTGAGAAGAGCAAATCATCCCCAGAGGTTAAACTTCAAACTCTAATAAAAGCCTCAGCCATTCAACCCCCGACTCTCCCTAACGGCATTGTGGTGAAGGTGAAGAGGGAGGTGGAGCCCGAGGAAGAAATGGAGGGAGTGACAGAGGAGGCCCAGGCAAAGAAGCTGGCCCAGCCGATGCAGTGCTCTCAGGAGACTCTGCTCAAGCTGCAGCAGATTCATCGGCTGCAGGTCCAACAAGCCGAACAGCAGAAACAGCAGCCACAGCAACCCAAACAGCAGCAGAGCCAGGTGCAGCTGCAGAAAGCAGCAGAGGTTAAATCGAACCCTCAAAAACAACAACAGCAAAAGAAGGAAGCTTCGAACCTGCTCCGTCAGCAGCAGCAGCTGCAGCAGCTCATCATACAGCAAACCCAACAGAAACAGCTCCAGGCCCAGTTAGCGCAGCAGAAACTGGCCCAGCAGAAACTGGCCCAGCAGAAACTGGCCCAGCAGAAACTCACACAGCAGAAGCTGGTACGGGAGAACCAGCTCAAACAAACCCAGGGGCAAGTTCAGCAGAGCCAGCAGAAGAACCAGCTGAAGCAGGTTCAGTTGCAGATCCAGAACCAGACAGTAGCAAGCCAGAAGCCTGCAGTGAACCAAACCCAGCAGAGGAAACAGCAGAAGGCTCAGCAGAGGCAGCAACAGAAGCAGCAGACGGCAGCTGTCGCCACACAACAGGTGAACAACCTGTGGTTTTAGAAACGTGTTTGATCTCACCACATTCAGCAACATCATTAACATCAAACTCTAAGGACTGGGCGAAAGTAGAACTATCTCACAACCCTCCTTCTAATAATGTTTGCAGCTGACAATGCTCGTATGTTTAAGATGAATTTTGTTGATCTTAATATGTGAAAGTAGTAAAATAGAAAAATGTACTGTTTCCAGGTGACTCCAGTCTTCATCAACCAACAGAACGGCACTCAGATCCACACTCAGGCCATTTCATTAGACCTGCTCAAGGCCAACGGCACGCCCACACTGGTCACTGACAGCAACGGCAACCACTACCTGATCGCTCTCACCAGTCACACCACAGACGGACAGAATGGAGTGTCATCATCGGCCAAAACCAATGGACGCATCACACTACAGGTACAGTAAAATGTACATTCTCTGATGTTAATATTGGGTTAATATGTGATATGTGAATATTTATCTGCATCTTCCTCTGCGTGTTGTCTTTTTGCAGAGATTGCAGTCCACTCCAACTAAACTCCCCAGCACTGAGAGCCAATCAAAAGAGCAGACAGAGGCCGAGCATGTGAGCCAGCCAATCAAAAAGGTACAACGATCCAGATATAAAAATCATGCATTTTTTTTCCTTTCATATGATGATGATTATAGAGCAGTTTTTCTATTAAATATAGGGTTGATGATTCAGTCCCCAGCGCCTTCTGTCTGCACACCAAAGTGTCAAAGCACTGAACCCTAAATTTCTCCCACTGTGTGTACGCACAGGGAAAAAATTAATCATTTTACCAAGTGAGCTGTACTGTAACATACTGAACTCCAGCAGGGCTGTTTGCATCTTCCAGGCAGTAACATCTCCCTGCCACAAAGTGTCGCCACAAATGCAGTTTAAAATAATCTAAACCAAACAGACTGTGGACTGGTGAAATGTGAAAAAGGAGCCTGTTATTCACAAATGATGCTCCATTATCCAATCACAGTTAAGTATTCGGCATGTTCGTGTTTGCTGTTGTCCAGTCTAAATATGTCTGTGCCGTGTTTTTCCTTCAGGGACAGAAGACGGGGCTGCACCTGGACACCAACGGGCTTCCACAGCCCAGCCTGTCGGTCACAGCTCCGCCAAACCTGCAGCCTTTCTTCGACGACATGTCAGACAGTGAAAGCCAAAGCAACTTAATCTCATCTCTCAAGGTAACGCCGACGTCTCCTCTGCTGCCGTTAGCTCCCGTTGTCATGGCAACTCTAGTGCTTGGTCTACTGCTCCACATGTTGCAAACTTCATTAACTTTTTTCCCCCCTTGTTTCTTCTCTTTTCTTTTTCATTTCATCACTCCATCCGGGCAGAGAGAGGAGGTGTGTCCGCCTTACGACCGGCACACACTGTTCACCCCTCCCTCTCCCAAACCCAACACCTCCCTTCCTACTCAACACTCCAAAGTATGTCCTCTGGCATGTCTTTTCTTTCCGTCTCTCTCTCTCTCTCTCTCGTGGAGTTGTTCTTTTTTCTCTGTCCCTCGATTTTCTGTCTTGTTTCTTCACACTGAGTTTTGTGTGCACATTTTACTGAACCTAAAAGACCTTACTGATTTGTTTCATGTCCCATTGTCATCAACTTGAGATGTTTTGTGTATTCCATTAACTCTTTTCATATACAGTATGAGGTGTGTGTTGTGCTGTTTTAGATAAAGGAAAATGTGCTGCACACTGGATTGTAAGTGTGCTGTAAAAGTTCGGCTGCAACATTTATCCACTGAAATCAGAAAAAGAACAAAGTGGGCCCCAAAGAATGCAAAGTTTATCTCTGTATTTCAAGAGATGGCGTCTGTTTCAGTGTGGGTTTGTCATTTGTGCGTTGGGTTTGTGTACTTTGTGGCTGATGAGTAATATGTTCCTCTGTGTTAGCAGGAGAATGGCGTGAACAGTCAGCAGATGGACGACCTGTTTGACATCCTGCTCAAGAGTGGAGGTAACAAACTGTCCTAAACACTCAGAGAAAGACGTCCGAAGAGTCTGTCGTCTCCAGTGTTGATGAGACTCTCTCTTTCTCTCCTCCTTCAGAAATCCCCGGCTTCAAGACCAACCCAGATCCTGCCCTCGCCCCTCTCCACTCTGACCCGCCCTCCCCATCTTCTCCCCTATCTCCCCTCCACCTCTCCCCTCCCACCCCTACAGAGCCCCTCATCTCCGCTCAGCCCCCTGTGGCAGAGCCCTGCACAGGCAGTGGACGCCTGGAGGACTTCCTGGAGAGCACCACAGGCACCCCTCTTCTGGGCGTGGAGCCCGACGACGGCCTGACACTGATCGACGACCTGCACAGCCAAATGCTGAGCACTCCCAGCATCCTGGACCACCCTCCCTCCCCCATGGACACGTCTGACCTGGGCTTCTCCCCCCATTCTACAGGGTTGGACTTTGGCGACCCCACCTTGGACAGTATGGACTGGCTGGACATCTCCATGGTGGGGAGCGCCAGCGGAGGGAGCGGGGGCGGCGGAGGGGGGAGAGGAGGTGGAGGGGGAGCCAATGAAGGAGACGGGGGGACGAGTCTGGCCCCGCTGGCGCCGCACACTCCGCCGAGCGTCTTCTCGGCTGATTTTCTGGACAGCACGGACCTGCAGCTGCAATGGGAGTCGTGCCTGTAGCTCCACGCGCAGATGGACGCACACTCGCTCACGCACTGTGTACAGGCTCTGTCTTTATTTCTTGCACATACAGAAACCTTCTCTATGCTGTCTCCACCACTGCAGGGGTCACTGGCACATGCAAACACACACGCACACACATTTACACAGTTTGCCCTGTCTTTCACTGGCTGTTACTCTATGCAGGATGAGGTAAAATAAGAAAGGAACATAGAAGTTAAATTCATAGAAAGGACTTGAACTTGACTTGTTGGATTTTAATTCTATGGGGATTTGTACATCAGACTGTAAAATCCCTTCTCCTGTGTCCTAACCTGCGTTTTATAACCAGGTTAAAGTGAACCAGCAGAAAACTGTAGGTCACTGTAATAACGTCATTTCAACCCTTGGAAATGGTTTGAGATGAGAGCTGAGGAGAGAGGTGAGTGTGTGTCAGTGCCTCCCAAACTTTGCACTTATGCTGAATCTGATTGGTTTGAAGGGGGGAGGGGAGGGGGTGTTCAGGTGTTCAGCCAACAGGCCGAAATCTTAGGCGAGGCTGAGTGAACGTCACCGTGTGTTGTATTCATCAGCTGAGCCGTCGATGGCGTGAAAAGACAGGCAGCAGGTGGTGGCAACCTGAACCCCGCCCACACTGGTCAAATATCAACCATCGTTGGTTGAAAGTTGCTATTGAAATGAACCATATCAGTGGCAACAGTTTGAATTGAAGCCTCATTGGAGGTTGTGTATTACTGGTAACATTATGGTAGACCACTATGTATTGCTGTATATGGGGTGTATATTATCAATTGTCCATATGACTATTTTTCTTTGCTGGTTGCTTTAGAGTCGAGCTGGCCGGCTGGGGAACATAGGGTGAGGGCAGGGCTTCCAAAATACTTGGACCTTGTCGTTTTTTAAAGAAAAAAGTAAAAAAAATAAACATACCATAAAAACTCTAAGATGTGTCTGTTTTTCTTTTGCATGTTCACAACACATGAGTACATACAAAATATATTGAATATAAACCATCAGTCATCGGAAGATGATTAATTTATTATCCAGACATTTTCCACAATAAAAATCAACACGCTCACAACTATTTTACAAAGAACAACATGCTTAATTACTGTTAAGTAGTTTACTATTGTGATAATTAATTAGCTGATTAGTACATCATTAGTAATCTGCTCCACTGGTTTGAGTAATCCTGGTGATGAAGAGAAAGGCCACAAGAGGGCGCCAATGTTAAGAAATGAGATGTCTTCACCCACTATGTAGAAGCTGTCCAGATATATCAACAAGTGTGGTGGGTGTTTTCAGATTTTAGTTTAGCTTACAAAAAAATTACAGATACAAATGTGGGTATTTTTTGCAGAAACAAATAGTATATGTAATGTGTTTTGTTAGATTCCTGGTTTTTAGAGTATTTTCTGTTATCTTATTGTACAAAATTGAAAAAAGTTTCACTTGAAAATTATGTTTTTTCAGCCGTAAAGGAAATTACATTTCCTCCAAACATGTGTCCTTAAATCAGATGATTATTTGAAGTTCTTCACATTATCTCCTGCCATAGCGTGAGTCCTGTTCACTGGTCTATGTTGTTTAAAACCTGACTTTCCACAGATCTGTGTGTTGTCCCAGTTATAAGAATCTCATGTCTGATTCCCTCAGCTGCTTCATGATGTGTCAGAACCAAAACACACACCTGCTCATTTTCTGTAAATTACTCCAGAGAAGAACATCGCTCAAACACCATAATGTTTTCACTGCCGTCTTCTCATGCATTTTACTCTGAAGGCACACCATCCCTTCCTCCCAGCTGTATCTGATGGAGAAAGCTCATCTGTGAGGACATTTCCCAGAGACACTTCTGGGTCAACACTGAACATTTTAAATGAGCTTGTGTAAATTGCAGAACAAACACTCTGACGTCAGGTCAGGTTATTGTTAATGACTTCATTTGTCCTCAGTAAAATCCTAATAATGACACACAACAGGAACATTATTATTGTGTTTTCCTTCCTCTGCCAGCTCAGAAACTTACAGACTGTTATGTAAAACTCTTTCTCAGAAGCAAACACTAACTTCTGTCTGACACACACAGTTATGCACCTGTTTGGTTTCCTCACTTGCTGCCGTTGTGTTGCATTATGTGTTACTGTTTTACAACTGTGCTCTTCAGCTCGACAGAACTGCAGAAGGTTGTTTACTGGTTTCCTGGTGAGACTTTCACACTTTTCCTCTGATTCAGAAAATGAAACACAGGCACTGACACTTTCTGTTGCACATGACAAGCTGTATTCACAACGAATCAGTTCACGTTTAGAGAGAAAACTTGAGCGCGAGTAGATTATTTGTTTTACAAGGGACTGTATAAAAATGGTCTGGATGGGGAGGGAAGCTCAATCTTTTATTTAAAATAATAATAATAATAAAAAGCAAGACCCTCCTCCAAGTGAGTCACCTGAGATTGAAAGATCTTTGCTCAGATCTTTGTAGCCCGCTCCTCATCTCTGCTTGAAGCCAGAAGCTTGAGATTACATTAGCTGCAACTAGCATAACACACCCGAATCTCTGACTGGACTGTCAGAGGTCAAGTTGCATTGTGGGTAATGTAGGTACCTCTGGTTCTGGTGCAGAATCAAACAACAAGGGCGTCTTTCCAAAACCACTTTGCTCTGGCTCAGTCCTGCAGGGAGAAACTCATTCATTAAAAGAGACTAATGTCAAAACCCCCCAGGAGCCTGAATGGAGCAGAATTATGGGGAGAAGTGTTGGTAATTAGAGAGCTCTTGTTTTGAACAGAGAGGATAAATTGACCTCGCCATCTCCTCCTCTTTCTTTTCTTTGCAGCATCGGACTGAATGGAGCCATAATGCCCCCCCGCCCTCGCCCTCACGAGTCTTTCAAGCCTCACTCAGCCGGCCCCTATCATCTCTCAAAGACCCTGATGAGCCGGCAGTAGCACACACACACACACACACACACACACACACAGAATCCAACACATATTTCATGCACAGCACGCAAACATGCAACCAGCTCAGTACACTCTTATAATTACAAATTCAGTTCACACACTCACACACACAGGTCACAGCAGCTCCCAAGTGCAGCATCAGTACCATCTCTCTCTCTCTTGCCCATACACAGAGCAGATAAAAGTCCTGGGGCCATGCCACTAATTAACTACAGTGAGCTCCAAAGGGCCACAGCGCCACGAGGGCTAAAGATCTCCTCTGTATTCCATATCCCACTGACAGGAGCCTGCCACCCTGCAGCCAGCAGTCACGCATGATTTTTAATCACACGTGCTCTTTCAGTAAAACATGGATGTTGTGAGGATGATATAAAATGGTAATGTGCAAGTGTGATCTTTAAAGTTGAACGTCCATGGCTGGAGTTTGTTTAGGGAGTTTAGAAAAAGTTTCAGATGACAGATCAACCCTGGTGTGACGGAGGTCAAGATCTCCTGAGCATCGAGTACCTGCTCAACATTTCTCACAGTGCAACTCAATACCATCTTATTCTTATCCCCACATCTTTAAAATCCCACACCCCACAGTCTGTAACTCAGACTCTGTTATATATTTGTAGTCTCCAGCCTGAGGTTGACCCACATGACATCAGTACAATTTCATCAGGGTTTTCTCAGACTCCCGGGTCACATCATACAACTATTTTCAAGCGCTGAGCAGGAGCGCTGACAACGACTAACTTGATTTTGATCTGTAAATTCTGTGTAATGTCCCTTTGAAGGTTTATATAAAAAGCGTTGGAAGTTTTTTTTTTTTTGAAGTCAAACTTCTGCACAAACCAAATTAGCTCTGCTGTTTTAATTCAGTGAGGTTTTGATACAAAACATTCCCCCACTGTGATACCACCACACAAACAAGCTCTGTGTTATTATTAGTCATGATGAGGTGAATTTTATTTTTGTGATCATCTTTACGGCTGGTACACTTTGTTGGTGTGTCACGATGATTATGTTGTCCTTTGCTGACTTCAATGTTCCTAAATATGGAAAACATGGAAGGTGCAGTATCTGATGTGCGTGTTTAAATATCGTAGACCAATCAGATCCTGTGCTTTAGAGCGTTATCAAGTTGCACAAAAACAAACCACAGCGTGCGTGTTTTTGTACGTGTTTGTTCGTTTCGTGTTTCAGGGAGAGTAAATGTTGCTCGTCGAGCCTCCGTCTGCTTTTTTTGTGTGAAGTTGTGTGATGTGAGAGGAGCAGTCAGGTTTGGGTGGATCCCGCTGCGGCTGCGGAGCCTTTGATAGCAGAGGATGTGAAGGTTGACATTTGCACGGGCAGGGGGAGACGGAGGGGAGGCATGGGGGGGTCACGGAGCGAGAGAGGGAGGAGGGCACTGACAGAATAGAGGGAGTGTTTTGTTCTACACCTGTTTGTCTGGAAGAAACAGAGGATGTGGGCAAAAAAGACAGAGAGCGAGACAGTGGCAGTGGAGAGCGGCACACAAAACATAGTCACTCTGAGCTCTATGAACTGAACAGAGTCCTCCAATCCACACTCCGTTACCTTATTGCAAAACTTTTAATTGTTAGGCACAGATGAAAATAAACAACTCAAAAAAAAAAAAACTCAAAGTCTTGAAAAACTGAAAAGATATAGTTGTTTCTGCTTAAAGCAACACTAGTCATTGTTTTCTATATTATCAAAGGGTTAAATTACGATGTGTAAAATAAGACTTATCACCCATCTCTGTCGTTCACCTTTAGGCAGCATTTTAGCATCTTTCAGCTCATTGTTTTGGTTTTACAGTCCGTATTGTCCGTCTGTTTTCAATAACAAAGCTCTGACAGACCCACTGCACGTTACCTGCTCAGCAACCAAATGAAAAACAGAAAAAGTTAGCGACAAGCTCTTTGTGCTAAATGTTCCACTATAGAACATTTATTTCCCAAAGGAGCTGGCGAAGACAAATATTGGACTTATTACCATTAGGCCTGAAACATGACTCTGAATGAACACTAGTGTTGCTCAGGGTCTGCTGGGCGTGTAAGGTAAGTCATAAGTCAATTTTACAACTACATGATTATTTGTCAGTGTTGTGTTACACTGCCCCACGTGGCCAAAGAAACCTTTAACTTAAAACTGTCTTCAACATAAAACCAAGACTTTGCAAAGTTCAAACAGCGTGTTTGATGTGACAGGTCCTGTCATACTGCGAAAAGAAAAAGCACATCGCGTCTCAACATTTTTATTTAAGATTTTAAAATCGAGCATAAACAAACTGCAGCACACACTCACTCACTCTTTGTAAGTAACTTGAATATAATGTGAATATCTACACTTGTGTGTCAAACTGCAGCAATTTGTGATTTCAAGCAGAAGACAGGAGCTCACCAAAATATCCCGCAACCCCGTTTGACGTAAAAAGGGTTAGATCACCAAGAGTTCCTCCACTTTGTGTCTCCGTTAAGAGCAGAGTGCCGCGTGTTGCCCTGAGGCCAAAGGATTTGCTATGAAGAGAGAAGCAACAGCAGCATAAATAATAGAAAAACAACTTCCTGTTGAATTTGTTTTAAATTCAGATTGTTTTATTGATTCGAAATAAAACTCAACAAGAGAAAATAACTGCTTCAATCTGACATGACAAATTGGGTGTGAACACACTGGCCTCTGGCAGGGACGGCTGCGCTCACGGGTGACCAGTCATTACATAATCGAGGACGGTGTCTTTTAACATAACCTTGGGACAGCTAAACAGTGTGAGGGAGAGTTATGCAACACGGCCATGCTGGCCTGGTTTGGAGCCTTTTGTTCTGAATCGCACAGATGTCGGTGAGGAGGGGGTGATGAAGCAGACACACCTGATGCAGAGGACGTTTGTGTGTGAAACACACACCAAAAAAAAAAAAAAAACACATTTTGACTCTGGTAGCTCAACTTTTAGTTCAACAGCGTCTGTGCCGAAGATCTGACAGAGGATTAGCACATAAGACTGAGTGGACATGATGAGAGGACAATATGAAAGTAGGTTCGTCACAATGGAAGCGTCAATTAATTGACTGGTTCAGCCCAAACAGCCCTGAGCTCTCAGTTTAATTGGAGGGAAGCTTTAGTTCAGACGCTTGATAAGAGCGAGAGAACAGAGACGTGGTCAGACCGATTGTACTGGGAGTCAGTTACATTAATTAGTACAGCGGGATTGTGGGTAGAGTAGCAGTGGAAAATGCATTCAAGCAAATGCATGTGTGCGTAATTATTTTGATGTCTTTTATGTTTCAGAGTGTCATCATGTGCAACATAGCATCAAAATGAATCAAAAATCAAATTTATTTGGAGGAGGGAAAAAAAACATTAAAATTATTACCCAAATCCATCTCAGTTAAGACTGATTGTCCTCCAACAGATGAAGTTCAGCACTGTACTTTGTCCTTTCAGATGAAAGGCACCAAACATCTTAACTAATTTAACGACCGGCTGGTGATGTGTGCGTGTAAAACTAATTTAAAAGACACAGTTTTGGGTGAGAGTGAATGTGGTGGTGTGGGAGCAAAGTACTATTATCGTGCAACCAAGATAATGCCATTTAACAGCATCATTCCTGTGAGACTCTGAGTGATTAACTGGGAGAATTGAAATGTAAAAAAAAAAAAAAAAAAGCAGAGAGTGAGAGATGTAAACATGTCAAGGGGAAGGCGATATAAAGATGTAGATATAAATAAAAACAAGGAGCAGCAGTGAGAGCGGGGGGTGGGGGAGGAAGAGGGAGAGCCAGTGGAGACCCCAGAGAGGAGCTGCAGAGCTGTGGTGTGTTGTTCAGTGTGATTAGCTCCAGAGAAAGAAGCCTGCTGGAGGACTTACCAAAATAGCTGCTCCTTATTAAAATCAACTACTGCGACTGCCACTCACCTACCTGCTGCTTAGCATTGCAAATGTACGTGACAAGACGGTGCATTACAGCATCTATAGGAAGCCTGACGCACAGTCAGGGAGAGTTTGTCCTTGTTCTAAGTGAGAAGCTGAGTGCAAAGGTGAACATGCAAAGTCTTTGATTTAAAGGTGTCATGTTTAGAATATATACACTGATCTGTCAGAAGAGGTCGTGAAATAGGAAGCGCTGACATCTTGACCTTTCACAGCTACAGGTTAGAGAAGTCTCTGGCTTTGCAGAAATCAATGGCTTGACATCATCAATGGATTTTATGTCTCGTGTTGTAAAGCTGAGTTGTTTGAGTTTTTTTCTCCTGACGTTCAACGTGAAACGTTTGTTGATCCATGTGAGGAAACTCAGCTGTTTAAGCTGTGAGCAATTAACACAGAAATACAGCAGGAAACAAGGAGTACGTATAAAAAGTAATGAATACTGGGGTACATCATAATAAAACTGTGTGTCCTGTCATGTGAAAATGTTTTCACCAAAATCTAAATTTGGTGATTTTTAGCTTCAACAAACTACAACAAATTATTGTCCCTGCGAAAGTGTAGAAAAAAACAGCACACAAACTCTATGTTACGTCTTCTGTTTCAGTAATCAGCCAGTCCACTGATCTGTCCGTCCATCAATCAATAACGTGCCACTGTGTCATCCTGTACTTAGGTGTAGCTCAGCAGTATCCATTTATCCATCTACCGCTTCATCTGTCCTATCGCCATCACTCATGCTCTATGATATCAGGTTTACCAGGAAACAGCATCACATTGATCTAATAACTGTTTCCGCCTCTTTGTCCGTCTGTGTCCCTCTCACACGCCCTGAACTGAAACCACCAGGGGCAGTAACATCATTGAATACATGCACTTGAGTAGCTTAGATGTTCTTCGCTATCGGTGTTTGGAAGCTGCCTGCCTCCTCACACCTCCACAGGTCACCTGTGGTTTAACAGCTGAGTGCCCCCAGAATGCATTGCTACTTACAGCAGTATACTGCATTACTGAAAAGTTGCAAAAATATATATATATACACATATATAGTTATATATATAAAGGGTAATACATTAAAATGACTAAAAATACATGTAGCACCTTTAAAGTCATAACAAAAAGCAGGACAGGGGTTTGAAAGCAGTGTGAGCTGAGAGAGGAGCGGGGGTCGGGCACAAAGACTGTAGGGAAATAAGATTCATTAGAATTCTCTCTAGAAATGATGGCGTTAATGGATGAGGCAGCGTCAGGGCTGATTTGTATCTGTTGAGGGAAGTCGGGGGCCGAGGCCGAGGCCCTTCAAATTGCTAATCAAAGCCGGCCGAGAAGACTGACAGCTATTCTCACTGGATGTCTGCACAGAGCTCATTCACTTCTGTAAGTCACTGTGTGTGCAGTCGTAATGGGCCCAAATGAAGCTGGATATTTGCATCTCCTTTGATTTGGTAAAGGTCACTGCTGACAGGGAGGTCCAGGGGGGACTGTGCAGAAACACACACACACACACACGGTAACCTGATTGGAGACAATACTGTTGCACTCTCTGCCTGCAGTGTGTCTAAATCATCCAAACGGAGACACTTAATTTCTTTCTTTTGTACCCTTTCTACTTTTCAGTTTCCAAATAGCACACAGTCTCTTTAGATGGCACATTTATTCATATATTATTCCTTATTCTGTCTTTATTTACTCTCGAGTCTCCCCTTTTTCCTTTTGTGACCTCTCTGCTCCATTGTGTGGACTGTTCATCTTAAAAAGTCGTTGACATGGCGCTCTTTCTGCCGTCCACAGTATTTTTTTAAGTAATTAAACAATTTAAATTAGAACTTAAAATGCACTAAAATAATTCTGCTCTGTGCTCGTTGTCTTTATAACTCTGTTATTCTGTCTTGAGAAGAGGAATGCACGCAGTGTGTGTGTGTGTGTGTGTGTGTGTGTGTGTGTGTGTGTGTGTGTGTGTGTGTTTGTTTGTCAGGGGATGTTGTGGGTTGTAGTCCTGTGCTCTGATTCAGGCCCTCTGGGCTCTGCTGCCCTCTTTGCCTTTGCTTTCCTAATTGGCGACTGAGTGCAGCCAAACAGTCACTAATCACTCACCTAACCGACTCTAATAACTCGTCTGTCCCTCTCTGTCACTGTCCCTCATCCAGCACCTTTCTCTGTCTTTGCTGTTCTGTCTCTCAGAGCATGTACGGGGACACGGTGACACCCAGACGGAAAACCATCTAGCCTGTGGATTTCTGGAGACTGTTTTACTAAAAATCAGACCAGATATTGAGTCTAAGTTTCCAGCCTGTGTGAGCCGGAATGGAAAAGAGATGTGAGATTAACTCGTGGGCAATAAGCCTTCAACTCGGCCGTCTCAACAAAACTACAATAGGAATTTATTTTTAATTTAAAAAGAAATGTCTCGGCTGTTTTTACCTGTGAACTGCTGCCATTCATACATTAAATCCAGTAAAATCAAGTGTGTGTATCTGTGACCCGTATGTTCTGGCTTGAATGAAGAAACAGGTTTCAGCCCCTTTTTATGAAATGTGTATTTTAACACCAAATAAGTAAAGTAGTTTTTTTGTTTGTTTGTTTGTTTGCTTAAGCTATTAACTGTTTTCCTTTACTTTATTTTATTTTATTTTATTTTATTTTATTTGTCTTTTTCACTGCAGGCATTTTGACTTGTTACTGTAGAAACAGCACAGCTGTAAACTCTAATGTCTTCCAGGCTCAGTAAACATATTTGCACACATACTGTGTGTAATCTTGGCAGCTTACATTTCATTTTAGTGTTTCATGTATTGCATAAACGGGAAAACCCCGATCGCTGATTATATTGGGTGTTACCAAACTCAGTACAGTGGCTGAACCGTTCACTTATCCCAGCGATCCTTTTCAGGTTTCTAAAAATACGCATATGAGCTCTCGCCAGTCTTTGCAAACAGGATGCAGTTTACATGCACCAAGCTTTATTTCAATACCGGGGTAAATGCACTCAGCAAAAGCAATCAATGTCACAGTTGTTTTATGGATGGCATGCATCCATTCTGCTCGTCCTGCCTGGTATTAACCAAAGGCTGGTCAGACATACAAACCAGTCAGAGATCAATACGGAGCTGGGTAACCCTCAACTTAAAGGTCACTCTGGACCAGTTAATGTGTCAAGTCTGATGATAGCACAGTGAAACTGTACACGTAATATTTTATGCTGATGATGAAGCCAAATCTTTGTGTAAGTCTTGAATTTCTGCTGCACTTTTGGTTCAAGAGGAATGAAAATAAACAAGCTGCAGTCATTTCAGTTTAAAGTCCCTCTGCACTGAAAAGTCTTTTTTCTTTCTTTAAAAACAAGCATTAAAAATCATATCAGACACAAATTATTATTCAAAGCAGAGTATTTTCATGTCTGGAGGGAAATCCGGTGATTTATCTGATTATCACTTTCTTAAAGCTGCACCATGTTTGGCAGCTCCAGAGAGTTACATGAAAACTTTGAGACAAAAAGTAAAAAAAAAAAAAAAAAACTGGCTGTAAATAGAAAGTTCACAGAAGTCTTTGTTTTTTGTTCTTTGTGGCTGTACTTTCTATGTTGATGATCCCACCTTAAATAGGCAGAAATCAAATGACACGACATCAGTAAACTGTACACTGGATGCTCATGTTTGCCGAGCACACTGGTGTGTGATGTTTCAGAGAAGAGAACCGATCTTCAGGTGGTATTTCGTATTTTTCTAAACCATTGAATGATGCAGTGGAGCGAATGACATGCAGCAAGTGAGCATAAATGTGACACTTTGTTTGCTGCACTTTGTTATTTGTATAGAGTATAGAGTGATTTTACTTTAAACCTTCGCTCGCGAGATCAGCTAATAATATATTAAAATATCTTAATGAAAAGAATTCTCCTCAGCTCTAAAAATATAATAGATGCAGAATAAATTCAAGAACAGTGACTCTGCAATGACCACCTTTTGTCATTTGGTGCATAATAACCAAAGCATGCAGCAACGTGTTACCTCAGGTTCCCTTATTAAAGCAGCCGTCAACGCATGACCTTACATGTTCTCTGCTGCGTTAATGCATGAGGGAACAGACAGCGAGGCAGAGGGAGAGATTTCTTTTCTTCTCCAGGCAAACAAAATGGAGTCAGCGCAAACATTTCCCGACGTCACATCTCATATCAACAAATCAAAGCCCACCACCCCAAGGAGAGCTGGGAAGTCAGCAGCATTTACTCTGGTCAAAACATGTGGAGCGCTAAACGTCTGACTGGAACCGTTGTGTCAGTCTGACAGATTCTCTGCTGTGTTGTTGTGTGGATGCGGCGCCGAACGGGTTCAGTCCTGCAGCATCGGAAACATCAGAGTCACTCATTAGCTTTGTGCTGTGAACTCACAGCGTGGGCTGTCAGGGCGAAAACACACACACGCTTAACCTGCACACACAAAGACTGTGTGTGCAGATAAGAGAGGAAGGATTGACAGTCGACGCCTCAAAATCAAGCATTTATGCCAGTTCAAGAGAGATAAGAGAACAAACCACACACACACACACACTCTTGACATATAAGTGCAACAACCATGCACCACAAGTATGCAAGTAGTTTCCCACCAAGTTTGTTTCTGTTTGTGTGTTTGCATGTGAACACACAAACACATCAATGCATCAATGGGCAAAACACACACACACACACACACACACACACACACAGATCCCCACCCACTGCCTCTAAAAAGTGATTTTAATTTGTAATTACCCTTTCCAGCTCCCTGGAGTATGAACTCTTTACATTAGAATGTGGTCCAATGAGACCTGAACAAAAAGAGAGTTCACACACACACACACACACACACACACACACACACACACACACACACACACACACACAGAGTACGAAAACACAGACTCCAATGTGCAGTAATGATCATATAAATGCAAATAAAGCATTGCCTGAATTAACATATGTAATTGGTATTCATTAAAAGGCCCTCATATGAGCAAAGGCCCTCTCAGAATTCTAGCACTAACACAACAGCTCTATAGGATTGTTACACTGATAACTCACAAATACAACGGTGAAAGCACCAGCAATATAGAGGCTCATTTGTATACAGTCATTTTTCAGCTGTTTCACTTGTTGTTCAATATACTGTACAAACATATAAACGTGTTTCTCAGGACAGTCACACCAGCCCTGGTACCAGCGGCTGAAAGCAGCATCAGTCCACACACAGAGACACATGTATAGCGCGGAGCTCCTCTCGTGACGCGATTGCATGACATTACGCTCTATAAGCAGAGATCAATGGGCTGATATTTGTGATCAATCAGCTTCCTGTTTGAAGTGTGCGGTCAGTCTGTTTGTCCCGGAGGAGCTGACCTTATAATCGCCTGACCCAAACCCCCTGCACCCTGAGACGCATCTGTGAGGAGACCACAATACAACCCTTTATTAGCGTTAGTGTGTGTACGTGGCTGTTTACAGTGTGTTGCTGGTAATTTGCTGGTTTGTTTTTGCCAAATCAGGCTTTTCCGTTTCAGGCTGCTAAATATTTGTTGTATAAACAGGATTCTAGAAACATGTTGACATTAAATAGATATTCACACGATGAACTGCACAAAGACGGTTTACTTACAGAATTTACTGGCCCGAGCACATTAATTAAAAGTGAGTGATGTTGGCTGACTCTCTGAATAACCTCTGATCTTTATACTGTGCTCAAGCACACACACACATTGAGACACTGAGCCGTGTTGGTCACCTGTAAAAGTTGAGATGCACAATTATCTCTCATGCGGTGAGCAGGAAATGCCAGGAATAACAGCTGCCTCCGATGGTCACACACAGCCGACCTCTAGCTTAACACACACACACACAACATTAGCACTCTGAGCCTTTGATATTTGGGCATGCTGAGGTTTATCTATGTTCATCATCTTGTTGTAATGTGTTAGCATGCTAGCCTTTGCTAATTAGAACTAGCACAGCTGAGGCTGATGTGAATGGCATTATTTATACATGGACAAAAGTTTGAAAGGTTTGGACTGACTAGAGAAAGATGCTGAAGTTGATAGAAGTAGGAAACTTACTGTAACATGATGTAAGGCTGCAATGCATTCTGGTCTGTTTTCTGCCTCTGCGGGTGTATAAATTGGTCTTTGTGCCTCTTCAACAATGGTTTGCTCCCCGTGTGATTGGTGTAAGATGGCAGCTCTAAAAAGAAGCCCTTTGATTTTCATATACTGACACCAAAATCTGACATTCACCACTGATGTTTTAGATCACTGAAACTTTCTCTGCTGTCAAACTTCTGTGTATCTGCTGCGAATATTTAAGACGCAGAGTTACACCATCTCCATTACACTGCAAAGTGCACCACTGGTCGCTAAAATGAACATGTGTTTCAGGATTAAGATTTTTCCATTAACACTTTATCAGCGCACAAAGTCAAAATATGAATATTCATAGCTGCTGTGAAGTCATCAAATGAAATATTCAACACATTCGGGATATTCAAAGTGTCTCCTAATGAAGGGTGCAACGTTGCTCGAGTAAATCAGAGACCTGCAGGCACTTTGTGAATCTAGTTCAAGATGAGCATTAATTCAACAGGATTATTTAGGACTCGTGGTGACAACAGCCCCACATGTTCAAACCGTACTGACACTAACACACAGAGACATCATTTTCATTTTGGGATTCCTATTAAATGCTACACAAAAACAAACGGAGCTTTCTCATTATGAAACCTTGACCTCCTTTTACCTGAAGGTAAAGCCTGTAAAACGTAGCCTGCACGTAGCACAAATCAAAAAGGTGTTCCACGAAAAATATATAGTAAGTGGAAACAGGTCAAAGCATCTGCGCTCTCATCCCTCATCCCTCACCCAATTTATTTTCTAAGCTGTTTTCGGTCACACACACAACTTCGTGCCAGACAAGCACAGGATAAAATGTCTCACATAAAAGGGAGGAGAAGTCGTCAATTATCAGTCAACACACCTGACGTGATGGAAGACAGCACACAACACCGAAAAAAGCTGCAGAGCTTTAAATAAAGGTAAGCTCACTTTCAAATGTGTCTTTGGCAACAATGCAATTATCCAAACATGTTTCTGATTTTCTGTAATAGCAAATATATCAGTTAATTTAGCAGATGTTTGGTCATGAACCAAAGTATTTCATGATAATTCAAGGTCAAGGCATTTCACTTAAAAACACAAATGTCAACCTTTGCCAACAAATGTGGAGGCGCAGCAAAAGTCAGAGGATCAGCCAAGAAGAATAAATAATAAGGAAGCTCAACATTTTTAATTTAACTTTCACTGTACATGTGGCTCTGAGGCGGCACGTTAAGGCGGTTATGCATCACTGCGTGAAACCAGCGCACTATTACGCACGGAAAACCACGATGATCTTAATATCTAAAAGGTGTCCAAAGTGAATTCGAAAGTGAATTCTGCTTAAAAGAGACATCATCTGCTCCTGCCAGTATATTTGAGCTGCTGTATTCAAGCGTTCAGGTCCCACACGACAACACGTGTCCTCTGAGGAAACCGCTCCACAGGATTCTCAAACTGTCGATACGTAACGACGGGAAGAGCAGCGGGGATGAAAGCAGTGAATGCGATCGGCCATGATTCTCACAACTCGTACAACACGGCCACCTATAATTTATGATAATGAGTTCTCTCTGATACCAACCTGCGTCCATAGATCACAGCATGACTTTGATATTTCATGTGTGTAATCATTGATGGATGACTTTTCATAACGTTGTAATCAATACTGGTTCTTACATAACTAACATCTGGGAGGTTCTGCTGTATGTGGACATACAT
>JBBMJY010000014.1:4918858-4938176 GCA_037833715.1 Toxotes lorentzi
CCTCCTTTTTCTCTCCTTCCCTGTTTTTTTCCTCTGGTGTTGGGGGGAGAGGCGGCTGGGGAACGTTCCCCCCCCCCCCCCCCCATTACACACACACACACACACACACACAGTTACACACACACATTCTCTCCCTCTCTCTCTGTCTATCTGGCACTGAGGGGAGGTAAACAAAGGAGGAGATCTCATTTGGTTCCTGAACTGTTGCAGCGCACAGTACAGCCACACACACACACACACACACTCACTTACTCACTCACTCACTTCATTTCTCTCATCCACACACACACACACACACACACACACACATATATATAAATGCACACACAACACAGAGCACACACGGGTATTAGCAGGACAAGATCATAACAGTCCTGGACTGGTCTGGACTCACACCTGCCGGCACTGAAGAAGAAGAAGAAGAGAAGAAGAAGAAGAGGAGCAGGTGAAACGAGAGGGGAGAGGAAAGGAGGGCGAAGGGGATAAGAGGAGCGTGTCATTTTGTGTTTGTTGAATCCCCTGGATCGAGCCCACAGCTAACGATGGAGAACACATAAGGAAAAGAGAACACTGCGGGGACACTCGGGGGGAAAAATGCTGCTGAGTAAAGTTTGTGGATATTTCTAGAGGAAATTTTTTGCCCTTGAACTTTGGGGAAGAATCAAAGAGGAGGGTCGACTGTGTGCAGACTGCAAAGAGGAAAAAGGTGAGTCCAGTGATTTTTTTTTTCAACACATAATTCTCAGTCCATATTTTATTGTGCCTTATTGTGCTCTTTCAAAGCTACAAAAAAAATGTACATAAGCTCTTATTTTGAAGGAGTATGTGGTGCAATTTTGTGCACTTACTCTTCTGCATTTCTCTTTGTTTCTGATGAATCATAAATCTCACTTAAAACGCAAAAGAGTCGACTAACAGTCATTTCTCCGCTTTAAGCTACTCTTCTTAACATGAAAAAGTCTCGCGATGATCACGTCTCGCTGTGTGATGACCGAGTCCAATAGTGATTCTGACTGACCTGTTTAAAACGTCCTCTGTCCTCTATTCATTATCGATTCTATAAGTATGCGAGATCAATAGATACATCATCTGTTTAAACATTCAGGCTAAAATCAATTTTTCCGTCTTTATAGGAGCCTGCTGCAAATCAATTTGCTTTCGAGTTGTTGTTGTGGCGCTGTTGCTTGGACAAAAGCAACTTTATGAAAACTGAGAGCAAATGATAGATTTTCTGTTTGTTGAAATACACTGTTTGTACCTTGTGTTGTATAAAAGCATCTTCAGTGGCTCGGTTTGTCTTTAACACTCTTCCCTCTGTCTCCTTCCTGTTTGAACCCTGTAGGTGGGACATTGGACAAAAGGGCTTTCCCAGCAGCATGGCAACCACCAGCCCTTCCTCCTACCACCTTTTCCTCTTCTTCTTCTTCTCCTTCCTTATAACTCAGCCTGCCCTCACCCAGGACCCATCCCTCACCACAGTAGCCAAAGGCGACCAGTTCATCGTCCCCACCACGCTGGCCAACCAGACGACCCCAAGCTACGTGGAGACGACCCAAAACACCCCTCCAGAGACGGGACTGTCCACTCCCACGAGTGGTGGAGACGCAGACGATGAGGATGTCCCTCCAGCCGGCGGGACTCGTTGCCAGGGTTACTACGACGTGATGGGTCAGTGGGACCCGCCGTTCAACTGCAACGCCGGCGTCTTTCTGTACTGCTGCGGTACCTGCTTCTACCGTTTCTGCTGCCAGTTCCGCCAGCAGCGGCTGGACCAGAGCATCTGCTCCAATTACGACACGCCCATCTGGGCCAACACCGGCAAGCCTGTGGCCACAATCACAGAAGGCCAAGAGGACCAGGACCGGGACCGCACACACCTCATTGTCTACATCATCTGTGGAGTGGTGGCCATCATGGTGCTGGTGGGCATCTTCACCAAACTGGGCCTGGAGAAGAGCCGTGGAGGAAGTGGAGGAGGAGGAGGGGGAGGAGGAGGAGCAGGGGCGATGCACACTGACCTCAACTCCAGGTGAGGAGCATAAGGATGTGTGTAAGTGTGTGTGCCTGTGTGTTGATGACGTTTCTTATACAGTTTAGATATAAGCATAGAGGTAAATAAAAGTTTGTGTGTGTGTCATTTATGTCTGTGTGTGTTTGAGAATGCACGTGTGTGTTTGTGTGTGTGTTTCTGCATGCGTGCGTTGGAAAGTTGAAAATTCTTACTTCACACCAAAAGGAAAGAGACCAAAAAAAAAAAAGGAACGCAGACCGAAATTTAAGATGTTAACACTGAATGTGTATTCGTAGGCCTTCTAACACATGTGTGCATGTGTGTATGTTTGCGTGCACGTATACAGTTAATCTCTAAGTGTTGCCCAACAACACATGACCAGGTTTGACCAGCTCGACCTGTGTAGGTGTTTCCAAAGAAGCATTTTTTTCCTTTGTTTTATTTCTTTGTGTTTGTTTCTGTGTTTCTCCTTTTTTGCCATTTTGGTTTCTTTCTCACATCATTTTGTATTCCACCCCTTGTGTACCATTTGCTTTGCTTGTAAGCATGACTTATATTTGAAATGAACAAAGAAAAAAAAAGATTTGCTGCAGTAGGTGTTTAAAGAACTTTTGAAGAGGGAATGTGTTTGTGCTGCTGTGCAAGGACTCCTCCTTTCCATTTTGCCTCACGTGTAAGGTTTCACTACAAATCACTTCTTACACTCTGAGCAACAAATTATTAATGGGCCGGGCTGTCTTCACATTTTGCCTCCATTAGCTGAGAAACAGATTATATCCCACCTTAATGAACGCACAGCTTGTGTGTAAAGAAGATGTTAGGCATTCACAGTTTAGCACTTCACGCCTCTCTCTCCAGACACACATGCAAGCATGCACACACGTGTAAACGCACACTCCCGCTGCAGTTGGGTCAAATACGTGGTCCAGGGTTCAATCTGTTCGCCTCGGGAAATCATTACAGCAAACCGTGCACAGCATGGGCTCAATTCTGTTCGCTTTCATCCCAACTACTATCAACTATCTAGCCCCTTGCTTGTTGCCTCTCCTCATCCTCCTCTCTATCTAGTGATTATTCCTCTTATCTCTCCGAGCTCCTTGTTTTTGATCTCGTTTCCTTCCATGAATCCTCATTTCGTCACGTGTCCCTGACACAAGCCACCCTGTTGATGTTCCTTGAAGTTCTCTTCCTCCGTCTCCCTCCATGTCGCTCCTGTCCCTCTTTGTCCGGCTATCATCCCTCCGTTTTGCCTACCTTCTCTTGCAGCCCTCCTCTTTCTTTTCATCCCTTTTTTCTTTCTTCTGGGACCCAAAGAGGTGACACAAGGGTCAGTTTCAACCACTTTATCATCTTTATTCAAAGCTCTTTCGCCTCGCAGCCTTTCTCTCTCATGCACTCCCGTCCTTTCTGTCAATGTCACAACTTGTCTTGACCTCTCGTCCCTTTGCTTTCACTTATTTTTTTATTATTATTTTTATTTTTTTCAGTGGTTTCTTCAGTGGCATTATAATTGAGAAAGTGGACACACAGGCAGGCACACTCTCCATCGACCAGCAGCTCATCTTGTGCGTCTCTCCATTAACCTGAGCTGCAAAACTCATTTGGCGGATAACACGCAGCCATGATTAATTTTTCCTGCAGGGTAGCACCTCACTGAAATAGAAACACTCCCGCTGCATAAACACCCTCCCTCTGTGAGCCCATCTCGACAAGATTACCGCTCCTCCTTGAGATTAAACAAATTTCACCAAGATTACAGCTTTACCGTTTCTGGACTGCTCTGCCTGCACGCTCGTTTAGCTATTAGCCTGCTGACATAAATCCCTGGTCCAAAAGTGAGCGTGCAACTAAGACCTCATGTACTGCACAGACTTCATGAGGTGAAATACATAAATATGTACATACACCCACCCACTTTAGAGTTGGATTTTAAAGTGGCACCGCACAAAAGGCAACTTTCGCACTTTGCTCTCATGCCATTGCACCCATCAAACTCTTGCATGCACCTGTCTTTTTGGCTCTTTTTCTATTTAACTTTCTTTCCTTCCCACCATCTTTTTCTCCGTCTCAACATCCTGCAAGCACGCGACGATTAACACTGTGAAATCCCACCAGTTCTCCCAAATCAGCTTTGAAACTTAAAATCCAAAGTGATCCTCCTCTCAGATTACCCTGCTTCCACACACACACACACACACCTTCTAATACAGCTCCGCTTCTTCCAACCACACCAGGTTCAGTGTGGTTCTCAGGCTGCACTAATCCTCAGCCAACAAAAGGGGAACGGAGAGCACCACCTTAGGTCATACATGTCACATCTAATGAAAGGCCTCGACTGGAGAGGGGCTGGCTTTACACCGAGAGAGTAAACAAACACTGATGACCTTCATGATTTTACACACACACACACACACATACACACACTCGCAGTGATTTATAGTTCAATTAACAACAAGAATGATAGTGGTGGCATTTAGGTTGCATGAGCATGGTTCAGATCACCACAGCGAGAGGTCAGGATAGCCAGGAGGCGAGATGTGCTGCAGTGCAACATCCACCTAACACAAGTGTAAGAGGCCAAGGACCAACATATTGGCAGAGGTGGTCACATGGTTCAAACAGAGAGTGCGTGCGCGCAATTGTGGGCAAGTGCAAGTGAGTGCATTCATGTGTGAGTGTGTGTACATGTATGTATGTGTCTGGCCATTTTAGTGACCCAGCAACCCCGTAACTCTAATTATTAGACCTATAGAGACAAAAATAGTCAGATATTAGATCAAATTCCCAACTTTGTTTACTTATGAACCTGTAATAAGGATCAGAATCATTCTGCTTCTAACAGCGAGAATATTGTTTTTGATTTTCTGTACATACAAGGTTTTCACCTGGTGCTACATATACATAGATCTATACGTTTGACTGGGTTTGAATACCATCTATCTCCTCTGATTATATCCCATCTGTGTGTGTGTGTGCACTGCTGTGGACTTTTAGCTATCATGTTATGTAATGAAGGGCACTGTCATTTAAAGGGTTTGACTGCTCTGCTCTGATTTAAGGCAGACAGATAAGCACTAGTCAATACAGTGTGGACATACATATGGGCTGTCACCACATGTAACAAATGCGATCACTTTTCCATTCCACCGTCTCTCTCTTTGTCTTTCACACACACATCAAAATGACACCAGGATGTGGCGTTATGGTTTATATTTCAAGGGCATTTTCGGCGGTGATTTGCAGGGACAGTTTGGACCTTTTTGAGAAACTGGTGCAGTTTTATTGAGCTGTGAAATCATACATCTGCATCAGGTACATCAGCACTGAAACAGAGCAACATTTAAAGACCGTCTCTAGATCTTGAGGCTGTGTTTTTACACTGTTTTATTCAATATACTTTATAAGGCTTCACTCATGTAAATATTCCTTTAAATGCTTTATAAATCACTAAAAAGTTTGGCCAGTCACATCCTCATTTATTATAACCCGCTTTGACTTTTTGACAGCTCCTTAAACTATCTTGATGACTTATTAGAAAGTGAGAAAGTCATGACCCTTTATAATGACTTACATTTCTAATCACAAACCTGATGACTTGTTAGAAAGTGATTAAGTCTCCGCTAAAGGGAGAAGAGTGTTTAATCAGCTATCAGGACCGCAGACATACAACTGAGCAGGACATTAATCGAGGTTTCCTGCATTACAACAGTCTGCAGTTTCATATGGCACATAACAATTAAAACCGTAATTTGAATAAAATTGTCCTCTGAGGGAGGAGGGTGGCAATAATAGAGGCCTGTGTTAAGTTGTTAATAAATGGGTTTTGGGGATGTGCCGCAGCTGTACAAGCTGTTGAACATTAACTGGAGGTGGATAATGAATTATAGAAATAGATGCAATGACAAAGCAAATTATGCTTGAAGAGGACTGGATGTACACTAGCACAGGAGATTTTACACAACCTGACATGCTGATATACACCAACCATCAATAAGCCCACTAGTAATCACACGAATCACAACCTTAAGTAAATCTTGGTATCCAGATGCTTTTGGATTATTAGCCTGTCCATTTCTAAGAGTTCTCATTGTTAAGTTTCATCTATTCATCCAGTGTAGGTTATACAAATGACCAATCATCTACAAATACATGATTACATTAAGTAAATCCGACCCAATCCCATGTAAATCCTGATAGACGGGGATTTGCAGTGTTATCCTCTTCTGCTGACAGCGATTGAGTTGTACAGCCTTCATGTACAGTTGATTTATTACAGACAAGTTTATTAGTTTCACGACAGTAGATATCACAGTATCATGCGAATAATGTTTCTCCGTATGCTCCTACTAACAACACGCGTAGGTGAAAACAGTCAAATCAATGTAAATCCAGAAATGTGTTAATTAAGAGCATTTTGCCTGAAACAATAATATTCCTGCTCCTGGCATAACCTCATGTACACTCTGATGTGCAGTATGTACATGTTGGAGCAAAAATGTGTACATCAACACACCTGATAATAAACACATCTCTTGTGTTGCACTATCCTGTTTTTTTCTGATGAGCTCCGTACATTTCCAGAAGCTGAAAAAGGCAGAAGTTCTCATCGAGTTTCCTGAAAGTTTCCCGGTCTCTTGCTCCACTCTCTCTCCCGTCCGTCTCTCCTGCCTCTTGATTACCTCCAGGGCTGAGCTGTCACTGTCTATCACCTCCCACCTGTCGCCAGTGTGTGTGCTTGTGAGCACGGCTGCATGCGTGTATGCTTACAAGTAAATGTGTTAAAGTGCACACACGTACGTGGCCGCGTCACCGCTTGCCTCCGTTACTCTCAAAGTGAAAGGACATGTAAGCTGACAGCTTCCTGGCTGGATCAGATGTGACAATTTTCACCCTCCAGCTGCTTTACCTTCCTCTCTCCTCCTCTACTTGCTCCTCCTCAGTCCTGCCAGGCGTCACTGGGCCCACACACACTAAATAAAGGGTTTGGCTGTGTGCTGTTATTGTGTTGACATTGTTGACATCTGGTTGAAAGGCCTTGAAGGTGGCATTTCAAATTTTAAGGCTGTTCAAAATAGTTCAGTCCAAGATGGACATTTTATATGTCATAGTCAAACCCATATCAGTCAAAAGTGAAGTTCATAAGACCAGCAGACTCACAGTGAGTTGGCCCCAGTGGCTCTTCTTCATCTTTCTCCCAAATTTCTAATGGGCCATCTGTCTACAGCTTCAAATTAGGCATGAAAACTAACAGCTAAAATGAACTGAGATAACTATGTAAGCTACTTGAAAACTTTTAGCACAAAACTATAGTTCTTCCATTTAGAAGGTGGATGAAGAAAAATCACCCGGATGCTTCTGTGTCAGACAGAATCATCAATAAACGTATTTTTTATGCACATTATAGCTCTCTACTGAGACATGAGCAGTCATATGTAAGTGTTGGTGTTTTAAGATGTGCCTTGTCATCTTCTCACTCTTTATCAGTAATCGTCAGTGACAGCAAAGCTGGTTTTAACTGTAACATTGATGAAAAGAGGGAACGATGACAGAGAGCAGCGACAACAGAGGAGTAAGAGATTGTGACAGAGAGATATCAAAATGCAAAAAACTGTAAACCAAATTACCAGGATGATAATGTCACAACAATAAAAACATAAATACATAAACAGTTTAGAAATCACCAGAGGCCCAGAGGTAAAATGACAAGTGCATCCCCATGTGCAGTGACAGGATCAATAATGTGTGCAATTAATGCATTGTGTTTCCTGTGCATGAGGGATGCACAGACTGTACTGTATGTCCTGAATGTATACACATTCAGGACATACAATCATGTATATTCATGACATTATACATTAGAACAATCAGTGGAGCAATGCTGCAGAGAGGCAGACAGAGAGAGGACTCCTCTACATGGAGAGTTATTGTAATGTTAGTTATAACTAATCACTGAGTGTGTGCTCTGATCTGGGTGGGGGATTGGTTGTTACAGGACATTAGCAAAGTCTCATCTCACTGTGGCTGTAATGTGATGGGAGAACATGGAGGTACTGATGCTCTCACAGATCTCAGTGTTACGTAACATGTTACTGAGTAATAAAGAGAAGTAACCTGAAGGTAACTCATGGAATATCTTACTGTATATCCCATAAGGATTTAGTGACCTTAGAGATAAAGAACAATAAGAGTAATTATTTTGTAGGCTGTCACATGAAAACAGGAATCATTTCCTACTGAAAATTACAGACCACTTCTCCAAAATTTAACATGCCTAATGTAAAGACCAGGGACACATTAATGTAAATCTGATGCTTCACATTAAAGAAGTCACTCAGTTGTCATTTCTAAGTTTGGCAACTGTTTCATATTGATTGGATAGTGTGAAAGACAGTAACAAGCTCATTTCTTCTGACGTACCAAAACTGTCTCCTTTGTTGTGGTTGGGGAAACATGGAAAAACCTTTTTGCAGCATTTTCAGCTGTTGTTGTTGGATTGTGCTCTCTGAAGATTAAGTTCTCACTTGCATATATTATATCTGAATCCTATATTTTGCTTACTGTAGGTAGAGATGTGTCCTAACCACAAACCCAGAAGTGAGCGAGTATGATGAACCATACAGAGGAGTTATTTGACTCTGGTGTTTAAGTGTAATTACATTTTTTGGAAATTATCAATAACTTGATCATATGTGGAACTAAATTTGCTTCAACAAAACAAGACCACAGAGAGAAAGAGTATAGCAGGAGCAGTATATAAACTGGTTCAGGCAGCGTTTTATTAAGAAATCTGCACCTGTTCATTCATAACACCACTGATTTACATTGAATTATTTCCACCCACCACAGACTATTTCTGTCGGTCTACCCCCACCCTGCGAGTCTTAATCTTTTAACCAGCTGCACGGCCATCTTCACTCTTTCAAAGGCATCCGCAAAAACTCTCATGAAGCTCAGCCAACGCTCAATAAACACTACATAGCCCGGAGACAGGTGCGGTTTTTGTTGCAGATTAAAAGTCCAAATCAGCAAGTTGTTTGAGCGGCGAGCCAAGAGAAGAGTGTGTGGAGGCCCGAGGCGCTGCACGGCAATGAGTCAGAGAGGGGATGAGGAGCAGAGAGAGAGAGAGAGACAGACAGAGACTGGAGGAGAGGGAGACAAACGGTATGGTTTAAAGAGGAGGGCGAAGAGAAAGAGACAGATTTAGGGCTGTGCTTAGGTGAGGAGGGGGCAGAGAGAGAGAGAGAGACAGAATGAGATGATTGAATGGAAAAAGAACTGAAAACTGAGGAAAGAAGAGGAGAGAATGATTTAAATCTTCACAGAAGACGACAAAAGATCGGATCAGTTTAAAGTCTCTGTTGTGTGATGCAGATGTTCAGAAGGGGACAAATTTTGCATCATAATCTAATGCACAATTTCACAAAGACGCACACCATGCACGGTGTGTGTAAAAGGATTGACAATAAGATGATTAAGGTCAGAATTGATTTGAATGAATGAATATGATTTTGTTTCACAGAATGAGATCTCAGAAATAGAACGTAACTCGTAACACATATTTCGTACGCAGGTTCAAGGTTGCAAAGGGGATATTCAACACTGCAAAATTAATGAGGGATTTCTTTTAGGGTCTTTACCTTAGTGATTTCCTACATTTCCCAGAATGCCTTTAATCACCCCCACCGAATAGGAGCAGTGCTGGACCCACTTTTTGGCATCTGTGACCCTGTTATTCACACCTACAGACAGGTTATAGATGATCAGAGAGGCGGTCAAAGGGAATCACTTTTCTATTTGGCAGGTTGAGTGTGAACATTTTGCCCTTAGCTGTTGCTGCCAGGTCATTTCTTTGTTTGTGTGTCATGTACCTGCGCGTATGTGTGAGGCAGTGGGGGGCTAAACACATGAGCTTCGTTAGCAGAATGGAGGCACCAGTGTTTGAATTATTGATCAAGGGAGCGAATACCATCAACACTGTAAATTCAGCAAATGCACAGGAAGAGGAAAAGTGTTTATTCAAAGTGATGAGTACGCCTGCATGTGTGTGTGTGTAGGTGTGTGTGTGTGGCAGGAAGTGAGGTGTCATCAGCTGTGGGAAAGAGATGGGGGGGTAGGTTAGTGTTTATCCTCAACTGATAGTAAATCAATGAAATGAATGAACCTTTTTAGCAGAAGCGGATACAGGAATGTGTGAGTGAGTGTGTATTTGTGTGCAAATGTGTGTGGTGTGCTGTCACTCATTCATTCATTTGCATTTCTTGCATCCACACACAACAAGCCCTGAGTCCAAACACGACCATATTGCGAGAAATCATGCACATATGTCGAGCAGCCGAACGGCCCCCAGCCACATACAGCTGCCTGGAATTCATCCTAAAGGACACACTGAACAAAACACACATAAACACGTGGTGATGAGCAACGTTTCACAGAAACGTTTCCTCAGCAAGAAAAAAAAAAACTGACACAACTAAGACCTTAAAAGAGAACCACAGCTTTCATCTGTTTTATTTCACATATTCTTCTTCCTTGTCAAATCCTGTCACCCACATTACCCACAATGCAACTCAACTGTCGACAGTTTGGTCAGGGATTCAAGTGTGTTATGTTCGTACTGCCTAATGTAGCCTCGAGCTGTGAGCCTTAAGCACAGATGAGGAGCAGACTACAGAGGTTTGATAACTTATTTTGTTTCTAACTCCGCACCTCCAGACTTTTCTCCTTTTCAGACTTGTAGTCTGACCCGTGCTGACTCAAGCAGCATGACTTGAGGCTATTTATCAGATTTTTTCACGGCTCACGTCTGCAGCACCAGAAGGCTTTGTACAACTGTCTTCACAATAGCAGTGGTTCTCCCCAAGACCTGTAAACCGACTTTAATGAGTTACATCAAGACAGTTCCTCTTTAACTTCAGAGGAGGAAAAAAAAAATGGACATGGACCACAATCCCTGATTTCTGAGCCAGATGTTATAAAAATATGTTTAGATACAGTACACAAGACAAAAATATAATATAATTTATCAAACAAACAAATGTTTTACAATATGATAATGCAAAACTGGATTTATGTGATTGCCTCATGAAACTCGGTCTCAAACAGATAAAGACGAAGGCCAAATTCAATACGAGCCAACAACAACGTTGTCCAGCAAATGGCAAAAAAACACAGACACACACAAAAAAAACTTGCCTTAGAGGTTTGTTTGGTATGGAAATGACTGTGATCTTGTGCTAAATGATACCTCTGTTAACCCAAACATCACACACACTGATTGCTGGATGTAGAATCACACAGCACCACCTCTTTTCACACACAAACTCACAGGTAGGCAGTACACACATTCACACACAGGTCACTTCCACACATAGATAGTGAAACAACCCTCCCCTGGGACGAGGGGATGAATGAATTGCCAGCATGCGAGTATGTTTGTGGGTGTGTGTGCAGGCAGGGGTTCCAGCTGTTGGGGAAGAGTCCTCTCAGGGGACCAACAAAACACATCTGTCCAACAAAACACATCTGTGAGGAGAACAGATGGTGTTTGCCTGATTCACTCACTGACTGACAGAGTTATAGAATCAGGCTGTGCACATACTCTAATATCAACAATTTATCACTTCATCTTTTTTTTATTTCCAAGCTGCAGGATGACACTTCTTTTCAGACACTGTCAGTTTAAGGAATCAGGACTCGGGAGCCTTCTTCTTTTTTCCTGCCAGTCATTCTCGTTCAGTCTAGAAAATGGCTGCCACAGACCGAGGTGTTCATCATTTTAAACACAAAGCTCCTGTTTCATTTAAGCTTCTGTTTGAATTTCTGTTTTGTCATCATTCTGTTGTTGAGTGTTTTAACTCTGAGATCACAGCTGACGGAGGACAGTGTGTCTCCTTTGTGTTTCACTGTGTAAACATACAATAAGAAACAAAATATCTTGACTTTTTTTTGTTGCATTACACTCTGACAACTCGGTCAAGCACCTGTCTTTTGCTATTTTAAAAGAAAAACTATATAAATATATATGTGTGTAACTTTAACCTGGTTTACCAGTTTACAGCCAGTGTGTGTGTGCTTGTCTCCAGGACACTGACGGACCTGCTGAAGCAGCAGGGAGGTGAGGTGAGCTCGGTGGAAAACACCACGGCCAGTTCGCCCAGCAGAGGGAGAGCCAACGGAATCTCAGCCAGGATGATGCGCAGCAGGAGTGGTGAGTACTGAGACACACAATCAGACATGCACACACTAAAAACACACTAAATACACAAGGGTACACAGGTAAGTTCAGACTAACGTACAATGTACAACCAGTGCTTCTATCTGCAGTAGAAAAGTGGGGTGAGTAAGAAAAATATAGTAAAATTTGCTTTGAGATGTGTTTTTGGCACAGACTTGTCATTTAGGTTTATCCAGGATACTGGAGAACATATTACATTAACATATTATGATCTAAAAAATAATATAAATGTAAAAGAAAAATAATGAAGGGAAGAAGGTGAAAAACTCAGAACTGGCTATTTATCGCTATTAAATATGTAATTATCTGAGTTTCCCAACAACTTGGGGACAAGTGAATTTACACCATGTTTTCTCTCACCACATAAACCAAACAAGCACAAACAAGCCTTAACTTTCTTTTCTTAACTTTCTTTATCTTCTCAGTCAGGTGCATCACACTTGTACTGTACAAAATCACACACACACGAAACACAGAGTAAGAGACAGACAGCAGAAGAGGAAAAACCTTCACTTCCTTTACTTTTCCTTGGAAAAAAAAAAAACAGCCAGAGCTCTTCCACTCTGTCACTCTTGTTTTTCCCACAGACCTCCCTCTTGCTTTACCTCTCACCCACACACTTTCACTTCATCTGGCAGATCTCTCGTTTGAGGCTCCTCTTATGTGTCTTACTTTTTCAAGGTCGCATCCTTCATAGAGCTGAGGGAGAGGAGCGAGTCTTGTTTCATTCCTTTGCTCAGATATTTCAACTGCAGGGATTCAAACAGCCGAGCTCTCAGTCACAGTCCTGCTTTCCCAACCTTTAGATTACTACACTGCCACTCAAGCCGATTGTTTGGTTCAAGTTGTCTTTTTTTAAAAAACACTGTACTGAACACTGTTGGCAGATGATGGTGATGAATATACAAACCAAATACAAAACTGGCCAGTCAGAGTTTTTATCTGCCTCCATGAGGACAGAGATGGTTATTTAGTCTCACTAACCTCATGAAATCAAATTATATTTTGTGACTCTCTGCAGTGAGATTGAAATCGGGGAAGTGCCCACTGAAAATCAGTTGGTGAGACATGTACTGAAGTCTGAAAAGAGTCAAACGCAGTGCAGAGCGTTTTAAATTTACAGATAATCGGCACTGACTGGGACATTTTTAGGTAGAGGACAGAATGAAAGAGAGAGAGAACAATAGAGGATCTTCATTTGTAAGTAGAACATATGCTTGTTGCACGTGCAGCACTGGTGCACTACACTATACGCACACATACACTGCTTAATTAGTATGTTAATGTAAGCAGAATGTGCCGTCTTCCATATATTTTCTATACATCCAGATACACCAGCCTGGGTGACACAGTTTTCCACCAGCTGGGGACCGGACGTATGACAGGGTTCAGAGTACCACTGTCTTCAAATTTCTTTTATGTTTGGACTGTTGTCCAGTTCAGCTTGTGCAAAAGTGCAGCTGACAGTGCATGTGTTTCTGTATGCATGAGTGTGCCTGTGTGGATTTATGTGTCAGAGGGAGGGAGAGGGGAGGAGTGTTTGATATGAGATGCCGCCTGCAGCGTCTATCTCTCATATCAGCCTATGTAGAATTTCACACACTGCTAATGAGTTGATAGAACATACTGTATGTGGTGGACGCTTTAATCCAGACTGCTTCATTGATCTTATACACTTGAAAAGAGCTACGAATTAACTAGATGGAGCTAACATTAAACAGATGTGAGTTGTTCAAATCTGCCACACTGACAGCAGCCTTATTATTACTTTGTCTGAGAGTTGCTGAGTAAATTTCTGCTTGTGGTCAGAGAGCCTGAAGCACAGTGAGAAAACATGCACCAGAAATCCACGTGGCTCTGATGGAGTAAATAAAAGAAGGGAGTTAAAGCGGTTCACCTCATGAGGTAACATAGGAAGTTGGTGGGTAATGTTCAGATACTACAGAACTTCACGGCCCTGCAGTTATCAGAACATAAATATTAATGGACACATATCAGTGGATCTCAGCAGCTAATATGATCTCTGCTGGCTGATCGCAAGTGTGTTTAAATTAGCAGCTTGTTCTGAAAAATCTGCAGAGCCTTGTGTCATGGTGGCACGACGGGTTACCACGGCTACTTTTCAAAATAAAATACACACACACAGTTTACGCAGTTATTGCCTTTTGGATTGGAAGTGCAGAATTTAAATTTCTAAGAAGTAAAAGTATTTAGTTACATTAGTCTTTAATTTACTCTTGTTACTCACAAGTCATGTTTTTCTATATTTAACAAGAGTAGAAATGGAAACATTGTGCAGCCAACATTATGGAGGTATACTGACCATAAACAACTAACGTTAGCTTAGCCCTATTTATTCCTGAACGTAGGCTTACCCGTAGGTGACAATATTTTGAGTATACCCAGGCCTTAAGAATGCACAACATCTAATCAACAACAAATTTGTTGTTACTGGGAAGTGTATTTCTTCTCTTTTGGTAGTCGCCTCCTCACACCTCCAGCCACATAATGGAGGAATTTTAAATCTCCTACTGCTGAGAACCACCCGCTGCTTACAGATTGACACGATCACCCAGGCGTCTCTGGGGGGGCCTAGACGTCCTAAAACTACTGGACATTTTTCAGACACATGGAGGATTGTTGCAAATGAAGCAGCATGTGGCGCAATCTGTTTACTGAGTGGGGAAAAAAAAAAAAACTTTAAGTAAATGTTGGTGTGGGACATGAGTGAAGTGAAAGTCATCAAAGGCAGGAGACTTGGCAGAGAAATCAGTGTGGGTGATAACACCTATTGATACAGTGTCTCCCATATTTATGCACATTGCACCCATTTCTACGCAGAGGAGGAAAATGTCCGCTGGCTCTGTGGTCAATAAACACACACAGTAAAGAAAAAAATAATACACCACTGCGCAACAGACGGTTTGGTGCCTATAAAACCAAAACAAAAGTCCTCATTATATCACATGAACACACTCTGACAGTTATTGTTTGAGGAGAAAAAAGTTAGCATTGGGAATTTTGCCTGAAGACTGTCTGTCACCTAAAAGCTGAGTACAAATGTCTTCCTTTTGGTCATAACATGGTTTTAAGCAAACTCAACAGGTTGACATTTGAGGGTCAACACGTGAGCGCTTCGGATCATGAGTCACCACCGTCTGTCCCAGATCTCGATCCTCTGTTCACCCTTAGGAACTCCTAAAGGAGTCTGGACTCTGAAGGAGTTGTCTTATTTGTATTTTCCAGGACTGTGAATTTAAGCTGCCACACATTGAATGAGTATGCAAATACAAAATGTAAAATATCCCCTAATTGAGCCACAGGGCAAAGTGGAACACTGCATAGATTGCCTGGACAGAAAACAGATGAACAGTATTGGTTTTTCCACTGTAGACAAGATGGCAGACAGTGGCCTTTGGAAAAAGTAATGCTCATTACCTACAGAGCAGCTGAACACATTTGAACTGATTGGAGGCAAACTGTGTTAAAATGCCTGCTGCCTCTCCGTGGCTGATGTTCACTTTAAAGTCAGATTATGTAACAGCAAAGTCATCCTCTTACAAATGAAAAGTTTAATTAATTAGTAATAAAACACAGCCTTACTTGGTCTTGGTCTGATCAGTCGCTTCTGGTGACTAATGTTAGAAAAGTTTACGACTGAATTCGTCTCTCAGCTTTGTGATTCTGTGCTGTAGCTGTGATAACAGTGCAACAAAGTTCTGTGAACTTGCTTAAAAGACACACTGAAATGTGGATTCCATGTTGATTCTTCATTTATCTCTTATTACAGCACTAATATGTGTCAAAAAATACTTTTTGAGTACGCTGATATCAAAATCGCTCACTCTGCTTTTCGTGTAAAACATATAAAACCGCTCTTGACAGTCAGCTACTGGGGAACTAACAAAGCACTATCATAGTAAAAGGTGTCCAACATGCCTACATATTTTATTTCATGCAGAAATGCATCACATTACTGACACTAAAGACTCTGTAACTTCTGTTTCACTGTGACTTTAAAGACCACAAACATCAAACAAACATCAAGTCCCATATCTTTAAAGTCCAGGACAGTTTCTGAGATTAGAATGAGCCATCAGCGGCTGATGTTCACTGAGGACAGGAGGCAAACAAGTCTCCAACAGACATGAGTCAATGCAGAAAGAAAGCTGGAAGCAGAAAGCCATGACCTATTTATCAAAGAGGACCGCAGCAGTTGTGTGAACCAGTAACAAATCATTGTTTGTATCCACATTTCACCTTTTCTTCTCTCGCATCTCTCTTTTCTTTTTTCGTTTTCACCCAAGCTGTCAGAAGAGTTGCTTTTTGATCACTCGCCTCCTCCAAAATATTTTCCCGCACTCTTAACTCTTTCCTGGGGTCATGAGAGTCAAACCACTCATGCTCTCGGTATGAATGTGTGCTCTTGTTGATTATTCTGACAAAAAGGCATGTGCTCGACCAACTCAGCAAGATCGCGCAGAGCGAGGACTGTGAGAGGGTCGTGTTTGTCTGCTCTGACTCGAAATGAAATAGACTTTCACATATGATCTCACTGATGACAGACGTGGTACGCACTCCGCTGCCTCGCTTTATTCTCGTCTCTGAACTCTGAGCTCCTTCGTACCGTCGCTCTTCCTCACACAGAGGGACCTTCACATTTCATCTCGGTGATGACAGACGCCGCGCAGTGCACTCTCTCTCCTTTATCACGTCCCCCGTGGCACTTAAGGCTCCTTTTATGTATCATTTCACACACAAACACACACTAAGAGATGCACATTTATATGCAAAACACGCACCATGTACAGTATGTGCTGGCCTCCCTGCTCTTTCTCTGGGTTTCACGGTCATGAGCACTCACAGTAGCACGCCAGTGGAAACTGCACGCAGATGGTATAGGTGTGTGTGTGTGTGAGAGAGAGAGAGAGAGAGAGAGAGGAATCCCATTACATCAAAAGCTCCTTTAACTCCTCCTGAAAACTTTAACTCCTCTTAAGTTGCTGACCTGAAAACGAGTCTTCGTCTCACTGTCCCGCCTCCTGCCTCTGCATCATTAGTGCTTCTGCTAAAACCCAACTGCCTCTAGACAAACTGGGAAGTGAACATACAGAATCTTGGCTCACTGTGAGCCTGTGCTCGTTATTTTATTGATAACCCACTATTTCGCATGATGAGACAAAAATTTATCCTGCTTCTTTTCATCTCAGAATCTGCTAATCAGAGAATGTTTCATGTCTGCATAGAATTGCTTTGTTATTAATAATGAATGTCTTACTTATTAATAGCAGCATGTTCAACTAAACTCAAATGTTCTAATTCTAACTTTTTACTAAATCTGACTAAACTATCCAGGGTTTCTCTTGACTAAGATGCTGAAACTGATTGGGATTAAATTAAAAAACACAAAGCACTGTCAATCCCACAGCTAAATCTAAATCTAAAAACAGCTGCCGAAATGAACAGTAAGTCTGTATTCATTCCCCTTCAGTCAATAATAGTGAAAAAGAAAAAAGTTGTTTGTTTGTTTTTTTTTACTATTCCCTATTAGTTTTCATAAAGGTTATACATTTATATCTTTATAGAAAGAGGCAAATAACAGCATGGCTAACATGAAAACATAACTCATCTTGTTTTACTCTACAATGTAATTTGCAAATTCCAATTTATGCCAGCGTCCAGAATTTTATGCATACAAAAATCTAATTATGTCAGTGTATACTTCTAGTAGTCTGGATATTTTTTTTTCTATTTTCTTCCCTCACAAAATGTCTGTGGCGTATTCATGGCACAGTCCATGTCACTACAACCCACCTGTTAAAAAAAAAACAAACCACATTGTATGGACCACATTGTTCTCTGCTCTGATGGACTAATGAGAACTCATCATTTAGTCAGATGCGGCACCTTAATCACACACTGCCTGCGATTCCCAGAGAGAGAAGATCTTACATAACTCATTAAGCAGCATTCCTGCCCTCTTGTTCTGCGCTTAAAAGATCCCGATGTCAGACGTTCACTTGGTGCTGCCTAACGGAGAAATTAATATGTGCAGCCATGCTGGAGCCTTAAAACCTACAACCCTGTAGCAGAACCTCTCCTAATTCCCTCAGTTAGTGTTTCATGTGTTGGCTTGCACACACACACACACACACACACACTTACATACTTATTCCATTATACAACCACTGAAAAAAGGTTTGGCCAAGCAGACGGACTCACCAGTGGATCTAGTTTGCATTTCTCTGTGTGTGTGAGAGTGAACATGGGGATGGGGGACATCAATATGAACTTTCAAATTTAGTAAAAAGTTATTTGAATTTTGGCAAAGTTTGTTTTCTGCAGAGCTTAATTTCTTATTCTCTCCAAAGCTTAATGCTAAACTCTCCGGGAGCCTGCGTAGAGTTAATTTACCTGCTGGCCTATTAAAATGTGACATCTCGTTGCTAATCTATCAATAAAAGCTGACAATGTGAGAATCTTTTTTGTGGAATGGAATTTCGTTCCTCCATCTCATGATTCAGAGGAGTGTTTATTTACCTTCAAGAATTTCCTGAACGTCAAAGAAGAAACTGGGCTAGAAACAAGCCTGAGAGAAAGAGACGAAGGTATCTGCCAGGAAAAATCATAGAAAACAAAGATCACCACAGGACAACCAGTTGTTTTTTCAGCCAGTGACACACACACACACACACACACACACACACACAGACGACTTCAGAGACCACTGATCTTCTCATAAAAACCAGTGAACACAGTACCAGAGCGTCGCGATCTGTTGGTTATTCACTGTCACTTCAAGGAGCATCATGAGGGGAAAAAGAGGATGCAGATGATGATGAGAAGAAGGAAGTAGGTGATGAAGATACTGATGATGATGATGATGATGATGATGATGATGATGACAATATGAAAAGGACTTCTTCCTAATAATCCACTAATCTGGCACATGCTGAGAGGTCAGCACCACTGGATTACACCGGATGATTTTCCTGTGTCTGTGCACACACACACACACACACACACACACACACACACACACACACACACACACACACACACACACACACACA
>JBBMJY010000014.1:4938276-4973415 GCA_037833715.1 Toxotes lorentzi
AGAAGACACTAATCTGGCACATGTTGAGAGGGCAGCACCACGGGGGGACATCGGAGGGTGTTCCTGTGTGTGTGCACACACACACACACACACACACACACACACACACACACACACACACACACACACACACACGCACACACACATGCACATACATACAAGATGTTTCACATGTTGTAATATGCATTGTGTGTGTGTGTGAACAGTGATTAAGGTACAGGCTCAGAGTTGTAAGTGTAAATGTTGTTACTGCAAACACTAACTCCTGACACTTCTCCACCCCCCCGGCTTCAGAGTAATTTTTAATTTATTGCACCAGAACATCCTGCCATCCTCCCTATTCCTCTCTCTCTCTCTCTCTCTCTCTCTCTCTCTCTCTCTTTCACTAGCTCTCCCTCTCTGTGGGTTCACCATCAAAATCACACAGGACTCTCACACACACTCTGTGCGTCTCCTTCATGAGTGTGTGCAGTGATTAGCATTCAGAACTTGTGCTGGGTACACCTCTTTCTCAGCACTGACAGACACAGATGTGATGAAATCCTCTGTCTTTGATGCCGTGTTGCTCTCTGTGTGACACTGTGCTGTACACACACACACACACACAGTCATGTGCGAACAGATGTGACTCGTGCATGGAAAATCAGATTGGCAAGCGTATCAATACGCTTTACTGTTTCATTCAGTTAAAAGATATGTCAGTTTAACACACAAACAGGCACTGACACACGTGCGCACACACACAAAACTACACTTATGCCAAAGATGGTTTTACAATAAATAAATAAATAAAAACACTAAAATGCTTAATACCAATGATTTTGTTTCTCTCTTCCACACGACCGTATAAAGCATGTTGTTTGGGAGTGTGTGTGTCTGTGTGAACATTCGTGAGCGATTCTTGTGTGTTCGTCCGTCCCCGGGGCTGACATCAAGTGCGCTGGCTGCATCAGTGGACTTCATTAATGCTAATAGCCAGGGCTTCACTCTCTTGGCTAGTTTGTTCCATTGTTCATTAACCTCAGTTCATTTAGCATGAGACTGGCCGGCCGTCAGGGTCGGGGCTGCAGCCTCACCCAAAGTCAGCAGCCTCAGGGAGATGCTCTTTAACTCCTGTGTACATGTACATGTGTGAGAGAAATAACTAGAAACTAGTGCTTTGTGTTTTAATCCAAAAATCATGCAGGAAATAGTCCAATCACTTTCAAGGCACTGAAAATCTGTTCAAACTGTCTCTTGAGGTGAAACTGGCACTGGAAGCTGGCATTGTCAGCTCACGGTCCTTTGCTTGTGAGAGTAAAAAGAAAAGGTGTGAGGCAAAACATAAGGAGAAATGAGTGAAATCACTGACTCATTGGGCACAGATGTTTAATGGCGGCCTAGCAGCTTCGACAGCCAACTGTCGGCTCGGTGCACCGAGATGCAACAATTTTTGTAACTTTCCATAACTAATAATCGGATGAACACGCTCATTTTAAAGTAGCGAGCAATGGAGCGAGTGAAAGGAGCTGTTGGTCGGGAGGGCCCACAGCTTGTTTGTGCTCCAGGGCATGCTGAGAGGTTAATCCAGCCACGGCTCATTGCCAGTATTTTTAAAATTTACGGTTATGTCATCTTTGAAACACTAATGGAGGTTGTGTTTGAAAAAGACAAACATCAATTTTAGGTCCAGTATGAGACAGGATGTGGACTCTGGTCTGAACTGTTCTTGCTTCAAAAGAAAATGAAGGTTGTGTGACACTTTCTAAAAGTTCAGTATATTGCTTTTGTTTTAAAAGATCCTACAGTGACCTCTCACTGACTGTGCCTCTCTTTCTGCCTGTCTCCTTCCAGAACAGTACCATCTGAATAACTCAGGTTACGGGCCGTTTGGACAAGGACTCCCACACCCGCACAGTAACCACAGCACAGCTGGACTGAACAAATACACTTCCCTCAAAGCCGTCGGTAAGTCGGACACACACACACACACACACACACACACACTCGAAATGATGCTGACTCCAACTGATACAGTAACCTTTAAAGTACAGTAGGATGGCTGAACAGGAGCTGTCAGACGATGAGGGCCTTTGTGCCTCTTGGCAAACAGGGACTTGATCTTAAAGAGGAGCTCACACGGTTCCTGTCTAACACTGTGTTGTGATTGGTTAATGTTAATTTTCTCTAAATGTTACTGAAGGAAAGCTGTGGAACTGGGGTTTTCCACACGTTCACTGTTTCTAAGCAAAGTCATTCTTTATCAAATCGTTGTTGTTGTTTTTTTGTTAGAGCTAACGTCACTGTACAGCAGTATTTTTGTACAGTCTGATCAGACAGCGCAGGTCATGGCCAAGGACAAAAGCTCTATAATACATGTTTTTCATGTAACACAGCTTCTGGGAGCTCTGGGGCAGGAAGACTCTACTGGGGTAAACATTATGAAAGCTATGTGACGGGTAAATGTACCATCCTCTGAATGTCCATTTTGAGTTTAATTACACCAAACTAAAGTAAAATTTCTTTTGCTTCATCATTTCTAACGTGAGAACTTTTTAAGTATAAATATTATTATTATTTGCATATCTAGAAGAAATATTTAGACATCTGACTTGCACACTAACTCATCTAGAGGTGACTGGTGCATGCATCCTATCAGATCATTTTCTTCATTAACAGTTTTCTTAAATGTCATAATTCTCACCTTCACTAACGTTGTACTTGTGGTCGCTGTTATGATGCCTCCAGATGTGGTTTTGCAGGAGGTTCGTGACGTAACAGTGAAGTTACTAGTTACGGGTTCTTTTTTTTTTTTTTTTTTTTTTTTTAAACCAGGTGACTGTACACATCGTTTCATGTCAGCAAAGGTCACACACACACAAACACGTTGTTGTCCTTGAATAGTAGCGGGTGTAATAGTGTACAGAACTGCATCCAACCCCAGGCATCCCATTAGAACAAAACAATCCTCCACCAGTGAGCCAGAGGCCAATTACTGCTTGTCAAGGTAGATTTTTTTTTTTGCATTTATTGTCCGTGGAACGTTGATGGACCAAGAGCACCCTTTTCCAGCAACAACTATCTTTACACACTATACTTTACACTCGGGATCTGCCTTAAGGCCTCTACAGAGGTAAGGTGCTTGCTCAAGGGCACTAAAACAATAATTAACCATTAGCTAGACCCTCCCCTCTTTAATTGCTGTTGCAACACCTGTCCAGCTTTCCAAATTTTGCATGCCACATGTGGCCACACACTGACCACAAAATTCATGGCAATTTTTGAAGCAACGGGTCCTTAATTTCAAACTGAGACTGACAAATGCAGATTTCTAAAAATGATGAAAGCACACAAAAGAACAAGGTTACCGTAGCCATGAAGCTAGCAGCGATGACCTCAGTTTATTTAAATAATCCTCTGTGACATTCATGCTTAGACGGCACACACACACACACACACACACACACACGTGCACACTCTGGACTCAGGGCGAGGGTATTTATAAACCTTCACTGCTATGTCTCCACATCCTTACACTCATACCTTTCCCTCCATCATCTCCGTAGCAGTCCTCGGTCTGTTCGTCCTCCTCATCATGCTCCCTGCCTTCTGTCCTTGTCTCCCAGCACAAGAGGAACGCCGCCACGATTCACCTTGAGGGCATACACCAATTGGAAATACTTAAATCACCAGCTTTCCCCTTTGATCTTCTTCAAATCCTGCCTCTCATCCTGACCTTCTTTCGCCTTCTTCTGGCTCTCTCTCTGCATTATCTTTCCATTCATTTAGTGTTATTTACTTCCAATTTATTTGTAATGCGACAAAAATATAATTTTTCTCTGCACATCTGGTGGTTGAAATCGACTCTACCCACAAGGTACTTTTCCTCATTTTCCTTGACAAAGTGGTGGAAAACAATTTACATTTAACATCAAGCAAGCCTGCCACCCCCCCACTGCCCTCCAGTAAGCTTTCAAAATGGCCAGCCAGCTGCTCAGAGAAGAAGAGAGAAATTAAAACGAGGAAATGATTGCAGAGGTGCGATGGACTTTATGGTCAGGTATTTAGGTAAAAACATTTTAAAGTGGAAGATGCAGCTGCAACAGTCCCATCTGCAGTGGGTGTAGGGGCAAACACAGCCACTAATCGCTTCCACCTGGCTTTAACTTTAATGTCCACTTATTCGTTTGAATAAAAGCCTAACACAACACGTGTCCTCTGACAGAAACAGGGGAAACAGAGACCACGAGAGACCCAGTCTGGTCTTTGGACCTCGTTTTGTCCTGGGCACAAGGAAGACACACAGCGGCCCTGTGTACTATCATACTGTTACCAAACCTCTCAGTGTATTAAACTGAGTTTTAGTTCTTCTGATTTCAAGTTTTCGTTTGTAAGAAGAAGAACGTGTAATTTCCTCTTTTCAAAGTTTCATGACCTCCCTTTAAAGGTCTGTAAAATACCTTGAGGACCAAATGAAGCTGACTTTGCTGACGGGTTGGACCCGGGAGGTCCTCACATCATGGATTAAGTGTGATTCAGTCGTCAGTGTTCCCTACGCTGACAAACTCTGTGTTTGTACATTGACAGTTCATTTTAGGTTGCTTCTGCATGTGTGACTCAGAACTACATCAGACTGCGACAAATTGAAATTGATTCTGAAGTATAAACAAGCTTAAAGAGGTCAAACATAGTGCGTGTTTACTTCACTGGCCTGATTGTTAAAGGATTCAAACAGAGCCTACAGTAAATTAAAGTAAAACCTATACTTACACTGAAAGTATTAAACCAAAATGATCCTATAACTTCCTGATCACAAAGCGTCTCCACTCCTTTCTTCCTTACAGCAGACAGTGCGTCTCGTAGCTACTACAAGAGCTTCCCGCTCATGGACTTTTCTCACTACCAACCTGTGGCACCTCCTGCCTTCCACCAGCCTGTACAGGTGCAGCCCAAAGAGAAGTCCTACATCCACCAGCCCCTGCCATCACACCACGACCTCCATGCCCCCCTGTCCATCTCCATCCCCTCCAGCCATCTGGAGCATTCGCGTCTTCCTAAGACCACCACACACCCGCTCCTCTCCAGCTCGGCCTTCAAAGCCTGGGAGACAACCGGCCGCCACGTCCACAGGCAGACCTCTGCCCCGGGCCACACCTCCTCCTCCCTGCACAGCTCCACCCGGAGACACGGCTACTCGACCCGCAGGCAGCAGAGCATAGAGAACATGCCGGATCTCTTTAGCCAACCCTACGGAGGGATGTATGGAGGAGCTGGAGGAGGGGCGGGGCAGGGGCAGCATGTCCAGGGGCAACACCCTTCTCAACCCTCCTACTACCACCACACCAGGCAGAAGAGCTACTCCACCCACAGTACGACTGAGGTGACCGTCTGAGTGCCTGTGCCTCAGAGAGCGGCCTGCTGCAATGTTACACATACTTACAAAAGGCTTTGGTGTCCAGCTAAATGCCAGAGTATGGGACAGTTGGCCCAACACGTGAGCGATATTAAACTGGGAGACACGTTGAGATTTCGGAGAGGAAAAGGGGTGTTTTAATAAGTGGAAACAGTGAGAAAAACAGCGTAGCAGAACCTCCACCTGCTCTTATAAAGTAGATAGACTCTGCCTGAAAGGAAATCTACCAAGGTCGCTTTAAACTGCTCTCAGGTTCCTATAGGTCACACAGTGTGGTTTCCGTGCTGTGGTACAGGCCTCATAAGAATAAGGATAGGATCCTATTTGCACCAACTCTAGAGAGCAAGCTTCATTTTATCCGTGAAAAGGTTTTACGCATTGGTTTCATTTGAGATTTGAAACAAACAGTGAGTCTGTGTTAGCCAAGAAACTCTGGTTAGGTTTAGGTACAGCAGGTCATCGGCACGTGTGGCTGCAATACGACAAAGTGGCTCATGGTCAGGTTTGGTTGGTGAAAAACATTCCACATGATACTGACAAAAAAAACTGTAAACTTTCTGACACAGTCAATAATTCAGAGAGATATCCGATGTTCAAACACGCAGCTATCACCATCCATTGCATTTCATGTAAATGTGGTTTATAATCTTTAAGTCCTGTTTCTGTGGTTCACACCTACAGGCTCAAGAGCTAGACCTCAGGAACTATTCATTTAAATTTGAAGGTAAACCAAACCTTTATTTCACCTTTGTAGGCAACAACATCGACAAAACATATACACTAAAATTCTTTGCAGTGGTGGTTGAGAAGTTTGAAAGTCCAGTGGGCAGGGTGCCAGGACAGAAATCTCAGCACCAGGCCAAATATTTTATGAAAATTGTTGATTGCAAAGGTGACGACACAGGGCGGTAAAAATATTCTCAGTAATAATCCAAAATCTGGCCACAGAGGACCTTCTGCATCCCCGAAGGCTGATGAAACTTACAACAGCAACAACAACTACCTTACTTAACTGGAGCACAGAAAAAATCATCAAGGCATTGAAATTAAGTAAAATAAGCTCCATGCAATCTATATCACATACACATTTAGTAACAGTGTAATCATAAATCATCTGCAGGTAACACTTCAGGTAATCTCCAAGCCCCATAGATGCCTTTTTTCGAGCAGTTCTTCAATAAGTTTCCTCCTGTTCTTCTTGTAAAAACACCTCTACTCTGTTGCATCTCTCAGTTCTACCTCCATGGACGGCTGTTTGCTCCTCACTCCTTTCAATCCCCTTTTAGCCTCTCTCACCCTCGCTCCACGACGAAGCGCTTTGCATTCTGTGCCATCAGGCCAAGCACACAGGGACAGCATGCCCGGGGGTCACATTAACTCGACGGTGAGGACAATGCCACCATCATGTCAGCTCCCATCAGCCTCCATCCCAACCAGAGAGATGGAGAGGAGGAAAGAGAAAGACAGCACAAGAGCCAGAGGCTGGGGCTCTTTAGAAAAGAAGAGAAAGGGAGGAGAGAGAAGAGAAAAATAGAAAAACATACGTACATGGCCGCGTGTTTTCCTTCCTCGGGGGAAGGAAAGGGAAGGAGTCACTGTGGATCTGGGTGTCTCTCTGTTGAGCTGTCTGGGTCATAACTCAGAGTGTGTGGAGATGCGTGGATGCCTGTGTGTAATTTCCAACCCCCAGGCACCATTGCAGGGGAATTCAGTGAGGCACTTCCAGGCCTGGAGCGTTAAATATTTCTCATTTTGTCTCTGAAGGCTGGACAGCAAAGGACACTGTGCAGAGCTGTGGCTGCTGCCGTGAACATGTAGCAGCAGTTAATGCGACATTTGCTCTGTAGTTGCTGGTGAAGGTTTAAGTCTGCAACAACCTCAGGAACTGCACAATGAAGCGAACTGTTAACAATGATTGCACATGTGTCCAGAAATGCTTCTGTAAGGTTCTGTAATCATATTTGTGCTGACAGAGCTGAGAGGATTTTATGATAGGATACTTCTTGTTTGATTAAAGTGTGAAGAAAAAAGACCAATCCAGGTGAAACAGAGCTGAGAACAAAGTCAATGGACAAAACACAATATAACAGTGCTGCTAAACCACACTAATATCAACAGCATCAAACACAGTGGGGCTTCAGAAAAGCAGCATGTCTCTTTGTCACTGCCATCACATAAACACACCTCATTTTACCAAATCAAATCCTGGAAACAGCTTTGGAGTCTTCTCCACCCACATCAGAAGATGAATCAGACCCTGAGAGCGACTGATATGCAAAAAGTTTTTTTTCTAACAGCAAAAAGTGAGTTTGTTTTTTCAGAAAAAGCCAGACAACATTTAGTAAACATTGCTGTTTCCTTGTCCTGTTTTTCTGAGAAACAGCAGCCCAAGCCTGAGCTGCAGGGATAACCCCCATTACATGCTTTTATATCGTGTCATATTAAGGAAGTACAAAATCTGGAGGTATTCAGGATCCTTAAAGCAACAAGTGTGAACACGGTAACACTGAGATCTTCCCAGATGTTATCAAGTAAGTCTGGCAAGGTGATCCCCAAAACCTTCGTAAGGCTGCGTTTATGGATATGTTTTATATTCTTGGCCACTTGAGGGCAACAGGAACAAGATGTGAACGCTGACAAACTAACAGGTTTTAAATCAATATGATGAACATGAGAGCAAACACCTGCCCAGTTCATTCATTCGGAGTCATGTTTCTAGCCACTTGATAGATTAAAGTCCGATATACACCTTGATCCATTGTCATCATAAAAATATTGATTATAGACTTTCACAAAGCTTGTATTGTTTTAAAAGAGATTCTAGTTCTTCTTCACTGAAGTTTCTTTAGTCTCCAAAATGGATTTATAGAATAGATTTAGACATCTAAGTAATATTAATACTATGATTTAAAACTTCAGCCACTAATGTGGTTGGTATCTAAAGTAAAGCTTGGTTAAGGTTCTTTCCATGACCCCAGCTGCAACACGTGAGGACTTAAACCCATACCTGCTAAACCATTGCTGCACTTTGAGTCCTAGGGATGAATATGAATCCTATTTGGATCTTTTATTAAGTGTCAGTTGCATAAGGATTCAATCCCCCAGTAACAAACCACTGCAGGTTAAAGAGAAGAAGAATAACAGAAAACAGACTAAGATCTGTTTTCCCTACCTCTGCCAAACTCTATAACTTTGCAAGAAGGCACATCTCTAAGACTACGTATGTGCAAGTCCCTGTGATTTTTGCTTATAAGCCTTGTTTTCCTTGTAATCTGAGCGACTTCTGCATAGACAAACAGAATATAACAAATGTGACAAAAGCAAAATCAGCTTTGGTTCAAACCAAACGATGGTGAAGGTGTGATCACACCATCCACAGAGATAAGCTCATCACCCAGATACGGTGACATATTTGGTCTCCCGAGCCCCGAGCCACACACTGTACACCACGCAGCATCTAATCAAAACCAGATCTTGATAGTTGATGTTTCATGAGCGTCTTGCTGCAGGCTGAGCCCCTCACCCTCAATCACATACACACACACACACAAACATACTTTAACTATCTACATGTTACAACCAGTTCTGATGGATAGCGTGTTAACAAATGACCCTAAGAGCAGTACGACTGATGCTGTGCTAACAAACCAAACACTTCTTGTCTCTCTGTCAGTGAACACAGCTCTTCTCCTTCTTCGTTCTCTCATAATTTGATGCAAAAGTTCACCATGTCTGTAATTACTCACTCACTCTGATCACCAGTGCAGCAAAGGATCCTGGGCATCATTTCCTCTTAATGCATGCTCGGTTCACTTTGAAATCTTAAGATCTGCTGGTTTAGAGACACAAAATCTTTTTTTTTATAAGCAATAAAGGTTTAGTTCCTCGTCGTGAACAAGTGCTTTTTTCTTGGTATGAAGTCATGCATCTTCTCCACCTGAAACAAAGGCGTCCCTCTGTTCTTTGTAGCTGAAACAAGCCTCTTTTTTCATCTATGTAAGATAAATGTTTGACATCTTGTGTACATTTTGATCCAATATTTTTGAAAACATGACATTTTTTAGGTTTTATGTAGTGCAAACATCATCTGAAAACCATGTGTTCTGCCTCATTTCTGAGCATTGTGTAAATAAGGTTATTTAATGGAATTTCCTATATGTTTTGTTTAAATAAGGGCTGTATGAACCAAGTCATTTTAAGAGTATTTATTATAATTCAGTTGATGTCAGTTGATACGTTTAATAACATGAAATTTCATGATCTGTATTAGCTGAGTCGTGGGATTTTCTAATGTGCAATAGAGGAGGTTAACGTAGGCCTGCTGCACTGCATGTCACATTTTTGCAGTGAGTTTTCACATTTGTGGCAAAACACAGTGACACAAATTAAGTGAAATGTAGGACAAAGCAGCCGCAGAGCAGACAGGTTGTCTGAACCATGGATAATGTTCCTATAGTGTGATTACGCAGTTGTGACTGAGAAACGGGACATTGTGCAAAAGCCAGTAAAGGCCGGTATGAATTTGATTTGCAGTGAAACATTTGTGAGCATGCGGCAGTTTGTTTGAACTGGTTTGCGCATGCAGAGATGAGACTGTGATATTTAGCACTGTGTGAGCATACTGGGCTGTCAGTGCATTAAAATTCTTTCTTTGCACCAAGTGACAGGAGGGAATTCAACCCACTTAGGCACAGTGAAGCTCTGCAGGTTATCGCCTCGGAGTACACAAGTATAATAAATGTACAAAGACAAATGCAACTGCCAAGTAAAGCAAAAGTGTTTTAGCGTGATATACAGTATGTAGCAAAAATGTGTATATATTGTATGTACCTGTACTTCTTCTTACAACAAAATAACTAATTTATACCCAAAATGTTCTCGAGATGTACTTTACAGAGGATTGTTTAGTAACTTTTGAAGATGAAATATTAAAGACTTTGAAATTGATATAAAGCTTTGGTTTGTATCAAAGAAACAGTGGATCCTTGACTCTTCTGAGCAACACACTCCCAACAAGCAGCAGGCACCTAACTGGGTCAACTAAACACTCAACAAAACTCCCTGCAGCCAAAAACGAAGTGACAACTTGACAGCGGTGAGCTGTTCTTTGCTGGATAAAGTTCCTTTCACCAACAAAACATAATTAGTCAACATGACTGGGAAGATAAGAACTTTTACCAATTCTTTGAGTAGCAAAAAGTGTGCATTAAACTGCAACTGCTATAGTTAACAGTTACATACTGAGAGAAGATTCACTGAGCATAAATGTTAATCTCTCTCTCAGTCGAAGGTAAATGCTTTAACACTCGGGGGCCATCTGACAGCAGCTACAATACAACTGCAAGATTTTCCCAGCTGTGATTTGAAGCAGTGACAATCACAAAAACATGTCCCAGAATCCACTAATTCACACTTCAATTTCAGAAAGGCAAACACATTCGAGATTTATGTGATGCCTTAATTTACTGGGACATAAACTTCGCCCCACTGCTGTAGTCTGTAGTGACACCTTGTGGCTGTTTTTGATACTACACTTTGTCAAAGCACTTGGTGGTTTCCTGAAATCTGTATGTGTGTATTTTTAAGGCAAATCACTGCTGATCCTATACACTCATCATTTTCAACAAAGAACATTAGACATCGATGACATCGATTTGTATATGATGAACTACTAAACAGGAAACTGTGTAAGGATAATTATATTTTAATGTTACAACGTGAGTCAAGTTTCAAATGTCACATGCTGAACAAAGAGCAGGGTCTCAGTACATTTAGTCCTTTTAATACTTTCACTGTTTAATTACAAAAAGAACAATGTTTGTGTAAGTAATGTTTGAAACTTTCTGTTCATTTCTCTCTGCAGGTCAGTGTGACAGGCTAATGAAAAGGAGTTTAGTAGTAGACTGAACAAAAGTGAACTGAACAATGTACAGATGATTGGTCCCATATTTCAAAAAGAAGAACAATCTTATGCTCCGTGATCATTAGATGTTCTTCAATGAATCAAGCATCTCGGAGGTTACACGCTTATACACTGTTGAGATAACACCTTAGATTCGGTAAAAAAAGAGTATTTTCTAGAATCCCAAATACTGAGACAAGTCAGCAGGAACTACTTTACTGAGACACTGTTTCCTTCTTTTTAGCTTTAACTTAAGGCCACTTTACTCTGTCCTTGACCTTGCAGTGCAGTCTTGTCATAATAATGCCCACAGGGGAAAAAAAAAAAAAAAACACCATCAAAACAGAAAATGACACATTAAAATGAGGAGTGATCAGGAGAATGGTTCAACAAGTATTAAGCATAAATATACCTGTGCAGCAGTGAGCTACACAGGTAATAAAACACATTAAACTTACATTCAGATGACCCTGAGCTCACTGGGAAAGAAACTGGTCCAAAGCAGTGTCTGAATGGAGAACACCTCTGCCAAGGAGGTTACATTTTTGGCCTTGTTTGTAGGCAGTGCAACAAAAAAATGTGACCATGGAACAAATAACAAGAGACTAGTTTTGGGTACCGGTCTAAATCAAGATGCAGATTCAGGAAGAATTTCTTAACATTGTGGCATTGTGGAATAATTGTGGTAACTTTTCATGACCTACTGAATTAAGCCCGATCTGGCCCCTTGTTTACCATTATGGTCTTGTTGTGCCTTTGTTTTTCCATACAGAGCCAGATGGAGTTTTAAAAGAAAAATTCTGTTCTTAATGTAACAAATTTAGAGGATTACAAAACCTTGGAGGCATTATAAGACCCATTAACACCCATTTAAAATACAGACTGGAGCATAACTTTGCCCAAACATCAGGAGAATCGTGATAAGCTGCAATTAACATTATCCCCACTGATGGACACAGGCTCACAACTCAGAAGCCCAGGTGTGCACGGTAAACAAAACTTCATGTGGTCAGTGTGAATGACCACATAAATCTTATCAGAGGCGTTAAACTCCACTCTATTTCCCAAAGACTCAGCTGTCATCGTCATGTGGTGACAGAGAGGCTGGAAGACAAGGCTGATGTTTGGTAAGAGCGTCATAAGGCTAAGGTATGACAGGATTAGTCAGGCTTTGCTGGTATAGTGCTAGTGAGGTAAGAGCTGGTTATAAACAAGTTCTGTATAAGGAAAACAACATTTTATGAACTCATGCAGTCTTTTTAACATATTAACATTTTAAGCAGCTAGACATGAATCTATCATCTTCTCTGATCATGATAATCTGTTTCTGAACCGGTCATCCAACTGTTAAACACTTCCTAACAGACTGCCACGATGAAGCACCTTAGTAAAGAATGAAGAAGTATATTTGGGAAAGGCTGAATCCAGCTTAAAATAATAATTTAATCATTTTAAAATGATTTGGTTCAACCAAGGGAAGTACTTTTAAATTTAAGAAAACAGAAACCCGTAGTTGCCCCTGACTTATCACACCCACAATAGAAATCTATTCTTTCCAGCCCCTGTGGCTGACATATTTGATATGTAGAATGAGCAGGAAAAGACTCTGAATGTGAATAGAAGAGAGCTTCCAAATGCTAGCTGGTTAGATGGAAATGTGACTGGCAGTGCAGATAAACCTGTCAGTCACAGGCACAGATGATGGTGAATGTCCCACTCTCACCCAAACCTTTAAATAAAAACATCTTCTTTATTTTACACAGCCCTATCTATCGCTGTCCAGTTATGTTGCTGCCTCCAGGATTTATGACGATGGAATCCAGTAAAGGACGGAGAGCCTGGCCAAATGGCCTAAAGAGGAAACACAGTACAGTATAGTTAAACTGGAATCAAAAGGCCTATAGAGTCTAAACAAACTGAAGGAAGAGCTTGGCAAGGGGAAGTGGGAAAAAATAAATAGACTGACTATAACGAGACCACAATCCAGATGAGACAGAGATACACAGGGAGAGGGAGCGGTTATGTGGTCATCTATTCACAAGAAAAGAAAAAGCCAGCACAACAAACACAGTGTGTGTACTCAAACACTGTTGTCTGGCGTTTTCATGCGGATAGGTTAATGGATGATTGCATTAGCAGTGCTTCTGACAGTGGAGTGAAAAGCCTGACATCTTTTAGACGACTATGATGTCCTGATGAGAATCCACCTAAACTAAGTGACAGGAGCCAAATGTGACACTATTCATCTTACAGAATGTGAAAAGGTGAAAACCAAAATTTCTCAAACTTTGCAAACAAGTTGTCAGCTGATTGATGGACTGGCTTTGGCTATGCGTCACATCTTTGTGATGTCAATTTTTTATGCACCAACTATACATTAAGCATTCAAGATTTCTAGTTTTGTGACAAGCATCAACATAAGCTGAGACACAGTTTAACTTTGAACACAGAGAGTAACACAGAGCGAAAAATAAGAAGAGCTTTGGTTATGTAAGAAAAGCTTTGTGGCAGTTATCAAATTGAAACAACTCACGTGGATAGAACTTCGGATGGAAGGTCTGTAATGTACGATGGGATCGTTTTGCCTGTTAGGAACTGAGCCACCTCGTCGCTGAAAGTGTTGCAGTTGTGCTCGAACAATTTGTACTTATCACCTCTGTGCACCAAGAGACCAAAGAAGAGAGAAAGAGAACACACATATACATGAATTTATAGAAAAGACAGGGAGGCCAGATAGGGTGGAGAAGGGCGGGTGAGTGGCAGGAAAAGACAAGATAGAGACACCTTGAAGGAGAGATAACAGGAAGAACCGAGGAATGTGAGACTTAAGATGCATTTCATGCCTTTGTTTTTGTCACTTACTTCCATCACCTGCATTTCTTCTGTAAAATTAAGCTAATGTGCCTGGAATTCAGGATAAATGCTATTTTTAACTGTAGTACTGTAGAGTATACTATATTTTTGAAAAGTTAGTGGAGCAGCAAACCATTTGTCCCGCAATTATTTGCATTTTAATATTTTTCACTGGCTAGGTCCTAATTTAATGATGATTATAATGTTTAACAATTCATTTAAAGAGTTCCCAAAAAGAGGAAATAATTGTTTATAAATACACTAGGGTGTGATACACATTTAAAAAATGTTTCATTTCACCCTGTACCAACCCAGCCCACCACCTGACTTCCAGGATGGCCACACTGGGATTTAAATTTGTGTTAAAAGTGTCAGGTTTTTACCTGTATGTGGACTCCGCCAGTGAAGTCAGGTGCTCAGTGAAGATCTCTGCAGGAACCTCAGTGTAGCCCAGGTCCACTATCGAGTCAGGCTCGCCCAAGGGGGTGCCACCCTAGGACACATCACAAACACACGCCTCAGTGAACGCCTTGTTCCAAGCACTTGATAAAAACTTATCCCTTGCCTGACTTCATGGACAACACCAAACGTCACAAAGGGTAATGCTTGATATACTGTATGGCTCAGTAAAAGGACAGATATGATTCTTACAGGTGAACAACTGTTGATGCCTTCTCCAACAAAGAAGTACTCCTTTCCATGGACCACAATAGCAGTGTGCCTGTAACACACACATACACCTTTTTCCTATTAAACAAAGCCTATCAAAGCATGACCTCCAGTGAAAAAACTTAATGAGTAATATTCATATAAAAAGCTGCACTTACCAAACCCCATCAAGCTGTTTACCTGAGAAGATAAACATATTTATATTTAAAACCTTTTAATGTATCAAGATAATTAAGTTACAGCTCTGGCCTGAGCATCATCCCTGATCTCTCCCGGTTTCTCTCGCGGGCCAAGGCGTACTAACCACGGCTTTCATGAAGCCAACCAGCGGGTATCTCTTCCGAAACTCACCTAGCAAGAGAGAACTCAGCTCGCGGGCCATGCCTCTGGACATGTCGTAAATGTACAGTTTTACTGGGAAGCAGCCAGTCTGGTCCATGGTAGCAGAAAGGGATTTCCTCAAAATGACAACTGCAGCTTAGTTTAAAGTTAGCTGACTCACATCCACCAAGAGCTACCCGGCTAGCTAGTTTCCCGACAGCTAGTACACAAAACTTTAATAAGAAGCGTATCGTTAAACTAATATGGATATAAATATAAGTTAAATTATACTTAAACTGAATTCAAAAACAATTTAAAATTAAGTAGTTAAATCAGTCTTTAAGTACTAGCCTGGGTTACCGGTACTGACGCGTAGTGCTGTGTCACTATTTGACTGCAAACAATAACACTACTGTCAAACTTCCTGTCGCGTGGAGAGCACTTCTCATCCCGGAGACGAGCCTCTCTGCTCACGGACATGTCCCGCCTACTTCACTGGGATTGGCCAGTGTCTTTGATCAACAGATCAGCGTCCAATAGACGACGAGTCGTTCCTTACGCTTTGTCAACGTGCTCGTTCACCCACCTGAACGCGCCAGTCATTGAAACTAGTCTGGACTTGTGGGCAGCAACAGGGAAGTACGGTGAGTTTACTGCTTGTAGCTGCAAGGCTCACTATCTATTTATGTTTTATCTTCCATGTGTTTAGACTATATGGTGTGTGTGTGTGCGTGCATCATTAGATATATACAGTTTGTGAACGAAGCGATCCTAAAATCCAATGGAATGAACAGTGGCTGATCACAAGCTAACCTAGCTAACGTTACGTTTTCTGGCAAAAGTTGAAACTCCAGTTTATCAAACTTTGATAATTTCGTAATTAAATATTGGTTTTCGAATTGAATTAGCACCGCATTTATTCATTCAAAGTAACTACGCATCTTCCGAAACTTTTGAAGGAGCACGGCAAATCACTACCATGGTCAGGCTAATACTGACAAGATGTATCACAAGTACTTTGACTCAGTATATTTATACTGGTAATGTACCTGCTCTTGATGTAGGATTACTGCAAACAAAACTTGTGCTAGATTGTGATCCAGGACACTGTTATGAACCTGGGTCAGGGCTAGGCTACCTTAGCAGTCATGTTGTGCTTTCATACTAAATGCTAGATGTAGGAGGTGCCATTTTCCCAGAAGTGAAGAATGAACCTTGCTCAACTTTATCCTTGTCTAGTTTTGCAAGTTAAATGTTCTGACGGTTGGATTTCTGTCTTTGCTTTTATTGACCTGTGTACACAGGTTGCAAACGAAAGTTAATTTCTGTATAAATAAAGGTTGAATGAATGCTTCTGGACAGAAATGACATTGTTTGAATCCAGTCCAAATACTGTGGTACTACGCGGTTTAAATACCAAATGTTATAACAGTATAGTAGTCAAGCTAATTTATGTTTCCTGTTGTGTCCTGTTATTGCTGAAGCCTTTGACAGAGCCAAAAGCAGTACTAATGGCAGAGTGGAATGCCTTTTACCAAAATGAGGATGAGGATGAAGAGCGGGAGGAAGGAGAGCAATCTGGAGGTGAGATGAAATCAGCCTTATTACTTCACCTTAAGTGCAAATAATGCAGGATCAGCTACCACTGATCTCTCTGATTAGGCCATTATAAGTTACACCAAAACAAATTAGGGTCTGTGTCTTTGCTAGGGGATTACAAAATCACAGGCAGAGACAGTTTGGTGTTCTTGGTTGATGCCTCCAAGGAAATGTTCATCAAAGGAGAAGACGAGCAGCCCTCCAACTTTGACATGACCATGCAGGTAAAGTGGCCAGTTATCTTTGTCTCTTTTGCTTTGTCTCTGTGTGTCATTACTTTTGGTGTAACAGCCATCCTTGTACTGTACATAACAACAGGAAATGTTTTGAAATTGAATTAGGTAATTATCCAGATCCTAACATGTATCATGTATTCATTGAGACAGTATAGTTGCAGCAAGGCAACTTTTAAGTGTAAATCATCCTGATCACAAAATTCTTAAAGTTTTTTGTTTGAAAAGAAAGTTTTTGACTGATATTGTATTTAAAAAAATCTGGAAACCCCTCAAGCTTATCTGCTGCATTATAGAATCACTTCATTGGTTATTTTTGTTCTCAGCTATGACCTCCTTTATTTATTAGTCTCATGATAATAAGTGTCAGTGTTCTGTCTATGTAGGTCGTGCGCAGTGTGTACACCAGTAAGATCATTAGTAGTCACAGGGACCTGGTGGCTCTGGTTTTCTACGGCACAGAGCAAAGCAAAAACCCCAGGAACTCGTTCAAGCACGTCTACGTGTACCACGACCTCGATGAACCGGGTAAGACACTGCATTTGTCAAACTAACACATGATCACACTCTAGAATGCAGCTGTTTTTCTGCAAACACAAATATGGGCACAGGTATTACGACTCAAGTGTATTCAGATAAACCATACTTAACATTGTAACTTCTTATTGTTATTACATGATATTTCACAAAAACATAAGAGAGCATGAAAATAACTTACTGAATACATTTATTATACATGTACACATATTACTGGTGTGTTGGTGACCCTGCAATGAAGATTCTCCTAAATAATGTTGTAACTTGTTAAACAGATTGACTGTTTCCTTGTTTTCCACAGGTGCAAAGCGAGTGCAGGATGTGGACGCTCTGCGGGGGGAAAAAGGTGCCCAGCACGCGGCAGAGACCATGGGCAGTGGAGAGACGTCATTAGGTGACGCCCTGTGGTGCTGTGCCAACCTCTACAGTGACATCAAGCTTCGCCTCTCGCACAAGAGGCTCATGATTTTCACCTGCAGGGATGAACCACATGAGGGCAACAGTACGAAGGACCGGCAGGCTCGCACCAAAGCCAGTGACCTCAAGGAGACAGGTGGGTTTGAAACAAAAGCTGCTGGCCTTGTATGAAAACTAATACTGTTTTGGATTAAAGCTGCCCTTAGAAACGTAGCTGTTTGTCTGATCATATGACAGCACAAGAGGTGGCTGTGAAGAGATTTTATGTTTAAAACTTGATATTGGAGTTTTAAACATGTTCAGTTGTATGTGACCTCACTTGACTTATCCCCTCTCTCTTTCTCTCAGGTGTCGTCATTGATTTGATGCACCTGATGAAACCGGGCGGCTTCGATGTCTCGCTCTTCTTTCGTGACATTGTAAGTCCACCAGAGGATGAGAGCGAGTTGGGGTTGCAGCTCGAGGCTTGTGACAAACTGGAGGACCTTAGCAAGAGGGTGCGGGCCAAGGAGCAGAAGAAGAGAACCATGGCCAGGTAGAGATAAGTGACAAATTTACATTTAGCAGAAGTTATACTTGCTGCCTTGCTCCCTGCTGTTTTGTCACTTCCTTTTTCTTTTCTTTTTTTTTTTTAATTTACTGATCTGTGTTTTCTTCCTCCTTTCGGGTTAATATTTGTGTCTTTTTAACTCGTCCTCTCTCCTGTTCTTCACACCATGCCTCCCTGCCATCTTTAGGTTAAACCTGTGTCTTGGTGAGGGCATAAATGTCGCCGTGGGAATTTATGCGACTGCTGTGACGGCCCGAAAACCTGGAGCCATCAGACTTTACAGGGAAACCAACGAGCCAGTCCGCAGCAAAACCCGCACCTTCCACACCCAGACCGGCAGCCTGCTTCTGCCCAGTGATATAAAGAAAGCCCAGGTAAAACCAGACTGAATATAATGATTATTTAGTTGGTGGTCGACATAGATTTCAGTGATTTTATTCAGCGATTCTGTGGGTGTTCTTTTATCTCTTTGTCCGTGTGTCTGCTGTAGGTGTATGGTAAAAAGAAGATAGTGATGGAGAGGGATGAGGTGGACTCCATCAAGAAGTTTGATGATCCTGGACTGTATCTTATTGGATTCAAACCAATGGAGAAGCTCAAACTGCACCACCATACCCGGCCTTCTGTCTTCCTGTATCCTGAGGAGCATGAGGTTAAAGGTGCTGTGTGTCTGTCTGCATCCGATTTACTTCAAATCCAATAGGAGTAAATATGAAAACAGTACTGACTGTTTCCTGCATGAATTAAATTATATATGACACACATGTGCATTTTACTGGATATAATAATCACACATCAAATGTGTCTTCCAGTCTTGGCCCAGTATGGATCTGAACCTTTAGCTCCTCCGTTCACTGAACTGTAATATATTTTGTATTTACCTCCTCAGGCAGCGCGTGTCTGTTCTCTGCCTTGTTGACAAAGTGTAGCGAGAAGAACGTGTTCGCTCTGTGCCGTTGCATCTCCCGCCGAAACTACCCACCTCGTTTTGTTGCCTTGGTGCCTCAGAAAGAGGAGGTAGATGAGGGGAAAATACAGATTACACCACCAGGTAACACACTGCTGCGCTCAACAGGAGTTTTACGGTGTTTGATGAAGCCAAAGATTCCCAGACTAAACAGACTAATGAACTTTATCTTTAACAACACTGTATTTGGCTTATCCAGCTTTTGACAACATTATTGTTTAGGTCATCGTATTGTACTGTAGCTTCATGACAACTTGCCATCTCTTGCCTGTATCAGGTTTCAATGTCATTTTCCTGCCATATGCTGACGACATACGGACTTTGAATCCTCCCCAGTGCCCGATTGCCGCACAAACACAGGTGAACAAGATGAAGGAGATCGTCACAAAACTCCGCTTCAGATACAGGTAGCTGCTTTACACAGACTTTTGTTTGAAGATGCCTAAAAAGGGGTTTTGTGAAAAAAACTGGGGTCCTGTGCCACATTCTGTAACCCTAAAAGACAAAAACGTTGCTAATTTATAACATCCCAGCTGTTTTGGTTCTTTGTAATGTAATGCAGGAGTGATGCTTTTGAGAACCCAGTCATCCAGCAGCATTACAGGAACCTGGAGGCCTTGGCTCTGGATATGATGGCTCCAGAAGAGATAGAGGACCTCATCAGTAAGATGCAGACAAACACTGAGATCCTGGTTCCTCTTGTGGCTGATACAACCATAGCTTCTTTCTTCGTCTCACACTGTCTCTACCTGTCTCCCTCCCTCTCTGCCTCAGTGCCAAAGGTGGATCAGATTGACCATCGTCTGGGTCCTTTGGTCCAGGAGTTTACAGATCTGGTCTACCCTGCCAACTATAACCCAGACACCAAACCAGCTGCCAAACGCAAAACAGGTCAGAGCTCATTCATGTGTTTGTACTGCAAAAGTCTGATAATTCCTTTGACCGAATGTTTCCTCCATGACTAAACTTAAAGCAGATACGGCAGGCGGAGCTGAGAAGAAGGCCAAAATGGACGTGTCAGAGGATGAGATGAAGGCCCACGTGCAGAACGGCACCCTGGGAAAGCTGACCGTGCCTGTGCTGAAGGAGGCCTGTAAGCAGTTTGGGATTCGGACCACTGGGACCAAGAAGCAGGAACTGATAGATGCTCTGATTGCCCGCCTGGGCTCATGAAGAGTTAATTATCGGACCCTCTGTGCCTTCATGAGCAGGCAAACAACTTTCAGATCAGTATGTCTGCTGTTAGGTTTGATTTAACATGTAGATACGCCTTTGCACAAACCAAGTTCTGGTTGGTCTGGTGATCTTTTTTGTAAGTGGGTTTTAAATTTACTGTCTGGCCACTGTGATAGCAACAAAAAAAGGTTTCCTGTTCAGTGCTTCTCTGTGCTGAGGTCTTCAGTCCATGTGTCCGTCCAATATTACCTAACTAATGTTTGAATTGGGAAAAAAATTGAGCTACAACATTATAGAAGTTTTATGCACATTGGAATTTCACTGCAATATAAACATGGTCATAAAATATTTCAGCTTGTGGTGACACTTGTAGATAATATTGCTTTTGCTTTAATAAAACAGGGTTTAAACCCTTTAAATCCCTGCATTGAGTCAGTTTCATTTCAATAACTGCATGGGTCGGTACATTGTATGTCTTAAACAGCATTTCTAGTTCTTCCTGAAGCAAGAATAAAGGCGTGTCTATCCAAAGTAAGACTGCAGCATTATCAGCATACCTGGACCTTCTCACTGCTTTGTTTGCCACACAGTACAATAAAAGAGAGGCAGCGTTCCTGCTGAGGGCAGGCCTGCTCAGGCAAATACTGCTGCTCAACAACAGGAAAAAGTGATCGCTTACAACTCTGACCACATGTGCGTCACGTCAAGTTTTGACAGACTGAAAGACGGTATATTCCTGGGGGAGCTTTATTGGACCACACTCCAGGAGCTATCTAGGTTGTCTCTTTTGGTTTACCCTGTCTTGAAACTTTGTACTGGATCCTTGACTGTGACACAGAAAAGATATCCAGGAATTTGTTGTTACAGAATTTATCCTGATACTACTTCGTTTTCTGAATTGTTTGTACAGCCACATCAATGTTACAGAACATGTCAACCCGGGTGTTACTTTGAACTTTTAGGGCTTTTATACTGAAAGTCCTGAGCAGAAGTGCTGTCGCCTGTTCTCGCTGCCTTGACACTGACAGAAAGTCCAACAACTGCATAGAAATGGATTGTCAGTGTGAAAAGGACAACTCTGAGGATGCTTTCTCAGGTAAGATTGAATCAAACAATCCTTAACTTAATGAGATGATCATTACTCCCTTAATGGTCTGTGTTTATTTCATATTGTAATGTTGTGCCTTCATGTCTGTGGACTGTCCTATTTAAAACTGTTACCTGTTATCAACATAATCTTGGAGTGACAGAGTGTGAAGTCAGTCATTACATTTAAACATTAAATTGAAAGCATTTACTATTAATATAAACCTAGAAATGCCCACAGGCACGTGCACACACTCACACACACACAAAGCCTTGTATTCAACAACAGGGTTTTCCTGGGATTTAGAGTGTTTCATTCTGCATTTAACATTTGGGTGAAAGGTAAACCCCATGATAAGTTGTCCTAATGTCCTGCTTTCCTCCCTCCCCTCTCTCTTTAGGCTGGTGGCGGAATGGCAACAGCCTCCAGATGGGAGCTTTTACTGTGGTGGGGTATCTTCTCTACAGATTCTCACAGAGTCAGTCACTCAGATTCTCTGATGTATCAGCCATAGTCTGATGTATCAGCCATACTGTTTCGCTGATTGATTGGTTGACTGATTGACCTATAGTCCCCATAGATAATAAGTGTGAAATCTAGAAAGCACAGAGGGTGTTAAACAGATGAACATTGTACAACCAGGATGTAGCCAAGGATCATGGGTTCTATAGACACAGGTTGACCTTATCACTTCCATTTTTAGCAACAAATATCAACACACAATTTACCCTTTCACAACTTCAGCAGCTCTGGTCACATTTCATTTACTAATCAAAAACATGTGACCCTGATTTAAAGGATAAACTGTGGTTTATCAGGTAATATTCTGTGTTTTTCTTACTGTCAACAAATTCTGTTAAAAGACCAATACCAACAATGAAGAATGGTCTCTGTAGTTTGTTCCTTTGTGCCATAAATCTCTCCTGTTGTTCAAAAAATCTTAAGAATATTTAAAATAGCCACGTTGTGATGGTGAACATAAATAGCTTGAGTGGAATAGGCTCCATTTTTTCCTCCTGTTTGAGTAATTTATGCTAAAATCAGCCTCCACTGAGGATTTACATGGTTTGAGTGGCAAAGGAAGAACACATAGTGGGTTTTGGCCTCTTCGTGGGATTTGTTGACAATAATAAAACCACAGAAAAACACCAGCCTCACCCTTTAAATTAACTGGAGTCCTCTGTTTGAAATCTGTTTTCATTTTTCTCAGTGTAGGAAAAAACCCTTCACCCAAACACAGCTGCAGCACTCCAGCAGTGTGAAATTGAAGTATGAATTATTTATAAATACACACTGAGACCCACAAAAGGTATTTAAATCAGTAGTTGGTGTCCTGTTGTCCCCCCCAAATGCAGCCAGATTTTGAATCTTAGGAAGGCAGGTAGGTAATTTCACAGAGAAAGGTTCCATGTGTTGGGAATTCAAATATTCCCATCTTTACGTGTACACTGTCTGTGACCAAAATGGGAAATTTATACTGATGATACTGATGGTGCTCTGATTTCCGTGCAGCACTCCCAGCTCTTATCCGATGGCCAATTCGTCTCTTCTGCTCTTTAACTGGTGAGTTTAATCAGGATCATGTGTCACTGAGGTCGGTAAGATAGTTTAAATAAGAACAACAGACTAATATGATTGTCAGGTTTGTGTGTGCTGTGAAAATAAAATCACCAGAACGTTAATGTGCACTGCTGTTTCTGCCTCAGGTCTATCAGCTCTTTGGAGCTGGGTGAGCAAACTTGTGGGGACGCTCCGAGGTACGAAACACATCCCTCACATCTGACCGAGGAGAAAGTGTCCCCTATGAGGCTAGAGAGACATACAAATCGCTTACATTTCTATTTATGTCATATGTCTCCCTGTCAGGAATCCAGAGCATGTTTAAATGGCTGTCACGGCTGTGGCGTTTCGTTGTAGGTGAGTGCTGCCTGCATGTTGTTCACTCCTCACTCTGCTGCAAATTGAACTTTTAAAGTGAAGGCAAACAGGTCAGGGGAAGTTTTACGGCCTGAGTGGTTAAGTTTGGTTAGTCAGGATGTGAGTCAAAAAGTCAAGCAGACACATGACAGCTGTTTAGTGTTTATATAGATCAGGGTTTAATTTAAAGACAGATGTGCATAATAATTATATACCTCTGACTAAAAGTCAAACCTACTGACTTCTAATCTGCTCCTCCATTAGCATTTCCCTCCAAGTTCAAGTGGCTGGTTGCTGTCATCAAATCTATCTCAGGTTAGTTCACTTACATTTTTCTTTTCCAAAGTTTTACATTTTATTTGCTATTAAAATAATATTTTATAATAATTTGGTTTTGGATTAAGAACTAGATGGTTGTTAATCCAAAGCTAAAGTTAAATAGGATCCAGGCTTCAGCTCTTCCTTTAGCTTGGCTTGAGTTACTGTAGGTATCAGCAAACAAACCTTGCCAGTCCACACAAATTTTAGGCTACTTCTGACTAGCGTTGATTCACAATAGAAAAAAAAAATTGGGTCAGGCCAGCTGGATGTGGTTTACCACCACAGCTTTCCTGCAAACTGCTTTATTATTTATGTAAAAAACGTATCACCTCTGTTGTCATCCCGAGAAGGAGTAGTGGAGTCCAAGACCAATCCAACCAGCAGCAGTCCCAACAAACCAGACCTGAGGCTGATCCTCCTTGGGCCCACCGGTGGAGAACGGACCTCTCTTGCAGACACATTGTTAGGCAAGACTGAGACAAATGCACCCATGGGTCCTCTGATGGAAAGCACCAAGCGAAGGACAGTAGTGGATGGTAGAGAAGTTACAGTGATTGACACCCCAGATCTTCTGGGGGCATCACTGGGGAACAACAAGAGAGCCAGGGAAGCTTTAAGGAGCCTGCAGCTTGCCGATCCTGGACCTCATGCCTTCCTGCTGGTGATCCAGATTTCAGGCTCCAGCATGGGGACCGACCAAAATGCTACCCAGGCAGTCCAAGTCGCCCTGGATCTGTTTGGAGACGGGATCGTGGGGTACATCATCCCAGTGCTCTTCCATGCAGACTGCCTGGATAAAAGGCAGACTGTAGATCAGCTGCTGGATGTGGACACTGGGGATCTGAGAAAGGCTGTGTCTCTATGTGACCAGAGACCTGAACTGGTGGACAACAGGCCAGACTGCCCCCCAGAGGCGCAGAGAGTGATGCGCAGGCAGCTGGTGCGGCGTGTGATGGAGGTGAAGGAGCTGAGGGGGCAGTTTGTCCACGAGCTGCAGAGGAGGGAGGACCACATCAGGGAGGAGCTGCTGAATGACATGGCCTCTGCACTGGCTAGAAAACTGGGACACACGTAAATAAGAGAAAGAGGAGAGTTAGTGTTGCTGGTGTGCGTTTCTGTGTGAAAGAGTTGCTGGGGCAGTGAAGAAATAAGGAGGCAGGATTCATTCATGTGTTAAACATGCAATTTTGACTTTAAGTGCAAGGGTCATTTTCTGCTGGAGTTATTTTTGTCACTCTGCTGGTTTACCACTGTCCAAATGAATTTACTACTACTGGTGGCCCTGTTGGTTTCAACATGCTGCAGATGTCTTTATTGTCCCACGGGAAATTTGTTTTCACAGCCTGTACAGTTGCAACAGAAACATACCGCTAACCACACAGCGTACTTCCAACACACAATAACATGGTCACACAGACTTAATTTTCCTATTTTGATGTGTTGTAATACTCCAGTGTCTGTATATTCTTTTGTATGTGCCTCCTGTTTTCATACTCTGCTCCAGTGCTTGGTCCTCCTCTGTCTTCTATAATTTATAAAAGATATCAAACTTTAAAGATGATCGTAGAAAATAAACTGAAGTCACATCATGACTAGAATTCAGCAGTACTGTTCAAAGTACTCTGTGTCTTAGTCCAGAAGTCTCTGAAATGACATTTATTCAAAAAAATATAACAATTACTTCAATATGAGTATGCTCAAATTTAATTACAGGTGTTATAGACTGTATCTATGTAGCTGTGGTCAGAGAAAATCTTCAACATATTGGCAACAGATAACACTTTTGTTGGCAGACATACAGTTTAAACAGACATTCATTTACTAACTTTTCTTTTGCAGGATTAAAGTTGGACATGTTTTTTTAGGTCGTCAGATCATAATGATTTGAAACACAGGGAGGGAGCACTTTGCAACCAGTACAGACTTTGCAACCAGTACAGACACTCAGCAGACCAGTCAGGCTCATCATGGGGCATGATGATGCATAAACATCAGGAAAAAAAGACAACCTCTTAATTGTCAAAAATGGTTGTGTTAGCTACACTATGGCCTGTGCAAGTGCCTGTAATATATGGACAGTTGCTAATAGTGCTTCTTGTTGTTTGTGATTCAGTTAATCAGTGTTGACCTGCTGATACCTACAGACCTGTTTCTTGAAAGCTCCATTGACTGATTTTTTTTGGCCAAATGGGGGTAAACAAAACAAACTGTAAATACAACATTGACGTATCATTACCTTGTAAAGTTGATATGGTGAATATGTCAGCAAATAGTTACCTGTTTACACATCTAGGGGACATGAAGCAATTAGCAACCATTAGCATTCATCTGAAGTTGTGTTTCTGGCCTTCCCACAAATACTAAGATCCCAAATTTACTGGCCTTTTGTTGTCTGAAGGCTCCTGAGGGAAATACTGGTTCCTGGGCTGAGTCTAGCTGGTCATGAATTTAATTGTTACCAAAAGGGGGGTTCTTTAAGTTGTTTTTTTTGTTTTTTTGTTTGTTTGTTTTTTTGCTGTAAACAGCAGTAAGAGTGAATCAAAACATTAAAGTTGCTAGTGTAAAAACCAAAACAATGTGCTGAAAGACAACAAAAAGATCCACAGAGCTGATAAGACCTGGCCCGGTGGGTTATAACTATGTTTTGCCACTACACACATTAACCCTTCACATACAAGTTGTCACGTGATCTATTGTTAACGAATTAAACACAGATTTTAGCCACTTTAAGAATTCAGAACTTTTTTTGAAATAAATTGAAGTCAAGTTAATACTGGCCCAAAAAATTACGAAACGTTGTTTTTGCTTGCACATCACTTTATTTATTAATTTAAAAGTACCCCTTACAGGTGAGAATAAAGTGGAAAACGTAGGCTTTCGCAGTCTCGAGGGAGGAACCGCTCCTCTGTCTACTGACGCAAGCGGTGACAGCAATATGGAGCCAGGCGGGCGCTACTGCGCATGTCCGCGTCTGCACGGACGGGGAGAGAGAGACAGACAGCGAGCGAGAGTGAGAGAGAGAGGGGGAGAGAGAGAGAGCTACACCAGGAAAAAAGTGGCAAAGACAAAGGACTGAACAGGCTTTGGAAAAAGAGGAGAGAGTTGATCCAGTTTTTACACCGGTTTATGGGAGTCCAGCTGTTTTACCACCGACGGGAAGCGGCCGGGTAAGTGGTCGGTGACAGAAGACGAAGTTATAAGGCGTAAAGGAGCCGTGGTGGTTGTGTTTGTTGTAGACACGGGAGTCACGTAGAGCAGCCAGAAGACTAACGCCAGATATCTGTTACTATCGCGGATTAATTGAATCTGTACATGTATGGTTTACGAGCACAACAGCGGCTATTTCTCCTTAATGGGCTGTTAGCTCTCTAATGTGTGTGTCCTGCGCTGTACGGGGCTGTTGTCATATTTTGCTAGCTTACTGAACAGCCTGCTTCCTCTATCCAGTCCAAGCTGCTGGAAATGTTTACCTTCTTCTCATTTTGGGGTCTGCTGACCGAGAGGGTGTTGCTGCAGTTTATAATGTTATCCCAGCTATCTGTCACCATCAACAACAACAAGTGTCGTTTAAGGTTTTTGGCTACTGTTCAGTTTAGGTAAGCACTTTGAAGATGGCACTTTGGGCTCTGCTGACTTGTTTACATGGCTGAACTATAAATTATAAAACAGCAAAACTGGATAATGAAAATACTGCTTTTATTTCTGTCTGTCTTTCGGGTGTTTATCAGGCACCTTCCTCCGCTCTGCATCAAACTCCTGTTGCATCTGTTCCAGTGGAAGTGATGCTTCATGGTCAGCAGTCCGGTGATGGAAAGAACTGCAAAGCTATAGGCTTGGTGACTGGATGGAAAGAGCTGTCACCACACACACAATTACAGTGAGGATGGAGGAAGTGGAAACACACAGAGAGCAACCAATGGCTATTTGATTGACGACACCACTGTGGTGCTGTTGGAGGAGCAACTTTCATTTGGGAGCATCTGGAGTACCTTTATTTTGAGATTTTTTTTTATTTTTTTTTAATCTTGAATACCAGTTTTTGTGCCCTCCCTCCTGGTGACCTTTCTTCACATCTATTCTTTAGAGAGAGCAGCTGTTGCTGTGTTAAACAGCCAGAGGTCACTCTTACCTTGCAACCTCCACCTCCCTGTCGACCATAGACGGAGACACACAAGCTCCTCTCTTCCAAGCGGCTGAGAGGTTGCTATGGCAATGGTTGTCATGATGCTGATGTAGCGTCTTGAAGGTGGTAATTGTGGAGGTAGTGGTGGAGCTGGAGGAGGTGGCGGCGGCGACAGTGGTGGTGAACGTTCAGGGATGGGAAGCGCTCCGTATCCAGCCGGTGAGTGGAAGGGGAAGGGGCGAGGTGGCCTGCAGGAGCTGGGCTGCATGCCCTGGAAGGTCACCAAGCAGAAAGGGGGAGGAGGAGGGGGAGGGGAGGTGGTGGTGGGAGCAGAGGAGAGGAGGTGCAAGGATCCCAAGGACTCTCAGCAGCAGCAGGATCTCTCATCTTCCTCCTCCTCCCTCACCCCTCCAGCGCCTCCCCAATTCTCTCTGACACCTCCAGCCATTTATCATGAGAAGCAGCGGCGGGAGCTGTGCGCCCTGCATGCGCTCAATAACGTCTTCCAGGACGGGACAGCCTTCAGTCGGGACACCTTGCAGGAGATATACCAGAGGTGAGCTGGTGTTCCAAGCTATACCGATATTTAATGTGTACATAAAATGTTGTACATAATCTCTCTTGTCAACTTGTTGCAGGCTTTCTCCCAGCACTCTGGTGACGCCTCATAAAAAGAGCATGCTGGGAAATGGGAACTATGATGTAAATGTCATTATGGCAGCCCTGCAGACCCGAGGGTTTGAGGCAGTTTGGTGGGATAAAAGAAGGTTAGTAGATCTGGTAATGAAACCGGCTGTTTTCCATGTCTTGAGTCAAATGTTTATGGTGGAGTTTTATAAATTGTTTATGATGTATCTGCAGTGTATTTTTTCACTGCTGTTTTAGTTGTTTCTCCAAATGGTCAAAATGAGGTTCATACAGAGACTAAGCCAAAAGAAAAACGTCCTTGTCTTATCTTTCATGAATATGCATGGTGACGGGAAAAAATTCTGTTGTTAGCTGTGACATCTGCAGTGGAGGAGCATCCACTTATGTCCTAAGATGTAAATATAAGGTAAATGTTGTAAAGAGGCTCCCTGTGTCCTCCTCTGCACCTCAGAGACATGATCAGAAGGGTCTCGAACAAGCTCTTCGATTAGTCAGCAGTTCAGTTTTATCAGCATTCCTGCTTCCCTCATTATCAGCCTTACACGACTGTTGACAACAGCATCAGCCACAGACTTGCTTTTATCAGTGTAACGTTAATGTTATCAGAAAAGCCATATTCCTGTTTCTCTGTCTCGACCAAAACAGGAACAAAATCATAGCTACTCTCAATCTGGTGACAAAAACAACAATTCTGCTCTACACTGCTGATTGATACAACACAGTGGTATTTCAACCTGCAGTATGTGATTAAAGCTTTTACATGTTTGCTGTTGTAAGTAGTGGTATGTTGTTAAATTCCAACCAAACACTGAGACAAAAGAACCCCACAACGTAAAGATTACCACAAAAATATTACAGTACAAATAAGGAGCCACTTCTATGCTTCGTACTGTAGGTAGAGGTATAAGTATGAAAGAGGATTTTTATTCATTTTTTGTCAAAGTTATGTTTGTAATGTCGGTGCGACCTGAGACTGTTTTTATACCCTTAGTTGGTGCATGTAAAGCACAGGAAACTCTGACAGCCAAGATTTCACAATCAGTTTCCGAGCAGCCACCTTGGTAATGCAACGAAGGACAAAATTTATGTGATCCTGTTTTGGAATTTGAATTTCCAACAACGGCTCTCAAATTACAGACTGGAAAAGCTTCCTTGAACATATTGAAACGGACGAAAGTGCTTAACGTTCGTAATCACAGCTGACATATCACACAGTTAAGCAAGGGACAAATAATTGATAGAGCAGGATATCATGACATGGTACACTCTGTTCTGTTATTCATGCTCTGGGAACAATGTTGTGGGACGATGTCTGATACTGCAGCATAGGTGTGTCAGTCTTAAAGCAGGTGTTTTGATACTGAAACTTTAATTCTGAAAGTCCATCCATTTGCCGCTCACTGGCTGGTTGACTTTTTGATGGATGGAAAGTCTGTACGTGTTGCTGCGCAAACTTTCCATCCAACACCTCAAAAAAAAAAAAAGCTCTATGCAGGTTAGTGCATGGCATTTCATCACAGTCGTCAATAGAAACTGGTAAAATTAAAAGCTGTTAATAGCTAAGTATTATCTCCGTAATAAGTTCTGAAACATGCAAACTCACCCTAACTTACGGTTGGTCCTATGTCCCCCTCTAGCAATGCAAAAGTTTTCAAACATTTACAAAAAATGTTGCCTTGCTTCCTCCAGGGATGTAGGCAGCATCGAGCTGTCCAACGTGACGGGCTTCATTCTGAACGTGCCATCCAACCTGCGCTGGGGGCCACTCCGGCTGCCACTCAAACGCCAGCACTGGATAGGAGTCAGAGAGGTGGGAGGAGTCTACTACAACCTGGACTCCAAGCTGCGTAGCCCTCAACCCATCGGCAATCCGGATGAGCTCAGGTGAGAGCAATGGGATGTGTTTATGTGCTCACCATGACAGTTATGATCATAATTGTTTTACTCTTTTGTTGTCATAAAGCTTAGAATGATTATGCCATAGATTTATCTATGTAGAAGAAACACACTAGATTTGTGCCTCATTAGTCTAAGGATGGCCATGTTAGTCGGTCCATTTAACATTCCTGTTCCTGCAGCTTTCTCAAAATAAAAGCATTGGATCCCTTCACTGCTAAAAGATTTCTTTTTACTGTGAAGCAGCTGCAGGAAGTGTTTAGTAATGTGGCACAAACTCTCAATGCTCTGGTGTCATGAAAAAAGGAAAACAGTTCAGGTAATATTGTGGCTCCAGTCTGTTAGATAAAAATTCAGAACAGGAACATTTAAGGGAAACAAAACTGAAAAGACTGTCAATGCTCCGTCTTGCAGAACTGAACTTTGTGCATCTTAAAAATGTCTGTAGTTATCAGACATGTTACCCTGAAGGTTAACACTGCTCAGCTGAGAACCGGGACAGTTTATGGTGGAGTTAGCATGTACGCAGTCCGGCAGAGAGGTATAGATTCTTTTAATGTCAGTGTATTGATTTTTTTAACAGGTATGGTTGTTTCCCTTTAAAGTTTTGTTGGTTTAAAGTTGTGCTAATTCATTTTTGTATCAACAGTGGATCAAATGACTGTGTTATGTGAAAGGGCTCACTCACTCACTAACTCACTCACACATTGTGATGAAGCCACAGAGAATTATCACCAGGCTCTGCTGTTCATCTCAGCTGTACAGGGATTTTTAGTGTCTTTTAGCTCATTGTTTTGGTTTTTGGGCCTGGATTTTTTTTTTTTTTTTGCTAAAAGCATGCATACAAAGTTAGTAATTAGCTGAGTAACACAGTGGAGCATTTAGCAGCTAAAGAACCAGAAGTGTCCCTCAGGACTTGGTGGAAACCCAAACAGAGCTAAAAGTGCCCTGCAAGTGGCCAAAAAATCAATTACTGCTGCTTTAAAGCAGGTCTTGTTGTCTCGTGCAGCTTTTTAATCCATATGGATTTTCTTCCAGTCTCATAATCATGGCTTTTCTATTTGCTTTTCATTTTGCCACCACTTAGGAAGTTTCTCCGCCAGCAGCTGCGAGGGAAGAACTGTGAACTCCTGTTGGTCGTCTCAGAGGAAGTGGAGGCACACCAAACATGGCGGTCTGATGGCTAAAGATTCAACTAGCCAGTCACAGCTCTAACTAGGCCAACGGGCCAATTGCAGAATGCACGGGAGAGGAAGTAGAGTTGTGCTCAGCCAAAAACATGGATGCACACTTTCAGATGTATTTTTTCCCCCTTTTTTGGGTTTTGTTTACACAGCCATTGCTGGACTCTTATCTGATAAGATGCAAAGCAATGAAGGAAGCAAACACTTTACAGGGAGAATCAAAGAAGTCACAGTCCTTTACTCACACCACAGTTAAGACTTATGAAAAGTCATTATTCTGTTTCTGCTATTCTTGTGTTTTTTTTATATATTGACTATTTTTCAATGTCCGTTTTGATCTGTTGATTTTTATTTTCCTTTTTACTGTTCAAGTTTCCAAAGTCATGGGAGTTCAGGCTTTATGAAAAATAGGCTGTGTTTATCTGCCCGCCTCCTTCAGTGATGCTCTCTGCTTTTGTCATGATGTGTCTTCGTGTTTCTGTCTCTCCCTTGATGACGTGAATGTCTCTCTGTCCGTATACTCCGTCCTTCACTTTCACCAAAGCGTGCCCTCCCTTGGCTCAGTGTGACTCCATCTCACTCCCACTCTTCTCTCCCTTTTTCATATCACAGGTCAAAATCAATGATTTATCATGTTGCCAACTTTGTATTTCATTCACTATCCAAGCACTTCTGATACAGACTGAGCCCTCACTGTGCAGAGGCTGTGCTGAGTCTGACACAACACTTTTATATGGCAACAAAGCAATGCAACACCCAGGCCAAGCTCTCCCTCTAGTGGATATTTAGCCACAGTTTCCTTCCATCCCTTCTTTTTTTTTTTTTTTTTACACTCAAATGGTTACCATAAAGCTCAGCTCATGCAGAGCTCTTCCTCCTGCTCCTCCTCCTCTTCTTCTTCTTCTTCTTTTTAAACGTCTCTTCTCAAACCTGCCAAACACAGCTCTGGGAGGACGTCACAGACTGCCCCACCAAGTCTTAAACAGTCAGCAGTGATCTATAATGTGTAAGGTTTCAGTCTGAGAAGGGGTTTTGGCGGTTGTTCCTGTGAAGGGAAGTTGTCATTGTGAGAAACGGTGGATAGAATAGTGAAAACTGTAGAAAGAAATTTGAAAGTTGAAGGGCCGGCTAGTGAGCACATGTCCAGCTAGATGTGTGTTGAGGTTGATTATTGTGAAATGGACGTTATCAAAGAGTCTGCTGTCGTAGCTTTCAGATCTATCAATTTAAGAGAATCTGTTTATACTTTACAAGTATTGTCTGTTAACGACAATATCAGCCTTAACTTGTTTACATTAAAAATATATATATACGTGTTGCTCTGAAAGATTAAGAGGGGCTGTGCAGTTTGATGCAATTTCAGGAGATTTATTCCAAAGCACCAGTTTATTCTAAATTTAGAGGAGAAACAGCTGATGCTGAACCAATATACAGAGTAACTTATCTCTAATGATGTTTTCACTTTTTCAGCCAAGGACTTTATTTTATTTACAACTGTTCGAAATAGTATGATTTTATAAAGAGAATATCACATGATTTTCAATGGTGCATGTCCAAATTTGGAATGAAACCCTTTCAATTCCAGCCCAGTCCGTAGACCTTCAGTGTCATATTATATCCAAGTGAACCGCCGGTGAAACATCAGAGAGGTTGTCGCTGATTTGCCAAAACCTTTGGACCCAATCACATCATAACTACTGTCTCACAACCTCAATTACAGCATTTGCTTTATTTGTCATGACAATCCATTCAGCCCTTCCTACTAGGAATCCTGATTGTCATTGTATTTTTTATTTTTATTATTATTTTTTTTTTGCATAGAAATAAAATGCTTATAACGGCACTTTATGTATAAGCTACAGTGTGGGTGTATTAAATGGGTCATTATTTGCTCTGAAAGGACCTGGTTTGAGTTATGAAGCAGAATTTCCCTCTTCTCAGCGTGGTTGGGGATGTTTTGGTCGGTGGTGGGAAGCACCTGAGTACATTTACTCAAGTACTGTACCGCAATTCAGTTTGGAATTGACTTGAGTTTTTTTCAGTTAATGCTACTTCATACTTAATTTTCCCACGTCAGAGGGAAATATGGCACTTTTAACTCTACTTCATTTATTTAACATAGTATGTTAAATAATAGTTATGAATTAAAACAGTGGTTTCCAGCCTTTTTGGTTGAACCCTGAGAAAAAAACAACATCTGGTTTCATGTATGCATCATTATTACCAATCTAACAATGTCATATTTAATAATATTTGAGTCACAAGTTCATATACTTGCTTTTTAATACTTCTAAACTTTTAAGAACATATTTCGTCAGTGACATTTTGAAGGTCGGGCTTTAACTTCCAGGATGTGTGTACATCCTGCTGTTTATATTCCGCCTTAAGAGGAGGCTGTGGGTGCAGCTCTTCCATGTTTTTGTTATTTATCCATACGCTGAGCGGACGATGAAGGGGGGCGAGGGGGCTATGAGGGAGCTGCTGGCGCGCGCCGACTCATCGTCAGGGAGCGCGTTCTCGGAGGCAGGCGCGCGCGAAGCGGTGTGCAGATGTGTCGCAGATTTTGTAAAGTCACTGGACGCACAGAGGGATCCAGCTCAAGGAAGTCGCTCCGGATAAATGGGCCCTTAAACTGTCGGGAGAGCAAGACGGCGCGGCGAGAAGCGGCCAGGAGAGGACAGAGCCGAGGGAGCGCTGTCACCGCCGGTCAACGTTAGCTTAGTTTGCGGGGAGGAAGGACGCTACTTTCACAGTTAAAGCCCAGCGGACGGCGGCGTGCACAGAGATGGAGCTGTCAGCGATTGGAGAGCAAGTGTTTGCTGTGGAATCAATCGTCAAGAAGAGAGTTAGAAAGGTAACGGGTTAGCATTTTCACCACATTTCACACGTTTTTTTTTGTTGTTTTATTTTTTAAGAGGGGGAGGAGAGGATGCTACTTTACGGGGGACTAAATGAACAGAATCGCGCGACTAATCTGGTTATCTAATTGCAGGCTGAATGAACGCGGGGGGGGCGGGTTAAAGGAGGACGTGCCTTTAATGTAACGTGAGAGTGTTGTCATTGCACTACAGCTTAACGTGTCAGGTGTTTTGACAGCACGGGCTAAAGGAGGACACCGTTGCAGCCAAACACCTCCGATCTGGGCCTGTTTGCTTGCTAATTGGGTTTGGACCTAAGTTACCGTGTGGTGTTGACAGATGCAGGTGCGCAGATAGAAATTATGGCGCCCAAAACGCGGGAGGGCCCCTCCGAAACTCCTCTGTTTAGTGGTGGGGGGGGAGGGGGGGGGGGGGGGGGGGGGGGGGGGGGGGGGGGGGGGGGGGGGGGGGGGGGGGGGGGGGGGGGGG
>JBBMJY010000014.1:4973515-5009019 GCA_037833715.1 Toxotes lorentzi
TTTTTTTCTGTTTTTGGGAGGGGGAGGTGGGAAGAGAGAAAGTGGGGTGCCCAAAAAGGGGGGGGGTCCCTCCGAAACTTCTTTGTTTTGTGGGGGTCCCCCCCCCCCCCCCCCCCTGTTGAGTACACAGAGCTGATCTTTCCAGTGATGCTATAAAATGCATCACTAATATCTGAAAGCCCAGTAACTGTCCTATGAGTGCACGGTGTTTACATGCACCATGCTTTCAATTATTTCTACTACCCAGTGTACACTGCATGCATGTCCTTTTTACTGTAAATGGGGAAATGGGTGAGTAAAATGAAGTCGGGAAAAGTGGTGACTTCACCCACTGAGAATACCTTCGAGAGCTTGGAAGTTATTACTGAATGAAGTCACAGAGGATGACTAACTCTGAGAGGTCTGCCTGGTATCTGGAAAACACAGTGCATTTTATATTACACTGTATGTTCATTACAGATATTGTCTTATGGTAGGAAAACACCTTTCTACACATCAAGTACACCTCAAGTAGATGAAAGATGGTGGTAAATGTCACCCATGTTTCTGATTTGTCCCCATGACATATAATGCACTGTACATCAGTTTGACTTTATGGCTTGTATGTAACTCTGTTTTGCTGATGATTGCACTGGAAAAACACACAACACACTTGAAAGACTGATGGAAACTTTTGTAGAGATGAGAGCTTCTCTGTTCTAAGTGTAATATAGGCTAGACAGGAAACAAGCAAACATGTCATCCACCACAAACAATGCAGGCACCTTTGGGCTAATCATTAACAAGATGCATCGCCCCTGCAAGGTTTGATGAAATCTGAATCAGTGTTGCAACAGTTTCGAGTTTGACTTTTTGACCTCAGCACCCTAATGTGAGCCAAATGAAACCTGTAGTGTGGCAGATATCACATTTAGTCTCACAGTCGTAACGTTTTAGCACCTCCAGTATCAGCAGAAACCTTTTTACAGTGGAACACAGTGCAAGTAAACTCACTGCGTCAAGCTTTATTAGAACAGACATGTAACATCTCTCACATCAGGTGACATAACACGTGTAATAGATTTAAATAGTTTAATTTTAACGTGTGTGATTTACTTGAAATGAACTTCTTGGCTGGCGCTGCTCTTAAACTTTCTCCACAGGGGAATGTGGAGTATCTGTTGAAGTGGAAAGGATGGCCTCCAAAGTAAGTATGTATACTTACCTGGTGAGATGAATTATATTAAAGCTTGCAAAGGTGCATTATATTCACATTGACACGTACAGTAGATTTTATGAATGCACAGAAAAGTACCATGGCCATAGCGAAAACAAATCAGAGATGTGGGTTTATTAATAAAGATAATATGTCATATACACAGAATGGTTTTAGATGAGTTAGACTGGTGAGATTATTCACTGGACTTGAATTCTAGGAGGTATTTTTATGATTTTATAATAAGTTTCAAAAATCTGTTTAAAAAATCTGCACATTTTGTAATGGAAAAGCAATGACTGGTTGACTTTCTGTAGACGATTCCATCCACTCTGACTGTTTGACTGGAACCACAGATGATGGTGCCAAGAGGAGGCTCATATATACTGCTTTTTTTTTTTTTTTTACATCTTGCAGATACAGTACATGGGAACCTGAGGAACATATTCTGGACCACCGCTTGGTGCAGGCCTACGAGGAGAAGTAAGGTTCCACTGAACATGTAAAATGTGCCTGATGAAATACGTTGCCTGAGTCCAGGAAGGCCCAGGGGGGTTTGACACAAATTGGAGCAGGAATAAATCAGTTTTCTTCTTACATTATATTCATCATAAAGAGATCATGACTCAGTAAACCAAGACCCAGATCCAAGACCTCTCTCCAGCTGGCTTTAGCAGATGTCTTTGGTTGTTGGATTGTAATTGGATATGGAAAAACACACCAGTTGTGCAAGGAGGATCTCCCAAATCATGTCCAAATGTGATCAGATACACATTTAGCTACATTTATAAGTGCAGTAGAACAGAGTACAGTGTAGCTGAGTGCAGGACATATCGAATTCACAGTAGATCCATGTAAACAGAAAGTATCCTTGTGCATATTTACAAATTTTGCGCATTTTTATAAAAATATTGATGATAGTCACTTTAATGTTTATATCTGAGATACAGTCTTTTATGAAAAATTAATCCAATGAAAACACATTTAGACACAAGAAACAATAGAAAAGAAGACATTTAGCGGTTTTTAATAATGTCCTTGGTTATTCCAGAGAGCAGAGAGACAGAGCTGTGGGTCACAGGAGAAAAGGAGCCAAAGCCAAAAGACTCCTTCTGCAGGTAAAGCTGAAGAGAGAGTTTTCTCATAATGACACAACTTCACAGTGGTTCATACTTAAGTGTCCGGTTCTCTTTCTGTTTTCCTTTTCCCTTATCCTCACAGACTTTCAGTTTGCCTTTGTTACCCCACCGCCTCGCCGCTCTTCCCTCTGACCAGTTTGAGTGTTTTCAAGTGATTATTTGAACGATAACTGCATTTTCTTCCTTCTGCTCTCGACTCAGAATACTGTCTACACCATGGACCTCCGCAGCGCTCACAAGACTCCAGAGAAGCCTCCTCCTCGCCTGCACCTCTCCCTGACACGCTCGCTGGTCCCCGAGGACGAGGACGAAGACGAGGACGAGCCGTACAGTGCCTGCGGGCAGGGCCCGGGACCACAGCTGGCACATCACAAAAGCAAACCCAAGAGGTCGCAGTTCAGGTGCCTTGACTCGAACCCTCCGAGTCCAACGCAAGAGGATTGGGAAGGCCTTGGAGAGGAGGAAGAAGAAGAAGAAGAAGAAGAGGAGGAGACGGAGCTGGCTCAGAAGGAGACAGCAGAGAAGAGGGGAGGCCTTCTTAATGGTAAGTGTGTCAGTTGGTCAGCCAGTGGGCTCTAATCACTGCCATGACCCAGTTTGCTTGACTCTTTGTGAACCTCCTAGTAGGCAGAGCCACGCACAGGCTTTTTTCTCTAGGCATGCAACCAAAGACATTAAACTTCCTCCATTCTGAGCTGATTAAAGATCAAATCATGCAGGGATCAAAATATAGACTCATGAAAGAGTATTTGACGTCTCAAGTGGCAACAGTTACTATTGAGTCTCTGCTTTCCAAAGATCAGTGTACCTGTGCACTGTAAGGCCCACCCACTGACAATAAACAGTCCAATGATGTAACTGTCTTTGGTTTGTGTTTGTATCTGCATGTTTACATCAGCAAACTTAAAACTTCATTTCAGTTCCTGTTTTACGTTGTCAACAATTTAAAGTTAAGACATCTATTTTGAGCTTTCCCAAAACAACGTGGGCTGCAGAATGAGGCACCTCTGTCCTCCCTATCGCCTCAGAAGCACTTGAAGCTTTTCCTTATCTTCAGCCAAATGCATCCTATCTGCCTCTATCAGTGTATAACATCTATCAAAGCAGAGATAATCTACCAAGGTCAGTGTAGGGAGGTTAACTCAATAACAGTACACATGTGATAGGCTTGATGGAATCGCACTCTGACTGCAGCTCTACCCCGTCTTTCTCTCTCCATGTTCCTGCCTCATTCAGGACGAGAGAGGACAGACGAGTGGAGCTCCACCGTCGGACCAGACGAAGTCGGAGACCAGACGGAGAAGCCGGACGACGTCTGGAGGCCTGTCATTGGTCCGGGAGAGGTGACGGTCACAGACGTCACCCTCAACTCCCTCACAGTGACTTTCCGAGAGTCGAGAGTGGCCAAAGGCTTCTTCAGAGACTGGGGCCTGGAGGTCTGAAATGTGATGAAGTGGGAGTAGGTTGGGCAGGGTGGGCACTGCGGGAAACACTCAGAGGCACTGGCTTAATCACAGTGTGTGAATGATGATTGAGGGCCAAGATTGGTGTTTTTCATTCCCTCTCTGCAACCTCTCGCTCTGCTCTTCCCCTTGCCGGCTACTTCCTGTCTGGTCAGTGGTACGTTTACATGCACAGAGTCACCTGGATATAAGCCGAACTCCAGTTAATGTTATATTTAGGTCGAGCTGTTCACCTTTGATACATGGGGACTGAGTTGGTGTGAATTAAAGGGGCATTAGATACCTCTAACTGTTTGTGGCTTCCATTGGTGACCAAGGAAATGCAAAAACATGGACAGCTAACGGTGGTCGCTGGTTAGCCCAAACATTTTCTTCACAGAGAGGAGTAAGTTAGCGAGTTAGAACAGAGATCCAAAAGAAACATCAGGTAAAGAGGCAATAATCCAAATCACCATACTGAAAAATAGAGTAATAAATCTATTTTGTCTTTTTATTGTCTGTAGAACAGCACGTGGGACCCAGGTTAGCAGGCTAATTGTAGCTTAGATACACTCACTGGCACTGGAGAACCAAATGTGTGCAGGCCCTGGCCCATATACAGCTGCCAGATTGAAGTAGATTTTTGGGAGGTGCAGACTTTGGGCTGAGGAAGCAGGTCCAGTTAGCAGGAGTCGGGACAGTGTGAGCTCCTGGAATCTCTGATTGTCAAACAGTTTAAAACTAGGCAGGTGAGATGGTGAAGTGACTTGTAATTCCCTCAAAAAAGAGTTTTCCAGAAATCTCACACCCATCGAGGGAATCTTTAAGTTGTTGGAAGTGGTTAAATGGTTCTGATACAAGTATATAAGGATTTTTTGGGGGTCTTTTGTTTTGCAGTTTTTTGAATAATTTGAACCCTGCATTGTTTAGATCCATGTTTGAAGCCTGCAGTCTTCTTCCCTGGATTTCGCCTGTGTATTGCTACGTTTTTTGTTTTTTTTTGGTTACATTACCGACACAAGTAGATCAGTGGAATAGTTTGAAACCATTGGCAGGAATATGTATTATGTGTGTACACCTGCATTCTTGTGTGTTTCCATGCACATGCAGGACACACAAACCCACTCTTCAAAACATTGCTCCAAAAAAAAACATTATCTCCTCTCATACTATTTTATTTATTGAGATGAGCTCATCAAGCGTAATTTACTTTTGCTTTTAATCATCAGATAAAATTGTGGTGTTAAAGTATAAAAACCACAAAAGTAGCACAACATTGAAAATGAAAGAAGTACAAGCTCCATACAATTGCACTTGCACTGAATGAGCCGGCGTACTGTGCAGCTCTGAATGTGAGCGTAGGATACAGACACACAGTTATGACATTTTCACTGGGGGAAGTAAAACTAGGTAACATCAGCAATTGTGTGAGGAGAAGAAGAAGAGGAAGAGGAAGAGTCCTCTGTGCATGTAAACATGGCCGCTGTTTCTGTCTTTCTTCCACACCATGCTGACCGTTCAGTACTGGACCCAACCATATTGTACATAGTCTAAACTACAGTGAGCAGTGAGCATAGCTGTCAGTCCTCATGCTAACATGCAGTGCTGTACCTGTAACCTGTAAACACAGACTGTTACTACTGTACAACATGTGGCTTAGTCTTGTATGCGTTTCAAAACCCTCTAAGAGATGATTTGATCCGCCTGCATGCGTCTTTCCTCCAGTACAGTTTTATCAATGCAAACATCAGACAGCGCAGTTTTTCCCCGTCCACCTATCTCTTCATCTCCAGACGTACAACACACCAGACGGGTGACGACTGAGTCTTGTACCAAAAGTAGAAAAGTAGATGAGACTTGATAACAGAATGTATTATGGAATTGCACTGTCTTCACATCATAAGGGCCTCCGAGTTTGATTTAAAGGCGAGCGTCAGTTCTGATATTTAATTCCGAAGTCCCTGATCATTTGTGATCATTTGTGATATTCAAAAGCCAAAAAAAAAAAAAGAAAATTCATAGAGATTCAGTGTTTACCCCTAAATGTAATTATTCAGACGGTGGATAAAATGCATTTAGTCTATCACTGTACAACAGAACTATCAAATGCCAGACTAATAGATTTAGCTCTGTGATCTGTTTAGCCCTTTAACTACCAGTAACACATAGTTTACATTACAAACAACTTTATTCATTTGTTATTGTGCCAGTGACCATCGACATGCAGACTTAAATCTTGCTGTAATACGTCGCCCATCACAGCTAATAATTATTTGCCTTCCTGTGTTAAATATGTTGTGGTGATGTCATGTATTTAGCAAGAAGTGTTTGGGAAACTCCACGTGGCTGAAGATGTACAGCTGTAAAATTAAACCCTTCAGTAAAGTCAGTGGTTTCCAACCAGGACCCCTACAGGGGGGCTGAGTAATGAATCTAACAGGTAGCAAGATATTTGCCAGGCAGGAAATAAGAAAACTCTCATTTTAGATTTAGTTTTCTCTAATCTTTGTTTCTGTATCTTTAACCTTTCATTATTCAAACGAAACAATCTGAGCTAATCATTATTCTCCAATTATTTAACAGTTCTCAAATTGTAGATCTGCGACCTCTGACCATGAGTTGCCAGGAGATTTATTAAGGTTTTTTTTTTTTGACACAAAAAGATATGGGAGACCACTGCTTCAAGTCATGGATGGCAGAAAGTCCTAAAGGCACTAGAATGCACCTGTAGGAAGAGTTTTCCCAGATGGATCCTCTTTGCTTTGCATTATCATTTGATTATGTAACATAAGCATAAAAAGAATGAGTAAGTCAAAGTTGACAGCAATGAATTTCATATCTCAAGGTATCTTGAGTCATTATGGCATGGAAATCAAGCACATGTTCATTCTTTAGCTTGGAAACAGCAGTTGACAAAACAGTCTCGACTCAAGGTTCATTTAGTAGCTGCTTGTGGAGGACGTTAATCTAAAAACCTGCAGTATGCTTTAGGAGAATGGTTAGCAGTGGTATAAGGTACAAGCAGTTAGTAGTTAACGGGCTAAAACACAAGAAGCTGACCAATATGGTCATTAACACAGGGTGACACAGCCCGCTCCAACAATCAAATAATAAGTAAATAAGCATTGAAATAATAATTTAAAAAAAATATTTTACTAAAATGTTGAGGAGAAAAGAAAAACTGTAAGTGCAAAGTTTCCCCACAGCTTCACAGACCTGTTTCCTGTAACTGACCAATGTCACAGATTTAAAAAAAAAGAAAAGAGCTGTGCTCTGAGATCAGTATGTCGGTGTAACCCTGCTGACTTCCTGCCCAGTGGACACAGAAGCCGATGTGATGTGTCATGTCTGTGGAATCTCCCACAGTGGCGTCCCATTGGTCCGTGAGTTGTTTATCCCACTCTGAGGATGATGGGTCAGCGTCTCGTGATCCCAAAACTGTCTGTCTGTGTGATAATGAAGCTGCAGGGAATGGAAGTGCCTGATGTTGCATAATTTTGTTGTTGTTTTGTCTGTGGAGCTTTTAGGGCTAATGTCTCTCTCTATCCTTTACACACACACACACACACTGTCCCAGCTTATTTGGTTTCTGTGTCCAACTGCACGATCCTGGACTGATGTTATTAAGACTTGAAACATGAGGAGACATAAAACCGGAGGAAGGTGGAGGGGGCAGCCGGGAGAAATGTATTTTTTAGCCGTTATTTTTCTACATTGACCTGAATGTATATTTATTCTTTAAAGATACCTGTGTATATGTCACGCAGATGACTGAATAGTTTTTATACAGTTTGTGATAACCACTGAGCTGATGCCATATGTAAATGTACTGACATGACAAAACAAGCACCCCGGATTTGACGTCGCCTAATGTGGTCGCTTGTGCTGCTTTCGTCCACCACCCAGAGAAGAACCTTTGCACTTTATTGTGACGTAAACCTGCACATTACCTGCTCCAGTCTACAAAGTGTCATTGTGTATAGAATATTTCTATGGTAATACTAAAATAAATGTTGCTCATGTTTAATATCAGCTTTCTTGTAACTTGTCTTTCTCACTCTCAGTGACTGATGTGTCATGTTTCCTGTTACGAACAGATTCAGTTTTGCATCCAGAGATTTTTACACATTTATAAGGCGTCACTAAGTTTCATCAGTTTAACAGAGAGAGAGAAAAAAAAGAACAGGTAACAAACACTCACCACTCACTTTATTAGGTACACCTTGCTAGTACCGGGTTGGATCCCCTTCTCCCTTCAGAACTGCCATAATTCTTCATAGCATAGATTCAACAAGGTGCTGGAAACATTCCTCAGAGATTTCGGTCCATATTCACACGACAGCATCAGACAGCTGCTGCAGGTGCGTCGGCTGGACTCACTGTCAAGCGTTCAAGAAACCAGTTTGAGATGATTTGAGCTTTGCGGCATGGAGCGTTATCCTGCTGGAAGCGACCATCAGAAGATGGGTCCACTGTGGACATAAAGGGAAGGACAAGGTCAGCAACAATACTCGTATACTGAATACTGTGGCGTTTAAACAATGCTCAGTAGGCACCAAGAGGCCAAGAAAATACCCCACACACCATTAGCCTCACTTTCCTGTTCCTAGCTGACAGGAGTGACACCCGGTGTGGTCTTCTGCTGCTGTAGTTCATCTGCTTCAAGATTCAGAGATGCTCTTCTGCAGACCACCAACAGTCATGCCACATTTTTTCCTCATGAAGTGCATGAAGTGACGCTCCTGACCTGTATCTGCAGGATTTTATACACTGCACTGCTGCTACACTATTCTGTGTATCTGCCAGGCTGACTTGGCTAATTCAAACCCATTTCATGATTTGGGAAATGAAAAACATGCAGACTTTTCCTTCACCTTCTCTAAATCTGACAAAAGAGGCAACAATCCAGCATTTTTTTTTTCCAATGGTACAAACATACTTTATTGTACAATTAATTTATTGGCAAAAAAACAATCAGACCACCAAAATAACTTAAAAAAAAAAAACTAATGAAAATGGAGCAACAGTTATTTTTGCTTTCTCTCAGCAAGCACCAAAATTGTTAACAAGAGGAACAAAAAAAAAAGTGGTCAAAGATTCCATTTGAATACTAAACAAATATTTAAATAGTCTTATTTCCAGTCTCTTTTTAGGAGAAGAAATGATAAAAACAAAACTATTTGTTCAGTTGCCATCAGTTTGTACAGTGATTCAGTATGTTTACAACTATATTCATGTACATGAAAACATTTCTTCAAAAGGATGGTATAATATACTCCACGGCCTCCCCAGGGCAAACTGAATGACTGTCTGCAGTGTCTTTTTGCATCACCATAACATCTTTAATACAAAACAAAACATGTTTTATCTAATAATTCCTGTAGCTTCAAGTTTTATTTCCAAAAAAATAAAATTAAATAATATATCTATATATAAAAGACAGTTTTTCCTTGTTTTTTTCTTATAAAATAAGTCTCAAGATATATTGCCACCTGGTTCTGATGCGTTCCCTCCCCATACCCAGCAAGCCCAAACTTTAGAGAAAAATAGTGAGCATGTGAATATTGTGTCTTCAGTCCTCTCCATAAAAAGCTAAGTGACCAAATTTAAACTCATTCAGATCACACCTCTAATCAACCCGACTCGGCTCTTCTTCGTGCAGGTTTCACGTCTTTTAAGTTTTGAGATTGTTCGGGTGTGTGACTTGTTGCAATAACCCCGCCCTCCCTAAAACCTTGTCAAAAATACACAGAAAAAGGCGCATTGGTGCTTGTGACCTACTACACCCCATACTGTACCTTTTAGAAAAAATCTCAATACTGTACAGTAGCTCAGGAGTACTTTTGTAGAATTTTTTTTTAGTTTTCTTTCTTTTGTTTGTTTTTTTTAAGTTTTTTTTTTTTTTTTTTTTTTTTTAGAGATACAGCAAATATCCAATCAAACAAGAGGGGAAACAAAGCAGCAGAAAATAACTTCTCTGCTCAATAAGGTTTTAAAGTATGTACAGTTTTTTCCTTTTTTTTTTTACACGTTTAATTCATTACAAAAAAAAAAACAGTATCTAAGTCCACCATTTCTTACTTTGTACAGTACTAACATTGAATCAAACCTTGTGGCTGTCATGTGAAGGAACAGAAGGAAAATCAACGGGGTTGAGGATACAGGCAGGATTTTCATTATTAACATTATCGACCTCTTCTCCACGTCACAGTTCATAAACAAGGTTTTGATATATGTACACGCACAACCTTTTTAACATTGGCCAGCTAAAAACAGAGGTACAGTACGCCTCCAGCTAGATGATCAGACATCAACAGTTCATCCCTCCTTTTTTAAGGGGAGGGTGGGTCAGGGGTCAAGGTAGGTCAGGTGTACACATTCATAGGAAAAGTGAATACAGAGGGTGGAGAGGTGGCCCATGGGTAAAAGGAACTATCTGCTCTGCAGATGTGGCCACGGTTTGCAGAAGAATATGAACAAACTCACTGTCAGTGTCACCCACTCTCCAGAACACTGTTAAGGTTTAATTCAAACCTATAGACCCTGACAGGAAATAACACAGAGAAAAATCAAACTGCATTTAACGCACCCTTCCACCCGCCCGTCGAATAAAATAAATTCTGTGTGAATTGTTGTGGTCGTCGTAAAATTTACATTTCTGTGAAAGAAGACTATAACGGAAGATATGTTGATGCTTGTTTTATGATCCACTGAGGGGCGAAAAAAAAAACTGAAATAAAATATACTTACTCTGCAAAATAGATACAATCATGACAGGGTATTTGAGGAGGAAAAAATAATAAAAAAGGTACATCGTGTCAACTCTCTTTAATTTTTAGCCACATTTAAAACCTTAAAAATATTCATAAAAAGGCAAAATTCTCAGTCCCCAAAAATATTGTGTCATAGACTTAAGGAAGAAATATCTTCAACCTGAAACACTGCCCTTCCACCTTTTTGTACACAATTGGCAAAAATATATAGATATATATTAACAGCAATAACTTACCATTGTTTTAATTTATTCATTTATTGACTTCTAAGATTTATGTTGCATCTCCCATAGGAAGGAAGCTTCAGTTCTTATTTATACATCACAAAAATATTTAAATAAAAAATAAAAACTTCTAAAACCCCAAAGCCGTAGTCCCGCCCTGCTCTCCTTTCATGGCAGTTTGTCATTTGGGGTAACTCATCAGAGCATCAGGACAGAGAGACGATGTAGAGTCGAGGCTACATAAGGTCTAAACTGTTGTGGTTAATGTTCGTCCCCAGCTCCTGGTTGTTGTTGCCGCTGTTGTTGTTATTACCACCCAACATCTCCGACTGCCCCCCCTGTCCACTGTGCATCCCTGTCATCCCACTCAGCTGGGACATGATGGAGTTCTGGTCTGAGCTGAACTGACCAGGATCTACAGAACCACCTGGCTGCTGCTGAGATAACACTTGCTGCTGGGGTTGCAGAGGTTGGGGCGGCGCCATGCTGGGGTGATGTTGGCTTAAGTGGCCCGGGTGGGGTGAGCCGGTCTGGGTCTGCGGAGAGATGCGATGAGGTGAGGGCTGGGGCTGAGGTTGGGAGGAGGGCTGCATGCGTGGTGACGGGCTGGAGTGCGGGGGCTGCGACTGCGGTCTTGGCGAGGGCTGAGGTGACCTGACCTGACTGCTAAGTGACCCTGCTGGTCCAAGTCCTCCTTGTCCTTGAAGATGGTGCGGGGACTGAGCCATCTGCTGTTGAGGACTCATGGGACTGCTGTGGTGGGCTGGAGAACCCCCGCCGAGGTGTTGTTGCTGCAGGAGCCTCTGGTGGATGTTCTGATGAAGCATGCTTTGCGACGTCTGCTGCATTGGCGGCCCACCAGCCCCTGTGCCAACTCCACCAACACCTTGCTGTTGTTGTCCCTGCCCTGGTCCGACTTGTCCAGGCTGAAGCGGAGGCCCTCCAGCACCTCCACCGGGCCCTCCATCTTGTCCTTGAAGCCCACCCATTGAATTCTGCTGCTGTTGTTGTTGTTGCTGCTGCTGCTGCTGCTGCATCTGCATGTGCAGCCTTTGGTGGAGCGCTGCAGTTGCCTGCGACATGGAGTTGGTGTAGCCCTGCTGCTGGCCTGGCTGTCCTGGCCCACCATGCGGTCCTCCCTGCTGCTGCTGCTGAGGACCCGCTACACCTCCTGGCTGAGGTTGGGAAGAAGGGGGTATCCCGGGCTGTCCCTGGCCAGGCTGCATGAACCCTTGCTGGCCTTGCTGCTGCTGGAGTCCTTGAGGCTGCTGGAACTGCCCATGGCTTCCCATCTGCTGCTGCTGCTGCTGTTGTTGTTGCTGCTGCTGCAGGTGTCGTCTCATCAGCATCTCTCTGAACTGTGTAGATATGTTGGACATGTTGCCTTGTTGCCCCGCTTGCATTGCTCCCTGTTGCTGTTGTTGTTGTTGCTGCTGCTGCTGCTGCAACGCAGCCATCTGCTGTTGCTGTAAATTCCCAGGCAACATTGGGCGCTGTTGTTGCTGCTGTTGTAACTGCTGAAGCTGAGCCATGGTGGGCATATTCCCTCCACCTGCTCCACCCTGAACCATGTTCATCCCTGGCTGCCCTGCCTGATTCACATTGACCTGCTGTTGTCCATCCATGTTAGGAAGCTGGTTAACCCCAGGCCTCACACCTCCAGGGCCCCCTTGTGGAGGTCCTCCTGGTCCTCCAGGTCCTCCAGCACCACCCTGAGCACCTTGGTACCTGGCTGCTCTTTGTCTGATAAACGCAGCCATAAGCGTTGGGTTAGAGCGAAGGATGTTGAGGACTTGCTGCTGTTGAAGGGGTGAGCTTGGAGAGCGAAGAGTTCGCAGGAGGTCTTGTAGTGCAGCCTGGGGTAGGTTTCCTGATCCAGCTGCACTTGTTATTGGAGTAGGTGCCCCTGCTGCCCCTCCTGATACACCCATTACCTGCATCATCCCACGGTTTCCTGGCTGAGGTTGCTGCTGATTGATTGACTGCTGCTGTTGCTGAGCAGCTGCAGCCTGCTGTTGAGGTGCCATGTGACCCATCATGCTTGGCCGCTGTTGAGGGTTCATGGCTGGTCCCCCAGCACTCCACTGCTGGTTTGTTGGCTGAAGCTGTCCACCACCTGGTTGCTGGACTTGCTGGAGCTGCTGCTGAACTTGAGGTGGCAACTGCGACTGAGGGCCACCTTGCTGCATCCCTGCTAGCATTCCCTGTTGCTGTGGGTCTAACATAGTCCTGCCAACAACTCCCTGAGGAGCCTGGGGGGGCATGCCCTGTGCACCAATGTGGGGCATGCCCATCTGGGCCTGTGTGTTCTGGTGGTGAGGATGTGGGGATATCATGCCCCCCTGTCCCAAGCCACGGATCTGGGCTTGGGCCTGGGCCATCTGTCTCTGGGTCTCTGCCAGGCGCTGGATTTTTAGGGCCGTCTCTACAGCAGCCAAAGGGGGACCTTGCTGTTGGCCTTGTACAGGCATGGACCCTTGGCCCTGGTTGTGTTGCTGCTGCTGGGGTGGGGTGGCTGGACCCAATCCAGGTTTGCCCAGGGACTGGTTGAGAGGAGAGGCTCCAGGTGGTCTGGGATTGTACGGAGGCAAACCACCAGGGTGTTGCTGGAGTTGCTGGACATTGGGAGGCTGCGGCTGGAGCTGGGGCACCATCTGCTGCTGAGGAGAGTTCATCATCCCGCCTCCTCCACCGACTGGCTGAAACTGATGGAGATGGTGTTGAGGGGGCATGGCACCACCTTGCTGCTGAACCTGCTGTTGCTGGCCTGGAGTTCCCATAGCTCCCATCCCAATTACCTGCTGCTGAGGAAGTACAGGCATGTTCCCCTGGGTGGGTGTCTGAGGGGTAGGAGGCTGCGTACCCACAGATGTAGGGGTACCAGGACCAGTTGCTCCATTGTTGGCTCCTGGAGAGGGCAGGCCGTTGCCCCCAGGGGCAGGCTGGCCCACTCTCTGCATGCTGGCCATCCTCCTCCTGAGCATCTGGGCTTGCTGGAGCCTGTGCTGCAGCTGCTGTTGACGGAGCTTGTGCTTGATGTTTAGGCAGAACGGGACTGGGCACTTGTTCTCCTGACAGTGCTTAGCGTGGTAGCAACACAGCGCAATAAGCTGCTTGCAGATGGGGCAGCCACCGTTGGTTTTTCTTTTGCAGCCTTTCGTGTGCTGAACAACACGTTTCATCTTCTGACAGGACGGCAGAGAGCAGTTTGCGTTTCGACACTGGCAGGCATGGACGAGGGACTGGATGCAGCGCTGGATGCTGAGGCGACGAGAGTCTCCAGGGCTCTGAGTGGTAGCGGCAGCCTGGTTGCTGCTCTCATCATCCAGACCAAGGCCTAACTTCTCCATCTTGTGCTCGTGACCCTTAGTGTTGTAACATGTGATGCAGAGGTCGTAATCCTGTGAGGGAAGGCATGGGTAATGTTTAGACGTGATATGTAGCAGGTTTTACAGTAACATAAATTCTACAGTCTACATATTTTTGTAGATCATAATGTGTTACAACAAATGAAACAACCCTTCCTACTCACCTCACAGACAGTACAGTGGAAACGAGTCTCCACGTGGTGCTTGCACTCATTACAAGTGTAGACAAAGCGGTCTTGGCTTTGGTTATGCAATTCAACCAACATGCACATGGAGCTCCACTTGGACCTCCTCAGCGAGCTGAACTCCAGGTGTTTGTCCCGGGCCAGTGTCAGGAAAGCATCACGGCCGTCCATTAGGTCACATGCCATCAGGGGATCCGGGTCTGAAATAGGGGGCAAGACATTTGCCATGGGGCCTGCGATCAGCCGGATCACAAAGAACACCTAGGACAGGGAAAAAGAAGGGAGAACGGGTGAAATCTGATCTAATTTTTAAACTAATTTAACTTTGTGCCAGCACTGGTTCCAGAATTCAGAGTAAAACCCGGAAAATCTCATTTCTGGAAAGTCTCATTTTTCATTCCACATGATGACACGACCGAGGGGAAGCATATATAAACGGAGTAAGATCAACCCAAGAACGGATCCTTGAGGGACTCCACAGGTGACAGGAAGCAACTGGGACTTAGCACCACCAAGGCTGACATATTCTGTCCTACAATGAGTTGCCTGATAAGATACAGGCATTTTAATGAGTATTTTCTTGTACCTCTTTGTGTTTTTCCATTGTGGCATAGAGTTTCTGTGAAAGGTCATTGGAGACATTGGGCATCCCTGGCTTCTTCTTATTGGCTCGGCTCAGGCTGCTCTTGTTCTTACTCGTCTTCTTGTTGTTCTTCTTCTTTGCATTTTTACTGTCACCCTTTGTGTCCTGCACAAGAGAGGAATGGTGGGGCAATCAGCAATCAACTCATCCACAAGCTCATATACAGAACATAACAATATACATAACAATAGATTGCAGCTTTCTTACATCAATACTCTCATTGGAAGTGCTGTTCTCCTCCCTTTTCCTCTCCTCCTCCTCCTGCTCCAGCTCTTTGATGCTCTCCTCCAACACATTGGGCCAAAAGTCACCCTCAAAGTAAGGCAGCTCCTTGGCACTGGTCAGGCGATCCTCTGTTGCCTGCTTGAAGATATCCTTTAGGGGTACATTGAAAACAAAGTTAGTGTTTTGAATGGACATGGTCCCGATCACTTCTTACGAGCAGCTATACCACTGTTTTTGCACTGATACGTAGTTATGTAGTCAAAACTTTAAGGCTTAAAAAGCATGCATGGTCAAACATACCCCTCCAAAAATGGAGGATAACCATTACACTAGAGTGAGGTTGAATGCTGCCTCTTTTACCTTGTAGTCGTGCACTATCCGCTCTGCAACCGCTTTGTCTAACATCTTCTTGTACCATTCCTGAAGGCGTTTGGGCTTTGGGATCTTCTGATCTGCGGGGTGACAGTGGAAGATGTAGTCGTCACCTTCGCTAGGGGGGCAGGCCCAGATGTGGCCAGTGGTGTAGCTGAGGACAGAGGACAGACCACAAACTATGAGCATGAGAAATTTATAGGTTAGCAAAAGAAAGCTCTGTGACTGGACAGAAAAAAACATTACATTCAGAGACTTATTCATGAATTGCTGAATGGTAACTCAAGACCTGAGAAAGTTTCCTTTGATCTGAAGAACTCACCCCAACTTCTTGACATATTCCAAGTACCCGATTAGGATTTCATGGTAAACTGCTGTTCTCAAAGAGCGAGGCCGGAAGAAGTGCACACTGTCCAGGTAGGAGATGTAAACTCGCCTGAGAGGGTGAAAGAGGAAACATAAATACATCACGAGTGCTGAAACTAAATTTAAAGTTTGTCTTCTAAAAATAAGTATTACATTTTTCAAGACAAAAAAAAGGACTTGGTAAAATAAGGTCTCAAATGTAGCCATGTCCTTACCTCTGGTTGGGCTGAGGGCAGTCAGATCCATACTCTTGAACATGCATACCAAAGAAACAGACATCTGCACCATCAATGTCCTCAAATGCAAAAAGGGCTTTTGTCCTGTATGGGAAAGACTCTGACATCTCTCCGCTGTCCACAAATCTGAAGACAAAAACAAGGGCATTATTATTATTATAGCCAGTAACTTGTTCCTTTTTACATCAACAACTTCTTTATTAGATGAGAGGACTCTACTACGTAAACTGTACTGGGAAATATCTGAGTGTGTGTCATCCTGCTTGTTTTGAAAATCTTGGCATTCCTTGGCATTTTTACTGTGGGAAATTTCTACAAGCCAAAAACTAAAAATGTCATCTTATGATCAAGTCAGTTTGTTGTACCAGCTTCTGTAGGTTTAGGTCTGACTGTTTCTACTTCCTGTACCTGGACTTCATGCCTGGTTTAACCTCCACCACTTTATCAGAGACATGGACGACGCGAATAAAGACTTCTCCCGACTCTGGTTGGTTCTGACGCTTCAAGAAGTCATTCACCCTCGTCTCCAGGAAACAGCCCAACTTTGTCTGGGGCAACCCTGTGTGGGAGAAAGCCGGTCACAATATTTTAAAATTTAGTTTAGTGGGTATACTAACAACTTCAAGGGAGATATATGACTTAAATATATGAGAAACCTGATTCAGAATTCATTTGCCACTTACTTTTGGCAGAATACTTGTTCTCTTTCCTTGTCTTATTTGTCTTCTTTAAGCAGCCATCACACACAAAACTGAGGTACAGCAAAACAGAAAAGTGATTAAGCCATTTGAATTACACTAAGAAAAGATATTAAACCTTGAGGTAGCCTGGAATTACAAACTCAATTAGCTACTCACCCTGATGGCCAGATTGTGTCATTGTGCAGGACACAAATCTGGTGCATCCTGCGCCCACAGTCCATACATTCCACAAGCCTAAAAAAACACAAGTGACATATTTAAGTTCTTGAACGAAACTGGGTTTAATCTTCTTTCCCGAACACGATAGGCTGTTAACTTACAGTTCAGGGTCCAGTGTGTCATTCTTCTTCTTCTCAAACTGATCCTTGTTTATTGATCTGAAATTAAAGAGTACGTCAATAAAAGAAACACAAGGAAACTGTTAACACACAGTTGGAAAAGGTTTCTTTTTTTCCCATTTATCAGGCTTTAACCCAAAAGTTTTTCTTTACAATTCCCCATATGCTGCCAACTCCTGCATCTTGAATGTATCTAAAAGGCATTTATTACAGTAGTAATACCACTGTCAATGAGGCTACACCATTGCACCGCACAACACCACGGTATGATTGTTCTGAATCCACAAACTGTGCACTTATACTCAAGAAGAGCTATTTTTTTCCCAACAAAATTATTTTCTACACAATGCTCTCTATATCTGTACAGGAACACTAGTTCTCAGTTTACCCTCATTAAATAAAACATGTCATACACTTGTGAAATTATTAGAAACTCTTCAAAGGAACATACAAATGTAGAAAAACCTGACATTATGTTAACATTATGTTGACTGGAAGGTTTCAAAATGTTTTTTTGTTATCTTTGCTGCTTTATCTTTCTTTTACAGTGTTAAATATAGTAGTACTTACGTCTGTGGCTGGGTGGGGTCGTCGCCCAGGGAAACCGTCTCTCCCTGGATCTCGTTGAAACACTTCTCACAGAAGTGGTACCTGTCAGCAAGAAGCCCAAATTTTGGTGAACTACACCGTTCCCCACAGCACAGTCAACCACAGACAGCGCATGGGAGGGCAGTCACCAAATGGTACAGGACATGGGCAAGGCAGGGTGCCACAAGCGGAGCAAGCAGGAAGTAGGAGCGCAGGACAGCAGGAAGTCGTCATCGCAACAGCCAGTCATGATTTTGAGGGGTGAAGGTGAGGGGATGGGGGATGGGTTTGGAGGTGCATGGTTGGTCAAGGCAAAAGCAAGCCAATGTTGATATCACAGCCATTGGAAGGGAGGACAGACAAGTCATATGGACCGGAAACAAGACGAGACGAACATCAAAGACAACACACAGCAGAGAGCCGAGGCAAAGCACAGATTAGCAATTTGGACATGACAGGATGAGCAACAACAACCACCATCACAGCTAACAGAGCAGGAGCAGAATCAGTGGGAGCTAAACGGGAAAAGGGAACTGGAGCAGGAAGCTGTAGCACAGGACATAATACGGACACTGAACAAATATGAACAAATAAGCACAGACAATTGCTCAGCTGTCCATTCAAGCAGTTCATTTTAAAGTCTGTCCTTTCACATTCCAGTAAGGCTTTTATTGGTGTGTTCAAAGGCTCAGGGCAGGAAGTGATGTGAAATTTATTAATTCACAAGGAACAGATCAACAAAGCAATACCTCTTTATTAAAGAAAATGCCCATTTACCATGTGGTGTTCAAGAGATGAGCACCTCAAATGGCAGCACAGAAATAAGAAATTTTCTTGTGCAGCGTCTTCTGCACCCACTGACAAATACCTTGTCAAACGTTCTGAGTCGAGTTGCTATTTAAAGATTTGTTTCATGAAACAATAAAACAAGTCAAGGAACGTGAGGAGAGGACAGACTGTTAAAATGCCAGTGCATTAGGTACCACATGAAGGTATAAAAATGGGGGAACATGAAGTGAGGGGAAGTATTTAGGGAAATAAATTTAAATCAGATGAAGACTTTTGACAAAAATGCTAATGTCTACCTCATATTCTCTTTCAGAGCACAATTCAATGTATACTTTTTTTTTTTTTTTTAAAATTGGCAGTCTGTTTAAATCATTTCCATAATCCCTTCCTCTTTTGAGCCTTGCATCCATTTAGTTGTCCCCCCACCCTTTATTGCATGGGGGTTTTCCTCCCTCCATACCTGTTCTGGTAGCTGAAGTAAGCAGCGTCTCGGGGAATAGTGCAAAGCTGCTTTCCATAGCAGCACAGTGTCTGAGGAGAGAACTCCAACTGATGGACAGAAACACACACACAAAAAAAAATGGGATAAGAAGATTTTTTTATCTCTTGACCAACAATAGCAAATTCTCTGACACCCAGACTGGAAATTCCACGGTAAACACACACTGAATAAGAAAAAGATGTTAGTGGGCTCGAAGTGTTTACAGTAACTGGTAGTGCATTTGAGTGAACTTCAAGTGAAGCAAACATGGCTTCTCCAACAAGAGCAGCAGTATATAAGCTTCCAGTTTAATCATGATTATATCAAGTTATCATTTATCATCCAAATAAATGATTTCAAGAAAAAGACTTCAAGACTTAATAGTCATTTATTGACTTATGTAATGACAGGCAAAAAATTAATAAGAACCTACATCCACACTGCAGGTCTAAAAACTCCCCCAGCGGCACTGAACTCAGCTAATTTCTGTTTGGCTTAGTTTTGTAAAAAGTAATTACAGCTATCGTCCAGTGCCACTTTGTTTTGTCTCATTGTCAGAAGTCAACCTTTCAGCCAGCCTCTCATAATAAGGCCCAATCAGTTTTGTTATTTGTCTGCAAAACCAAAAATAGCTGAGTCTAATGAGAGCTGAAATGCGATATGGCGGTGGTATGCCCAGGGCCAGATTTAGATATGAACCAACTTCACTGCTTCCATTTTCAGATGTGAATGGGGGGAGTTCATTTCTGCATCTGATACACACTCAAAACATTCATACACACCACTTTATCCAGGCATATTTTCAGTATAGATGGCTTTGCAATGTGCATATCAAAGATTGGTGTAACTACACCTACACTGTGACACACTGGGTTTTTATAGGAAGGCTCTGTTCACCTGTTGATTAGAGTCCTGGGCATGGCAGTACAAAGAAAAACCACCTTCTACTGGTTTAAAACTTCCATACATTTTAAACCAGGAAAAGAAAAACTCAGTGCAGCAAGTGTCATGCTGCATAGAGGAAAAAAAAGGCCATGGCAAATACTAAGAGTCATCTGACATTTCTTCTTACCCCTGAGCATCTTAACTTCAACACCCTCTCATTGATTTTTACTAAGATCAGTCCACCCTTTAGCCAATTATACAGCACTTAGTCTCACCTTCCTGCCACAACAGTAGCCAAGGCTCTGCATGACGGGGTCAATCTCCTGCTCGAAAACCTCGGCCAGCTTGGAGCAGTACTTGTACACACGGGATGTTTTGCGGTTGTACAGCCACGCGTTGTTGAACATCAGCCAAATGTCATCCACATACTGCCAGGGATCCTGGTACTGACCTATGACCAAAACACAAGGTATGGGATGATGGAGTAAGAAGACTTTCCAATCTAATGACAGCCACAATTTGATTCATCTTGGAAAGAAATAATGGAAGGTTTATTTTGGTCCACCCAGGAATGACCACACCTTGTAATATTTAGCAACAAGTACTAACCAGTGTCCAGCTTTCGCTTGATAGTTGATAAGTCCATGGGGTTCTTCACAATGTCAAAGTAGTCCTGCAAGATCACAGTATGTGTCAAAGCTGAGAAGCTAAGAGTTAATTACATACATGAGCAAGATGAGCTGCTACAACAGGCAGAGGCACAAAAAGAGCTCCGCGAGGATACATACAGGTATGCACAGCAGTTGTGGGTCAACAGGCATTCTGAAGGGCAGAGACTCCGGATCTTGCCTATAGAGAGATTCGAGTGTAGGCATCAGGGCCTGACGGAGCTCCTCTGGCTTGAAAACTGGGAGGAGAGGAAGATCAGAGAGTAGATTGGGATCAAAGAGGAATGAAAAATCTGTTACTTTTCCATCAGTTTTCCACTGCTTCAATTAACCATTCCATGACAAAAACATGAGAAACAACCCGTTTTAGATCAACAACAATATACAATGAAATGTTAGAAAACTGCATATATGATTCAGGCGTTTCAGTTTTCTACTAAAAACTTCTCCTCCTTACTCTTCTTTTTCGCTGGAGCCTGTGTTACAGCTGCCTCTGACGTCTCCTCTTCCTCTTTCACCTCCTTCTTCACTTCCGGTTTCCTGTCTTCCGTCTTCACGCCGGATGTCGGCACCATTGTCGATGTATCCATGGGAACACCTTTACCTCCCTCTCCAGAACACTCCTCCTTTTTCAGCTCTGACTTCACAGGCTTTTCCTCCATCTTGAGGTTGCTGAGCTTCCCTCCTTTGGAACAGCTGCCGGCATCACTTTCCTCCTCCTCATCCTGCTGCTTAATCTCCATCTTCAGGTCGAGGTTTGTGGCTGACGCGTCCGACTGTGGCTGCTGGGAGGAAGTGTCCAGGCTGCTGACGGAGGCTGGAGTCAGGGCCTGACTGTCCCCTGGAAATGAACCCTTTTGGGACAACTAGCGAGAGAGAGAGACAGAACAAACTCAGGCGCATGGAAACACTGAATATGACATAGTGATAAGGTAAATTAATGACAGGAAACAGTTAAATAACAGAATACACTAAAAAGATGAAGGTTCTGAGTAGCTCACGGGTAAAGCATTACACAAAACCACCAAAAACCCAGGATGACCAAGTAAATAAAGACCAAGGGATTTACAGGAAAACAGGAGTTAAAAACAATCCTTAAGAACAGGAGTTACAACTAATGGATCAATATAAGCTGTTAAAACTTTAGGAGGCTAAATCACACTGACCGGAGTGCGAGGCAGCTGAGCACCATGCGGCGTTGAGCTGGATGCCAGCCCGGGATGAGACGGAGTGGTCGAACCAGCTGGCCCTATATGCTGCTGCTGGAGGGACTTGTTAGAGCCCGGGCCCTGGCCAAGCTGGTTTTGCTGGGGGGCTGGAGGTGGAGCCAGCTGTGGTGCACTTGGGGTGTGTGGCTGTGGGGTCTGGGACCCTGCTAGTCTCGGGGGTGTTTGGTGAGGGGTAGGGGATCGACTGTGAGCAGGGGAGGGCGAGCTGCCACGCATGGGTCCCAAATGAGGGATGGAGTTGGGTTGTTGGTTCGTGTTAGATGGAGTCATTGAGGAAGGAGGTCCTCCAACAGCTGAGTTGGGACCTCCGCCACCCACGCTCTGGGGACCCATTGGCCCCACCGTGGAAACACTACCAGGACCACCAGCTGAACCTGGCTGTGCTAGAGGACTAGCAACTGGAAGAGAAGGTGGAGTGCCCATCTGTGTCTGTGGACAGATGAGGAGGAGGGTAAAGAGACAGCAACAGAGGCAGGGTCAATAAAAAGGTAAAATTCCAGATGAATATTAAGCATGTGTGAGATGAGACCATTCTTAGGTGTCTCTATATAAATTTATAATTTAAACTTTGCAAATGTGGGTTACTACAACTTCATAATATTAATGCCCACGGAGGTAAAGTTCTCAGTAGCTTAATTAATTTTTTTTTAAAAACCTTTGTTTGAACACAGGAACATTTATAGGAACTCAGAATCATCACTCAGATCATACAAAATGATTAAGACAAACATAATATTATAACATGAGCTTCAAAATCAACGTCTGTTCTTAGCAAATATTTAACTGTACCTTGCTACACATCTACAGATGAGATAACTCCAAACCACCTTACCTGTGCCATGCCTGCCTGTGCTCCAGGCTGGGCCATCCCAGGCTGAGCCGTAACAACACCTGGTCCTGAGCCAGGAAACTGTCCCTGGGACATATACTGGTTCTGTATCTGGTTGACATTGGGCTGTCCCATCCTGGATCCAACCATTCCCATCTACAGGAGTAAAAGGGCATGGACAGGGTTCTTTAAAAGGGTTCTGCTGAGCAGTTTGAATGGTTTAAGTAGCATTTTAGTAAGTTGGTTTGTGACAACTAATTTTCTCCCCATTTAAACGGAACAAGGCACACGGTGTGTTCAGTACAGACCTGATTGCCAGATGCTCCCATTGGGAGAGGCGGTGTGGACCTCTGACCCATAGACTGCATTCCCATCTGATTGAACTGATTCATACCTGACAAAATACAAAGACTGTTATGATACAACACACAGAATTTCATGTGCAAACTACAATTTATGTGTTTGGGTTCTTAAATAGTGCCATTGTGAGGTTTCTGTTATATTACTAAAAAAAACATTCCTATGACAAACGGGTCTCTTAAATTAAAATTTGGGTTGATACAACAAATGCTATTTGTAAAATTTTTAGTTCTGCAATAAACTGATCAACAGACATAATGTGTCCTGGCCCCCTGTAATCTTTACCTGGGCCTTGCATCCTGTTGACCATCTGATTTGGTGCAGTCGGTCGCACCATAGACGGGTCAGGGAGGGGACCATCTGTGAAAACAGAGGCAGGCGATTAAGAAAATCAGGCTGTCATATGTGCACAGGAACTCACCTAACCACATGTGTGGAGAGGTTTCTACAAACTGAAATGTTTCATACTTTTTTTCTATTTGTTTGGTCAGAAAACATCATTGGCACTTGTACTGATGTGGCACCAAATGACTGAGCAGAGACACTTGGGAATGTCGTTTGAGCCTGTTTTAAATCTCTGTGACACATTTTATCAATAATGTGTGAATAAACTGAACCAACTCCAGAAACAAACAGTATCCTGAGTGTGAGGGAACTGACAGATGCTACTCTATTAGGAACTGGATAAGATAAAACGAATGGCAAAAGAAAGGGAATCAAGAATTGGACTAACATGAACTCTGTTTCTTAGTTATAACAGGTTACCATAACAATAAACAAGCTACGTGCAAGTCTGCTGAATGCAGCAAAAGGAGGACAAGATAATACAATATGATAGAAATAATACTGCAGTGACAAACATGCAGTCTCACAATGCTAAAACGTCACAGTGTCGCATTCCGTCGGATTAAATTATCATTCACATGAATGGGTGCTGCCTGCATAACATTAGCTCATCCAAGTCAACATATGCTGCATGTCCACTCACTTGGAGGCAGTCCAGTGGGGGGCTGACCAATGCCGGCAGGGCCGAGGCCCAGACCCTGCTTCTGGAGCCGGGTCCTCCTCTTTTCCTCCAGCTCCTTCTGGATCTTATAGATCTTCTCTGCTAGCAGGTGATAGTACTCAGCCTGTCAAAAAGAGGGTAAAAAAAAAAAAAAAGGTTAAACATCCCAAAGAAAATTAGTGAAAATGGTGACAAACCTCTGCTTTACCAGCTCCAGTAAACTTATTACTTAATCTGGTTCATTCACCAGTCAGGCTCATATGCTCCAAGTTTGCAGCCACATGCCGCAAAGGCATTTGGGCTGTGAAATTTTTAACTTTTGAAACCAACCTATGACTGACAGAGTGACTTAGCAGCTGCCTATGGCCAGCAAATGACAGGTTTCTCGAACATTTCCCCCTTTCCGACCAATGCGCTGAGCTAAACAAGAGAGCAACTTACTCTGCTGTTGGCTGACTCATACATGTCTCCCTCGACTTTTCTGGCATAGGCCACCAGGTTCTCCATTCGACGGTCCTTAAGGGCAGCAGGATCTGGGGTTGGGAAAATGGCCTGAACCCTGTGGATGGCAGAACAAACAGAGAGGGAAAGGAAAATGAGGAGAAAAGGAGGAAGGAGGTAAAAAATTATGTAATTATATTAACTCGTCTCAATCAAAGAATTGCTTAAACGCAACATTGATTGTGTTGATGAGGCATGTAAACCCTTGAGGGACCTTTTTGTGTGTGTATGTCTCTACTGCAAGAGGTTCTACCCAGTGTGTACACACCCAATATTTGTGAAAATCACCTATATTAACATAATATGCCAGCACAAATGTGATTATGTATAAAGAGCAAAAAAAATATTTAGCATAAAGTTCCTCTTTAGTACTTACAGTTTGTGCACCAAGTGGTTTCGTAGATCCTGTGTGATGTCTTCATGCCAGCTTTTCCTCATGCCTGTGGCAGAGGGAGGGGCTGCCGTGGGCAAGGAGCCGACTCCACCAGCATCATTCATCAGACTACGGAGAAGGATTGGTATTATTTTATTGGTTAACACCTTAAATACATAGATGTGTGCCTTGGTCTGATGAAGAATTGAATAAAATGTTGGATATGAGTGTTAAATGCTTCTAATCAAGCCATCCACCAGATTGTATGTTATAGTATTATGTGCGCCTTCTCACCCTTGGCTGTTCACATTCAGGTGCAACATGGTGTCCTGTAACAAGCTGGCTTGTTGGTTCTGTGGTGGAGCTCCCACACCTCCATTGACTCCCATAGGATTTGCACCTACACATATAAAAAGGACAGAACATCATGAGTTTGCATTCCTTATGTTCCCCTACCAATAATAACACTGTATATATAAACCTTGCTCTCGGACATATGCCTTTTTAACATCTTCAAGCTACGTGGAATCAAAAGTGTTCTCTTGATGTGCTAATCAGACTGCATCAACAGGGCTCCTTTTTATTTTACCTCCTATTTTTTGAAAGCTACTTTTTTTAAGGCCCTTTTCAATTGACAATAAGCAACTTTTAAAAGGCCGCTTGAAACATCTTGAACATCGTGAACAGCAAGCAGAGAGAGACGAGAGAGAGAGGCGGAAGTCAAAACGCATGCAAACTCACCCATGGGATTCAGAGGTCTCATACCAGCCTGGCCTTGCAGGCCCTGGTTGGACATATTGGGCTGTGCAGTCTGAGCTTGGATCTGGTTGCCCTGGTAAGTGAGGCCCAGGGCTGCGTAGGCCCTTTCTATGGAGCTGGGGTCAATCTGGCTCGGTGGGTTGAGGTTGGGAGCGCTGGGTTGGCCGCCAGGTACAGCTCCAAGAGAGCTGCCCAGACCTGCACCGGCCCCACCAAGTAGAGCTATGAGAACATAACAAGAAGAGAGTGGAGGGTTAATAACACATCTGATCTGTTTGACAGAATATAAAGGTGGGCAATATTGGCATTAAAATATGATGCAATATCTTTCTATATCAATATATTTGCAAAATCACATAAAATAAGTAAAATTGAAGATAACAACACTGACACAGGTATAAATATATATTTAAGTAAAGCATTGTTTGGTCAGATACAGACACTCACACTGCGGGTTCCTCTTGTCCCCAGCGTTCTTCAGTGGCAGGCAGACAGGACAGTCGTGCCGCGTGCAGTTCTTCCAATGAGAAATGATCTGCCTTGATGATGCACAGTGAGCAACTGAGGGTGAAGAAAGGTAGAAAGACAGAAAGAGTTGGGAAACAGAGATATGTGATGGGAGGGGAAAAGGAATGAAACAAAGGGGGGCGTCAAGGGAAAAAAGATTCAGAAAAATTAGAGATGCTTGGCTTCAAACTGTTAGAACGTTCACCTAAAAAAAAACAAACTATAAAATCTATTAGCAAATACTGTCTGTGTAGCTTATGCCTGCTGTGGACCTGCTATACCGTTGCACTGGGTGGCATATACCTTCGTTAGGAGGAACAGAGCCAGTTTAGTTAAATTCACTCCGCTTGTCAGCCTGCAAAGCAGTGTAAACACTGAACCTCATCTCTGAGCATGCACGGTGACATCTGCCCAACACAGAGCTACTCTAAAGGAAGTGAAAATGCAATCACAGTGTTGTTTCAGAATAAACTATGCTGGCTGTGTCCACTGTAATGAAAAAATACATCAACTGATACAGCGACGCAGCTTCTTTATGACAACAACTGAGTTTTACAGCAACAAGGTGCAAGCACTATGAAATAGGTTCAGGGCATTATTTGTTAACTGGATGAACACACATTGTGATCTCACTAGGTTTGTTGATTTGAATCTAAAAGCTAAAAATGATTCCATGTTATCCAAGGTACCCCTTGGATATCTCTGTAACAAGCCTGCTTGTCAAACACAGGGACACATCATAACTGAGTGCAGAAGCCCTTCTACTCACCCTGACAGGACTTGCCAGCCTGGCAGTGAGTCATGTGGTTGAGAACGTTCTTCATAGTGCGGCAGTGGGGCAGGTTGCACTGCCGGACTTCACCGTTGGCCTGTTCCCTTCGCTGGCACTTGTGTGCGTGAAGCAGGAGTACCAGTTGCTGCTGGATTAGCTTGCGCTTTTCAGGGTCAGCAGTGGGTGGGGCGCCAGCTGCAGCTGATGCTGCAGAAACCTGGGTACCAGGACCCACTAGACCTGCCTGAGCATTGGGCACCATCCCTGGGGCCCCTCCCACAGGTGCGCCAGAGGGGCCGCCCACCCCTGTCTGTGACTGCTGGGAGCCCTAATAATTAGAGTGGGAGGGAATAAGAAGATGTGACATGGATAAGAAAAGAGAATAAAACAAACAGGAAAAAGTGTGTAAGAAACAAAGGGAGTAGAAAGGGAAGAAGAGAAAGAGAGTAAGAGAAAAGGGGGTGGTGAATTAACAGTAACAGGAGAGTTTAACAAAAGAAGATTGGATCAAGTAAAAGGAAATGGTACAGAGCAGTGGAAAGGTGGGAGTTGATGTTGGAGGGATAAGGTGACAGATCAGGTGATACTTAAAAGCATATTCTTGTATATGACAAATATTTTTGCGGTCAGTTTGTATTTGCTCCCTACCATAGCAGCCATTCCTTGTATGGGTTGGTTCTTCTTGTCCACACTGAACTGGGCCAGGCTGTTGGACATGGGTCCTTTGTTCTGGAGCTGAGGGCCCAGCCCTGCGCCTCCCAGACCTTGATTCCCCTGCCCTGCATACGGACCTCCGAAAGGGCTCCCTGGGTTCCCCATCATCCCCATCTAGGAACGAAAAAATACGAAAACAAGAAAAGACAAAGAGAAGTTAGTATGAATGATGGAGAGAGAAGAAGAGTAAAAGAGAGTGACATCAGACAAAGTAAGACGACAGTTAACTATTTAGCTGCAACCACATTTCACTGATGTTACTGGTGATAGCACCTGAACAGGATATGTAATGTTAGTGTGTGTTCTGGCATTTTGCATCCACATCCACAAGTAGTCAGCAGAGTGTGTGACAGAAATCTGACGTGAATAAATCCTCTTTTCTTTCTTCATAATGGAGGGTTTACTTGAACTTATATTAAAAAAAAAAAAATCACTGACTAACTCTTCATCAGTATCCTATCTTCATCACCTCCACAAGGTCACAAACCCTTACTTCTCCCTCTGTCTAACCTGGACACCCTCTCACTGCATTTGAACTCCATAGCCAAATCAAATATAAGTGTCTCCACCACATTCACTGAGCAACAGCAGCCTGCAACGTTTTTACTGTCACTATTGTGGGACTGTCAATCAAATAAACAGAGCAGTTTTTTGCCGCTTCAACTACAAGCATAAGCGTGCTGCACACAGATATAGCTTATATATTGCTTCAGGGGAAACAACAGCAAAATATAATTTATAAAAAGTTTTGCACATGAGCATTTGGTCTTACGGTCTTGACCTACACCAAGTCATCAATCAGTCAAAAATAAGCTGCCATGAACTTAAATGATGAAATGTGAGTAATGATGACTTTGATAATTGTCCATGTTTATGTTCCAAAAGTTTAGGTTATGGACAGAAACAAAGGCTTTTGAACATTAACTGCAAAATAACGTGAGTTATACAAATTACCATTTTGGAGAACAACACTGAGCATGTACTTGAAATACAGATTTTGATTTTCAACACATACGACATTCACAACTTTCTTGTTCTATATAAATTCCATCAAATTTTCTAAGATGAATGAAATGGTTGATATGGAATGTTAAACTATGTCAATGGGAAAATCCCTACCTTGTTCATTGCTCCAGGCTGCTGGCCTCTCATCCCAGCCTGGCCCCCAGCACCCTGCTGTTGTAGGGTCTCAGCTAACAGGTTGCTGTTGCCGCCCATCCCCTGATTCCCAAAGCTCATCCTGGTGGAGCCATTCATCACCTGGTTCCCCATCATTCCGGGTTGCTGCTGTCCGTTATTGCCTTTCTGCTGTGCTCCCATCATGGCCCTGTTCATGCCACCCATCATTCCTGCTGCAGCATTCTGTTGCTGCTGCATCATGCTGGCCTGCTGTTGAGGGGAGAGGTGTTGTTGCTGCCCCTGGCCCATCATTTGCTGAGGTCCCTGGCCAGGGGATGCTTTTATGTTCGCCAAGTGTTGCCCCTTGGCATTGGGGCCTCCAGGGCTGCCCATGGCTCCTTGGTGCCCTTGTTGGGTTGCAGTGGGTGCCCCTGAACGCAAAAGCTCGGACAGCTGTTTGTGCTTGGCCACCGCATCCTGGCCTCCGACAACACCCCCTCCAGGGCCAAGTCCAAGACCCATTCCTCCTGCCCCTCCACTTGTTCCCCCAGGACCCAGACCTGCAGGTCCTCCTCCAAGAGTGGTGTGTAGCTGGTTGAGGTCCCCACCATTGACCAGGCCTGGGTCATTAGAGCTGATGAGCTCGTCTGGGAGATCATGCTCCAAGTCAAACAGTGAGCCGAAATCTGAAATTGAGAAGAATGCAAAGTTTAGGAGGGGGGACGCAATGACATGGGAGACAAACAGGGAAAGGGTGAGAGGAGGACAATAAGGGCCACAGCCATGTTAAGCTGGTATAATCCTTCATTTTTCAGCATGACTGAGTGAAAATGCAATTGCATGCTTGACATTAAAAACTGATAAAAGCTGTTTAGAGGTGTATGACCAATTTTCTCCCATCTGAAATTAACATTTCATCAAGCACAACACTACAGGTGAGATCCAGAGGAACTTATGTGTGTGTGTGTGTGTGTAGCTGTGTGCACAAACGTATTTGCAAACGTACATGCTCACCTGGTCTGCCCACACACAGATCCCTGACTAATAAAGTCATTCAACATGTTGCAAAGACAGGTTTGTACAGATGTGACAAATGGACCATTTCAAAGTTAACAATACAAAATGGAGACAACTGGGGCGATATTCAGTTTGTCAGTCTGTGTTCACCCAGCAAACAGCTTAGGCAATCAAGAAAGGTATATATATATGATTAACACTGTGTACGTTAGGGATAGACATCAAGACCACAACTCACACAAAATTTCTCAAACTACAAAATCTAATGATTTCTGTTCTTCCATTAATCAGTGTTTTTTGTAACATAGTAAGACACAGCATACGGTCTTTCTCACCCTGTCAACATTTATGCATTCAAGTAGCTGTTCAAATGAAATCTGAAGTTACAAGACATTTACTCATTACAGATGATAACAGTGATATTTGCTTTTCTTCCTGTTACACATAACTACAAGCTGAATGCTTTGGATTTTTGGTTACAGGTCAGAAGCAAGCCATGAAGCTACGAAGATATCACAGCTCAGATCACTTGTAATATTCATATATTATAATATTTTTTTTAACATTTTGATGAATTGTGTCTATGTTAAATGATTGATGGACACCAGAAAATAATTTGACGTTTAATGTACTTACTGCCTTTCTGCTGTAAGTAGAAATTAACAAATTAGAGTCATCAGCTACTTTTCATGCTTTTATTTTTCGGATTAACTATAAACACTCTGCATGGCAGTGTCACAACTAATCTAAGAAGATAATAATTTGCATCCCCATCTACAGATCATATCCTTGACAGCAGTGTACTGATCCTCAAAATATATTACGTAGGGTAACATAAATGTTTGCAGCGTCCGGATGATTAAATCGTAAAAGTCCCTGTGCTCACATGCTGACTGTAGAGCCTAACATGCAGCTGTTCATTGCAAAATGATCGAGTGAATAGTTAAGTGATGAAATCTGGAAAACTGCTTCATGCTTGGAGCAGTATTTGGTTGCTAACTTGACTAGCTGGTTAATATCGCAGTGGTCGGGTATGGCGCTGTCCATGCTCCACAGTTTTGTTCTCACTATTCCAGCTGCTGCCACACGCCATCCACAAAAAACACACACTCACGCACACACCAACAATGGCAATTTGAGCTTAACAATCAGTCGGACCCGTGGGCCTAAATTTAGCTCTCCAACACGGCTAGCAGCATCGGCACCCCCTGCTTTCGCTAACACTATTCACGGTAGCTAACGTTTGCTGGGAAAGGGTCCGAGTTATGATGGGGCAAAACAACAGATTGTTTTAGCCGTTAGAAGCCTTAAAACTCGAAAAGCAGAATGGGTGTTGCTGTAGCTGGCTGTCAATTTGGAACAACTGTACAACGCCGAAAACTTTATCATAAGTTGGCTCGGAACTGAGCTTATTATCAGCCCGGCTGAAGTAGCCGTTAGACACGGGTCCGTCAGTAGAGGACCCGCATTCAGTTAGCTTGCCTAGCGTTAGCCGTATGGCTAACAGGGCTTCCTCCGGCTAAAATGGCTGTTAGCATGCGAGCTAGCAGGGAGAGCTCATCTTCACGTCCGACACACACACCAACTACTAGCACGCTAACATTAGCAAGCTACGACAAAAACAGAAGAGTAATCCCGCGTCTTTCCCCTCTTTCAAGTACACCCAAGACGCCGAAAAATAACAAACTTAACGAATAACACCGTAACAAATGATATCATTAAACAATACTTACCATTTCCATCGCTGGCGGAGGCGGAAAGTGCCGGAGAGGAGAGTTTAGGCCTCTTGGCTGAAGGCGGGCCAGAGTCCAGAACGTTCTCGGCCATATTTTTTCGAAATAAAAATATATAAAGTATCCACAATTGCAGACGTTTTCACGCCCTTAGAAGCTCATTCCTTTTCGTTTCCAATATTGCGACTTTTCCCCCTCCTTTTGGGGGACTAAGAGGGGGAAAGTCCCGAGTACAAATTACTCCTCTTTCCCTGGGTTCGCCTCTCGATTTCAGCCTCGGCGTATATCAACCCCCCTCCCTCCCTCGTCGGATTTTTTGTTCTTTATAAATTTCTGCCAGCGGAGGAGGAGGGGGTCGGTGAAAGTAAAGGGGGAGACACACGCAGCGGCTTCCCTCTAAACTTACACAGCCTCTTCGGGTGTAAATACACCGTCCCCGGGTCTCTCTCCCATGGTTGCATCCGTCATTTCAGCCTCCTTTCCAGCGGAGTCTGGATGAAGATAATGTCGGGCAGAAAAGGCTTGTTTGCCTGCGAAGTGATGGTGGTGCTGCTGGTGGCAGCGGCTGAGGATGAGGGGATGCAAATTTAAAAATAAATAAATAAAATAAAGCTGACAAATGTGCAGCTGCAATGGTGGATAAAGTACAAAGCTTATTCGTTACGCTGTGCATATAAAAGAAAAAAAGCAAAACTTGTTCAGTGTGAAAGTCGTCTACCCAGGAACATGAACTTGCATCTGCTTTTCGCAGAGGTTTGCCTGCAAAGCTTAAAGTTAGATTCTGTTCAACAGTTATCTTAAAAGCAAGCAAACAAATTGTTAATCAGTTTTACAATCGGTGCTTTTAAAAAAGAGCAAATTAAAGAAGTGGAGCAACTTTGCTTTTCAAGTGCAGCAGAGTGAGCTGGATTCACAAACACTGAAAACCATGTGTATGTTTCTCAGGAAACACTTGGTTTAGCTTAATTACTCAGCAATTAACGTCCACTAAATGAAAGACCCAGTGCTGTCACCTTTCTTTTGCTTTGTTTGCTTCCTCATAGGTAAAATGGTGGCTTCATGCAGAAGGTTCTCAACACAGGCAAATGCAGTTTCCTTGGCCTGCTCTCTCCTGATCTGAGTCCATGACAAGCCTCATTATTTGAGTTTCCAGTTTCCTCCTGTCCTGTTCTTGTACTTTAACAGTCATCAGCCTTACCTTCTTCATTTCTTGAGTGCATATCAATATCTATACAAGTAAATGTGCTGCTCAGGTCTCAAGTTTTCTCATTTGGAGCATGTGTAGTCTTGAGCATGAGCATGCCTTTCCCTGCAATTTTATGTGTTTTTAAACTTCGTGACCTGTCCTACAATTTCAGAAAAAGTTTTGAGGGTCCGCTTAGTATCCATAATGACTGGCCAGTGGAGCACAAGCTGTTTGTAAAGGAGGGAAACAGAAGTTCGCTGTCAGCAGTGAGAAAAACTGGGATTTAGAGTTAGAGATGCTTGATGAAGAGCATATGACCTGGATGCCATGTTAACTGTCACTGCTAAAAAATGTTTGATTCAGGCCTTTGGTAGGTACATGCTGTATTTAAAAAAAAAAAAAACTTGACGTGTATGTAGTATAAAAATGTACACTGAATGGGGTCATTATTTTAGAAAACACGGGCCTCTATCACTGTGTGGGTTTTTCTAGGTTTTGGTCACCACACCAAATCAATCATTGTCTTTGTAACAGAGAAATTCTCCCTTAATTAAACAAGTTACAACTTGTTCAAATATATAAATTGCCTACAACACATGGCCTCAAGGCCTCAAAGGTCCTCCACCCATACATTTTTATAATCCATCTGCATGAAGAAGGCACTTCAACACCAAAAGATTACATTCAGAGTTATTACATTTCACTAGAATCTCATAAAGTATTTTTCAGACAGTTTTATTCCTCTGCACTGGGTGCAGTTTTAATATTTTGTTAGTCCATTAATGTGCTTAACTGCTATAAGGCCTCACCAAACCTGCACTGTCACTTAATAACCTTGTCAGTGAATCACGACACTTGGGGGACAGGACCAAATGAGCATATGTTTCACTGGGAATCAAACGTGGGGAGTGTTGGTATGATGCCCAAAGGATCACAACCATGGCTGGATTAACCCACCAGGACCCACCTACTCAGCCCCGAGCTCTGCTAGTGATCAGCACTGCCCATGTATTTCCCATGCATTTGTATATCGCACATACACGTGTAAACTTGTCGGAGCTTGTTTGTAAAGAATCTGATAATGAAATTAAACTTAGTTCCATCTTTATCGTGTCAAATTTTGTCCAGACCTTACATGCTAAGGCCTCATGCATGGCCCTTGTCAAGGCCCCTACCGTTATTGTTGAGCCTACATCAGAAACAGCAGTACTGCAGCATTACTTTGAAAACCAACCACTTCATCACAAGAGAGCAAACAATTCACTCAAAAAGGGAGGCCAGATGGATGTCAGATTTCTTTTAAAGAGTCTGAAGGCTGATATATCCATCTCTGGCCTTTGGTTATATCAATGTCTTGTAGTCTGACAACTAGAACCAGACTATAGTGATCAAGTGGCCTTATGCATACCACCATTAGCCAACAATGTATGCAGTAGGTGTTAAGACACACCTTGTCATTATCAAAAAAAAGGAAATGAGACACATATTCTATTAACATTTTCCAGTAACTCAAAGTAATCTTTCCATACATTATAGACCCTCAGTTCACTCACTCCCAGTGTGCTGCATTGCACCTTTTAAGCACAGACATTACTGGTTGTTTAGCACTCAGCAGATACTCTGGGAAATCAAAGTAAATCACATTATATGCATTTGCAGTGTATTAACTCTGCATCTGTTGTGTACATGTGCATGTGTGTATGTATACATGTAGTTTCCTCATTAATGTGTGTATTATGTTGATGAATATTGACCTGTTCTGAGGTCTGTGAAATGAGTTGATCTGTTGACCTGTACTGGTGATAATGTTCAATTTGGTGATGTTATTTGTAAAGTTTTGAAATGGAAATGCTGAGATTTTTGTCACAGAGGCACTGATTTTCTATTTTTAGAAGGGTATTAATTAGATTGAAGTCTTCTTGGTTAAGTCTCTACAAGCTTTGTACACCTTAGGGTAGTTTACCCCATTTTCTTGGCAGATCCTCTCATGCTCTGTCAGATTGGATGGGAAGCATCTGTGAACTGACATCTTTAGGTCTCTGCACAGATATTCCAAGGGGTTTAAGTCTGGGCTTTGACTGGGCTACTCAGGGACAGTCAGAGACTTGTCCTGAAGCTGCTCCAGCCTCAGGACAAGTATACAGGACCTGAAGCATACAGGTCACACAGTGAACTGTTGTGGTGAAAGGTGAACAATCACCCCAGTCTCAGGTCACGCACCTCTCTGTATTTGGCTGCATTCATCCTTTCCCCAGTTCTGACCAGTGACACTGTCCCTGCCGTTGAGAAGCCCCCCATAGCATAATGCTGCTACTACCATACTTCACTGTGAGGATTTTATTAACCAGGTGATGAGCAGTGCCTGGTATTTGCCAGACTGAGTGTTTAAAGAGTTCATTTTTCTCTCATCAGACCAGATAATCTTTTTCCTCATGCTCTCAGTGTCCTTTAAACACTGTTTGACAAAGTCCAAACTGGACATCATGTGTCTTTTACTCAAAGTGGCTTCTCGGGTCATCCTATCATATAGTCCTGAGTGCCTCTGGCAGGTTCTTGGTCGCCTTCCTGAACAAAGCCCTTCTTGCCCAGTTACTCAGTTTGGCCATAAGGCCAAATCTAGAAAGAGTTCTGTTGGTTCTTCTTCCATTTACTGAGACCACTGTCCTGACATACCATGTGAATTGTGGGACCTTAGGTAGGATTGTAACAGTGTTGATTGTTTAATAGTAATATATATATATAGTAATATAGTAATATATATAAAATATTTACATTTTAGGC
>JBBMJY010000014.1:5009198-5040484 GCA_037833715.1 Toxotes lorentzi
TATATATATAAAATATTTATATTTTAGGCCCATACCTAACCAAGCTTTCTGTATATGCATGAGATAATAAACCCTTCTTAATGTCTTGGGAGCTGCTGAATACAGATACATACAGAAACATAGACATGCATGCATGAAGTAATATGTTGTAATTATGACAGTGTGGTACAAAATTAGAAATAAATACAGTATTGCAGCCGCAAAGCCTCACAGAACTGTAGCCTTCAAAAGTTTTGTGAATAAAAAAGGCCAGTGTTTTGTATTTGAACAGGCAAGACAACCAAGTACTACTACTACATCTATTACTAACTTAACCACACCAACACCTTAACACTTATATGTCTATAGATTTATTTATTTATTTGTGATTCTCCCCCAACTCCGCTAAAACCTCATCTCCCATAATTCTCTGTCCACGCGTGAGAAGTAACAACGATGACGTCAAAGGTAGGTGACCGCAGTACAGTGCCGGGGAGCTACGAAGATTTAGCGCAACAGCTTTTATCTAAAGAGTTTAGTCGCTATGTTAAACACTCAGATGAGAGTGCAGTCACTATTAGCTTCTGTAAGTAGCCTTTAAAAGTAATAACAAGCGAACTGCTGCTTCATAACTGCACAAACGCGCTGTTAGCAGTTAGCTTCCATGTATGGCAGCATGTGAGGCAGTCACACTTCTGTTTATGTTTCGACTCTTGTTAACCTGTTAGCTCCATCAATTTGCTCATTACAACGACTTTAACAGCTAAAGTAATTTTAAAGTGTGCGTTGTTGCGCATCTTAGGTCTGGTTCACTTTGTGTTCACTTATTTACCAGACATAATGTATCAGTGCTGGTTTGTAGAAGTTTGTCTCCCCTAGAAATCAATGTTTCATTGATTGTGTTTGTTGCAGTCTGTGTTTAGGGCCTTGTATAGTTGAAAAAAATCAAATATCTATGAGACCCTGAACTAATCAGTTAAGTATAAATGATCAAACTGTTTTCAAAGAGGTTATATCAGATGATGCTTGCACACGAGAACATCGAGAAGTTATCTTTTCTAATGTAAATACAATGGTCAAGCATGTAGGGACATTATTCATTGTTAATTTCATTCTGTTAGAAATTACTGGATCACTTAACTGTAATGCAGCATTTAATACCAAGAAATACTGGACCAAGAATCAGCATAGATATTATATGACCTATCATTCGGCTCTATCTTTCCCCGTTGATCTGCTGTTTTCACATCTCCAGTATTCAGAACCTAGTCTTACCTAAAAGTGAATGTTACAGTACACTGTTGGCAGTAGATACAAAAAAATACTGTTGTAACACACGGCCATTACTTTCCTCTCCAGAGCTCATAGAACAACGCCATACAGCTCCAGGGTGCATCGACTGTAGGTCCTCCTTTGGACTCTGTGTCATTGACAGTCCTCTTGCCAGGATGCCTTACCACTGTGTGGCCTATGGATGTGGCAAAACTGCAGAAGATGGTGTGACATTGTTTAAATTCCCCAAGGACCCTGAGGAGTTTCGCAAATGGGAGAAGCAGGTGCAGCGCACCCGCACCCAGTGGGTCGCCACACCCAACTCTCACCTCTGCAGCGAGCATTTTGGCAAGGAGTACTTTGAACCGAGACCACCCTCAGGGGCTCTGAAGCTGAGGCCAGGAGCTGCTCCGACAGTGTTTGTGCGTCCGCTCTGTTCCTCCTGCGGTGGAGTTGGATGCGATAACTGTCTGCCTGCAATTCAACGCCGGGGCATTACAGCTGAGCCAAGTGTGAGTAGATATTATCGTGGACCAGTAAGGTCAGTGCAGAGAAGGGGAGAGTTCCTGCTGCTCTGAGAGTTTTAAACAAGCCTCTGGGTTGTTTACGTGTGTGATGTTAAATCATTCGCTTTCATGCTCTCTGTTCACCACTTTGTTTTTTTTTTTCCTTTTCACAGGCCAAACACAATGAATTGGCATCCATTCAGTTTGATGATACTGATGGAGAAAGTGAAAAAGAACGTCCGACAAGAGCCGCGGTGAAGCCAGGAGAAAAAAACACAGAACGACCAGGTGAGACACAACAAAGAAGAGGCTGAGATCTCAAAATGACACTTTATACTGTCCTGAGTTAAAAGGAGCGATAGTATGAGGAACTGTTCATTAAATTAGGTGATGTTTTATACAATATTCATTAATTTTTGCAGTGGTGTGTGAGATGTGTGGCACCACTGGCAACATTAGCACCTTCTTTTCAAAGACCAAGCGTTTCTGCAGTACATCCTGCTCGCGCTCCTACTCATCAAACTCCAAGAAGTCCTCCATACTGGCCCGTCTGCAGGTGAGGAAAAAATGTGATGTTGCTTCCCCACAAACTACACTGAATGATGAATTTGTTTACAGCCATGACAAAAACATTATTTATATATATGGGAAAATTTGCAAAGTAGTTTCTGCTATTTTTGCAGCAACACATTACACCAGTCATTTAAACACACAAGGTGTTTCACCGCAAAATCAGTAGTTTTGATTTTCATTGATCTTTACAATTTCCATCCAAAAACAGTGCTATTAATCCATCCAGACTGTGTGATCAAATCAGTGTGATTATATAGTTTATAGTTGGGGAAAAAAATCATCTCATTTCACACTTTCTGTCGGGATCATATGTTCACTGTGGGCCCCACAGGCTGCAACTAACAGTGGATTTTCTTCTGAATTAATCAATTCATGTGGTGTCCAAATATCATGTCCTCAATTTGCCTGCCTTGTCTGACCAACAGAGGAAAAATGCAAACATCCAGCTGATTATCACATAAGACTAAAAAGCAGCAACTATTAATCTGTTCATCCTGATATAACAGGTATCTTGAATCTAATAAACGCGTTGTGGTTTTTTGGATTTTATTTCTATTACCACAATTTCTAGTTTCGAACAAGTGGTGGCAGTGTTTAGCTCAAAGCTGTTAACAGGTCACCGCTGCAGAAAAGGTGGGAGGAGAAGAAGAAGGAGACCGCGCTGGACTTGAAATCACATCGCCGACATGCGGGGTCGTTTGAGGGTGTGTCCGGCTCGTTTCAGCCTTTGATTTAACTCAAACGTCCGCGTATCCAAAGCTGCTCAGATGGTTCAGAAGTGCTGCGTTGAAAGCTGCTGGAACACGAAGCGACCCGACCTCGTCTTTCACCGGTTTCCCCTCGGCGACCCGGAGAGACTGAGGCGATGGCTGTTCGCTCTGGACATGGGTGTAAACATTCCGCTCCGCGTCCTCAGCAAGCTGTTCGTCTGCCAGGACCACTTTCTGCCCGACGACTACTACGACACCCTGGATCAGACGTCCCGCCGGGCCCGGCTCCTCAAGAGCACCGCCGTCCCCTCCAAGCTCAGTCACTCCTCAGAGACAGGTGACCCCGCTCCAGGTGTCATTTATCTGGATGGAGTGGTGAGTTAGTCAGTCGATGCTGCACACGGTCGTTTGGTGGGTCAGCTCCTTCCTCCAGTGCAGCCAAGTGGTTATGCAATTATTCCCAGTCCTGCTCTCAGAGGTTAAACCGACATAAAACCATCATGTGATCCCAGTAATATGATGTATATTTATTCTGCTTTATCAATAAAATTAATTAAAAAAAGAAAATGGAACTATAGACTTTACATTTGTCGTTAAATGCAACATTTTTAGTTTAGGATCATTGTGTGGTTGAACTGGATGTTCTAAAACTGCAGTGTGTTCAAGTGAAGGCTGGAATTGATTGCTAATTGATTGGTAGGTGATCAAATGGCACTGTGCCTGGATGGCACTGTAGTTGTAATTCATGTGTGTCTCTCTGTGTGTTTTTTTTTTCTTCATTCAAAATTGAAACTGCAATAGAGGCAAAAAAACGTTTCCAGTTTTAAAGCTGCTGCTCGTCCTCCTTTTCCCCTTTCATAATAATGGTGTGCACCTATGAATTCTGAACCAGCTGTAAGTAAAATCATTTGCATGCGCAGATGCATCTGCCACAGCCACAGGTGACTTCAGTGTCTCTCTTCTCTTTGCATATCAGGAAATATTGTCAGAAAAGATTTTCCCCTGGACAGCAGTTACAGTCTGAGAAAAGAACAGTCCTGTGACTGTTTGTGTGGATTGTTTCAGTTCTTGATTGAACACAACAAGAAGAGAACGATGTGACAAATGAATGCAGTCTTTCTTTGTGCTCCTCTCTCCAGGGAAAGCCGCCCTCAAAGAAAGCTACTGTGCTGTACAAGATGAGCAAAGCTCCTCCAGCCCCAACAGGACTGAACGGTAAGGGCACTGATCTCTCACTGGAGTGATGTTAAGGAGAAAGTGCACATAGTCCTGGATCAGGATTCCTCTTCTCTTTCCACTCTGCAGAATCAGATTTTGAGTGGGGTGCTTACTTAGAGAAGGAAGCAGCTGCGTCCGTGTCCTGCTTCAGACATGTGAGTCCTGTACAAGCAGAAACTTTTTTCTCTTCTACTACTATGTATAGTTTCACAAAATTTAGACAAACTGAACTAATAAGATGAAGGAAAAGGTGAAAGAAAGATGGACATGTCTGACACTTGAGAACATGAAACCGGTCATACTGAGGATCTGTAAGGAAATATCTGACCTTCCTCTCTGCAGGCTCCTCTGTGTGCTCAGTGGGACGACGTCACTGTAGGGATGAAGGTGGAAGTCCTGAACACTAACGCTGTCCTGCCCAGTAAAGTCTACTGGATCGCTACTGTCATCCAGGTGGCAGGTGTGTACATCTGTCTGTCAGTGTTTATTGTAACAGGCCATACCACTGAACCATCAGTTTTATAAGATCATAAATTTGATCATTTACTTTCGTATTCTCTGTAACAGCAGCAGTAACCTTCCTCCTCCTCTTCCTCCATTATCTCCAGGATACAAAGCTCTGCTGAGATACGAAGGCTTTGAGGATGACAGCAGCCATGATTTCTGGTGCAGCCTCGTTTCAGGAGAGCTGATGCCGATTGGCTGGTGCGCCATGACGAGCAAGCTGCTGGTGCCACCGCAAGGTGAGGACTCGAGTCTGACCTGTGCTGGTTTGGCCTGCACTTAAAAAACTTTTAGAGACACTGGATCGTAGAGTTTTATCAGGTTTAATGGAGCAGATACTGATCAGTTAAAATATGTTGTGATTGGCCCTTTTCAGATATATTTACATTAGGATATGGTCTCATTTGACTAATTGTGTGTCCACAGATGTGAAGCAAATCATACCAGACTGGAAGGAGTATCTGATGAAGAAGATGGTGGGCTCCAGCACTCTGCCTGTGGATTTCTACTTGAAGGTAAAACTGGATGCTGCCTGACAGTGATTTGTAGGATGTATGATGAATTGTTCTTAATTAAACAAATAATCAGCATCTCTCACCCTCCTTATGTCCCTTTCCCAGCTGGTGGAGGACATGAAGACCTCTTTCAAAACAGGCATGCGTGTAGAGGTGGTGGACCCCAAACACGTGAGCCGGACCCGCGTGGCTATCGTAGACTCCATCGTCGGTGGCCGTCTCAAGCTGGTGTACGCAGACCAAAGCGACTTCCCCGAGAACGCCACCTCTGATTTCTGGTGCCACATGTGGAGTCCCCTCCTGCACCCGTTAGGCTGGTCCAGCAAAGTGGGTCATGCCATTAAGGCATCCGGTAAGTCTCGGATTTTAAGTTCATCCATACATAAGAGTGACTGCATGTAGTTTAGACTGCATGTAGTTTAGACTACATGCAGTCACTGGAGAAGCAAGAAGACTGAACCTCTAGTGGTCACAGGTCAGTGGCTGCAAGTTTAACCAACCCTGGAGGAAAACCTAAAGATGTCAGCCCTTGATTAGGGCACTGAGAAACAGCTGATCAGACCATCTGGTTGGATTTGAGGTTTTGGTTTTGTGTTGGGGAAGGCTGCCAAACACACTGGTTTATTTACAGTGGACCATTTGTCTGTCCACACTGCCGTACATCATGACAGGCATCAGACGGTGGTTAAAGTATTTTGAAAATCACAAGCAGTGATCAAAACCAATGAAACTTGATCTGTGCTGTTAGTTGCTTCCCGTGTAAATGAATAACATCATGCTCAAACTAAGGATTTCAACCTTTAGATTTTCCAATGTGACAATAAATATTACTCCCTCTTTTCTTTTTCTTTTATAGCAAGCTCTGTGGAGGCTGGTGCCAGTGGTTTGAGGGGAAACAATCAATTTCTGCTCTTTAAAAAGGTAAAAAAAAAAACAAAATGCTGAAGCTTAAGAAATAATTTATCGACTCAGTTCCAGCTACTTTTCATTGTAACTTCTTTTATCACTCACTTGTTGATCTGTTTAAAATGATGATTACATAACGAAAGGAGTAATAATATATAATAAGTGTACATTATTTTAGCATTGAACGCTCATCAGGAGTTATGCTGAAAATAATAGAAACATTCATTATTCTTAATTCTGTATTTTGGTCCCATATCATAATCACAACTCTACTGAGAGCGAGTTTTGTGGCCAGTACTGCTGTGACAGTAATCTGCACTCACTACCTATGGAAAGTCGCACACTACGTAACAAGACTATTGTCAACCACTGTGTGATCTGCAGCCCAGGATCGTCTACATGGAAGGAGGTTTCTTTGAAGAAGGAATGAAGCTGGAGGCCATTGACCCTCTCAATCTGGGAAATATCTGCGTGGCCACTGTACACAAGGTAAGGGTTGGGTGATTATGGATTAAATTACATTGCCAGCATTCGCTGTAAAAATCTCCTAACTCCTACACTGTTTATGTTTCCTCTGCGCCTCCCTGTCTCTCCTCCAGGTGCTGTTGGATGGCTACCTGATGGTTGGTATTGATGGCACCGCATCGGACAACGGCTCTGACTGGTTTTGTTACCACGCGTCCTCTCATGCCATCCTTCCCATAGACTTCTGTAAAAAGAACAACATCCCTCTCACTGTACCTCAAGGTAAATATAAACACACTCCGCTTCAGTCGGTCAGTAATGTGCCTCACACTTCTTCGTCTCCACCACTTGTGTGCTGTGTTCTGCTGGTGCTGGCTTGCTTTACCATCCTGTTAATGACAGCTGTCTCTGTTTCCTGGCAGGTTATGACCCTCAGACCTTCACCTGGGACAAATACCTGACGGAGACCAAAGCTAAAGCTGCACCAGCACGACTGTTCAACACTGTAAGTCCACGTTACTGTAATTGCACCCACAGTTTCTTTGCCTTAGCCACAACTTGAACACATCTGCAGACCAAGACAGACCTTATCTGAAGCCACCTATAAAAGTATACACCCAAATACTTGGGGTTCAGTCCTTCCATTAGTTCAAACATATGAACCTGCAGTTTGTCTTCACTCAGGACTATCCAGGTCAGGGCTTCTCCGCCAACATGAAGCTGGAAGCAGTGGACCTAATGGAGCCACGGCTGGTGTGCGTGGCCACCGTGAAGCGCTGCGTGGGCCGCCTGCTGCTTATCCACTTCGACGGCTGGGAGGACGAGTTCGACCAGTGGGTCGACCACCAGTCCCCAGACATCTACCCCGTGGGCTGGTGTGAGCTCGTGGGCTACCAGCTCCAGCCGCCTCCTGAACTCGGTAATCGCATCTTATGTTAAAAGAAAAAGCTACGGTGCTACAAGATGTAGAGTGAGCGTCCACCTAAGCCAGTCTGTTTTGACTGAGGAGGTTACATCTTAGTTTTGTTGAATTCTAGTTCAGATCCAATGTAAACACATCAAATAAATCAAATGAGGTAGAAAACTTGCTTCCCTCTAGAGATGTTGCTGGTCATTTCTGTACAGTAGAGATGCTTTTGACTTCATATGAAGGTGACCGGTGTTTTACTCTGTTTTCCAGTTGAAGTGAACACAAACCAGGTGGCACGGAACAAGAAATGCAAGCCCTTTATATACAGGAAAAAGAGTACGTTTGGACTCAAACACTCATCAGATCTGCTGTTTTCTCTCATATGAAGGTGATGAAAAGTGATTCCCTCACCTCCTTTTTGTGCTCTATAGAAAAGAAGAGTGCAAAGAAGAGGCTCTCTGATGAGCAAGCTAAAGATGATGCTGGTAAGCAGCCTGAGGTCACTGGCACTAAGGGTCCTAAAGAGCCGGTAGACCCCGGTCTTCCTCCTCAAGTGCCACTCATCCAGCCCAAGACTGAGCCAGAGGAGCAGGAGAGTAAGTGGACTAACTCATACAACACACACTTCACGTTTTCCTCATCTTCATGAAACAATTTAGGTAAATGTCTGACTTAATTCTGTCCTTGCAGTCTTTGCAGTGCAGGTGAAAGTGGAGGAGATGGAGATGGAGACCCCTATTGATCCCTCAGGAAACCCTCAACAAGTCTGTCTGGGCATAGTCAAACAGGAGGAGGGAGGGGAACAGAGACAAGATGAGACGCCTGAGCAGACCAGCTTGGAAAACACAGCGCATGAAAAGACAGAGAACAATAAAGCTGCAGAAGATGGACCTGAAGAACAGGGATCACTGGAAGAGAGCTTTACTGGTGAGAGCAACGTGGAGCAGAGTGATGAAAATGAAAGACAAACACTAGACCAAGAAGAGGGGAGCCAGGAAAATGACAGTGGCATGGATTAAATATTGGCTGGAGGAATGGACAGATGAGTGGAGTATGTCGAAAGGGTCAACGTTGGTTCCACTACACGCTAATGTCATGTGTAAAGAGCTGACTTCTCTTGCTTTAGTCTAACATCAGATCTCGAGCTATGACTCTGAAGGTCTCAGTGTTTCCTCATTTTGGGTTGTAATGACATAGCAGACAAATATTTGTTATAATGTTTTATTTTTCCTGTTTTATATCCACATGTTCTGTTTATTGCACATATTCAATCACTGCCAAAAAAAATTCCTCCATTTACTGATTTGATGTTTTCTTAAATTATCTTTAGAAGTGGGACTTGAGATTGTGACGTAGTGGTTAAGGAAAAGAAGCATGAAGCCAAAGAATGTATTTCTAGTCAAGTAACAGCAGTGTTGCACCTGTGCTAATCACATTCACCTTGTTTACTTCCTTCAAGATGCTAAAACTTTAAACAGAGCTGCTGAGGAGCTAAAGGTCTGTGGTCTAAGCAGCATGACCGTAACTGAGAGTGTGAATCTAATGTTTGAAGCAAGGCAGTGCTGACAGAGAGTCTGCGCTCAGTCTAGGTTCCCTAGATTTAAAAAAACAAACAAACAAAAACAAACACCTCTTTGACCTTTGATCCGCTGTATTGATTAGACAGCTTAGAGGAAATACTGCAAAGAAAAACTGCCATATGGTCGTAGCTGGTAGAGGTTACAGTTCAATCCAATCTCAAAAATTTCAACTATGGTCAGTTATTTGCAGCTGTGGTCTCAAAAAAAAAAAAAAAAAAAGTCTGTACAGAAGCTAAATGAAACTCCAGAAGCAGCTGGTTCAAGCCATGCTGCGTCTCTTGGCTTCCTTGGCTGCTGCCTGTTTGGCGTTTGGACTCTTGCGAAGTTTGGATTTGGCTTTGAGCATTTTGACATGCCTGAGGCCGTTGAGATGCATTGGTTTGGGTTTGGTTGCCTTTGGTGCCTTAGCGGACCTTGGGGTTGGCGTAGGGATGGAGGGGAGGCTCTCTCCTCCGGGGCAGGCTTTGAAGATGTGGACGTCCTTGACCCTGCGACCCTTCAGCTCAGGGGGGTTAGCACAGGTGGCTCGTACCTTCAGGTTGACTTTCTCAATCCACCTAGATGAAGAGAAATGGCCAAATTATTTTAGCCATTATTTGGAAAAATCCAAACATCCAGAGAAGTCCAGACACTAAGTAAGCCATTTCAGATTAGTAACAGATTAGAACTGCACCACATACAATTTCATTATTTTAGATGTAAAACATGCTTTATCCTTTAAGGAGCTGCATACACAGCCGAAGAAAATGTTCAGGCTTTAGGGTCAAACCCTAAATCATCTCCATCTACACTCAGTATTTAGTACGTGTCTTACAAGCGTAGTGGCAGCAGGGGGCAGTCACACATCAGAGGATTTTCAGCCAGGTTGATGACTTCCAAAGAAGTGAGAGGGTGGAGGTCAGGCACCTCCTCCAGCTGGTTGCCCTCCAGGAAGAGACTTCTCAACCCTGGACCCAGGCCTGCCAGGGAGTTCTGCGACATCTGGAGAGTGAGAGAGACTAAGTGAGAGATTTGATGAAGTAAAGGGAAGAAAGAGTTTGAGGAGAAAGACTAGAGTTAACAGAAGCACCTCACATCTACAGCCCACTAACCTTCTCCAGTCCCATGTTATCCAGATACAGCTCCTTCAGTGACCTCTCCAGTGGCTGAAAAGCATTTGGCCCCACCCAGCGAATTGAATTCCTAGACAGCCTCAGGTCCCTGAGGTTCCCCGCCTTGCTCAGTGCTTCGGTGGGCACCTCCTTCAGCTTATTTCCTCCCAAGTGGAGCGTATCGAGGTCGCTGGCGTGGTCCACAGCCCTGGGCGACATGTGATTGATGGCGTTCCCAGTGAGGTAGAGAGCTCTGAGACCCTCTGCCCCGCTCAAGATGCCTGGCTCCAGCTTGGTGATAGCGTTGTTCTCCAAGTGAAGTGCCAGCAGGCTGGGCACCAGTTTGAAGGCTCCTTTGGGGAAGCTGGTGAAGCGGTTTTTCTCCAGGTGGAGGTAAGTCAGTTGAGGGAGACCTGTGGATATAAACTACAGGAAGTCAATGTTGGAATTAAGACACATCAACAAGTCAGAATGATGCCGTTCTACAAAGACCTTTAAAAGCATCAGGGCTGAGGGAAGTGAGGTCATTCTCTGACAGGTACAGGTAGATCAGTCCCTTCATCCCGCTGAAAGCCCCGCCTTCCACCTCCACAATCTTGCAGCGCTGCAGGTGCAAGGACACAACCTGGGGGACGCCGGGGAAGCTGTTGCTAGGGATGTAGTGGAAGTGGTTGCCTCGCAGGTCAAGGAGGCGCGTGGTGGGAGAGAAACCACGAGGAACTTTGGTGTGACTGCGGTTTTCGCATGACGAGTGGTGCGTCTCAGCCTGAAAACAGGGAGGTAATGGTAATTATTCCTTAATTGCTTTAAGGAGAAGATGTTCAGGTATTTACCTCAGGTACCGTGGCGTTATACATCAGATGATGTTTCAGTGATTTAAAACACTGATGGTTAAAGGAGTTTATGAACTACACTTATTTGCTTTCTTGCAAGAGGTAGATGAAAAGATTGATGTCACTCTTCTGTCTGTATGTTAATATGAAGCAATGACCAGTGGGTGATTAGCACAGCTTACAGACTGGAAACAGGAGAGATTGCTGATCTGACTCTGTCTGAAATCCAGCATTTCTAAATTTACTCAACAGTATCTTCTTGGAATTTCCACTGGCTGATTGAGTCTTAAAGACTGCAGGAAATTTTTATTATTTTAAAACTGATTCTAGCTTCATCTTTAGCATAAAGACATGAGAGTGATATTAATCTAATAATCTCAGGAAGAAAGCATTTCCCCCAAAAATTATTAGTATTTCTTAAATGTCGTGTTTTGGCTTGAGTTCCTCAAAATCGAGGAGCGAGATGAAGACTGCGATGCAGCTACAGTAAGAGCTTAAAACCAGTCTGAGCATGAACGTCAGTATGAAAGTGAATCACAGAACTGTCCCTCCTGCAGTGCAACATGTGCACTTCGTATACCCCACTCACCTCACAGATACAGTTGGCAGGACACTTGACTTTGTTCTCTGGCTCCTCAGTGGGTGGCGGTGTGATCCTGGTTGCCTCCTCGAACTCGGCCTTCAGCATGGCCTCCTGGCTCTGGCAGCGCAGCTCTGGAGGGTGGACGGCCTCCAGGTTTTCGCCAGAGAGATGGGCTGGTCCTCCACATGTCCCCATCAGCTTCACCTTGTTACGAATCGCCCACTCCCTGCGGAGTAGTTAAAAGAAAAAAGAGGGATTGGTGTCTTGTGGTTGATGGAAAGCTGTTGGTTCATTATCCACAAAGGTCTGCTGTACCTGAGTGGACGCAGGTAGCAGTTGCAGTAGATGGGGTTCCCAGCCAGGTTGAGGCGTGCCAGCTTTGGTGAACCCTCAGAGAAGGGCTGGATGACCCGCAGCTGGTTGTAGCTGATGTCTAGGTGTTTGAGGCTGGGGGAGTTCAAAACAGCTGTGTTGGCCATGTCCTGCAGGGACATGTGGTCCAGGAAGAGGTGGGTGAGCTTGGCCATGGACACTGCCTCTTCCCCAAGGTAAGTCATGGGGTTAAAGCTCAGCTCCAGACGGGTTACCTCTGGCAGTCTGGATAACAACAAGGAGAAGTGTGGCTCTAGGAATGAATGATTTCTTGTTAGATTTATTTTCCTGATGATTGATTATAGTTTTACAGTCAGTGTGAGGATCCTGTGTAGCTCTGTGGCCAAGTATAGATGCCACTTAAACCCAGGCAGTGATGTACCCTATGTAGATCTCACAGCTTACCAAGTAGCCTACCTGGTCATGGTCTCAGTGGGAAAGAACTGCAGCTCGTTGTGGTCCAGGCTGAGACGGGTGAGTGTGAACAGACCTGCGAAGGCCTCGGTGTCCAGGTAGTTTAGAGAGTTGTGGCTGAGACGAAGCCATTTGATGTTCTGTAAACCCTGTAAGGACAAGAGACTGGCTTTTTAAATTAAGGTCCCAAAAACAGGAGAGATTTAAACTCTGCAGGTATCTTGTGAATGTTGCTGGGTTTGTACCTGGAAGGCCATGTTGGGGATGTAGACCAGTTGATTGTGTGTCACAGAGAGTAGGTTGAGGAAGCCCAGCTGAGAGAAAGCTCCAGGCTGGATCTCCTCCACGCGGTTACGGTCAATCATAAGCTGCTTCAGTGAGGACAGACCATCGAACGACTCCTGGACTCAGAAAAGACAAAGACGGGAGAAATGTTTCTGTCTTGCTCCAGTCAAGGTCGTGAGCAAAGAAGGCAAAACTAAAAGTGATAAAGAAAAAAAAAAGATGCTGTCACGGGAGACATCATTTGTGTGACCCACCTGGTAGAGGATCTCGATGTTGTTGTTGGCCAGGTTGAGGAAGACCAGGCGGCCGAGGCCTCGGAACGCACCCTCCTTCACCCTGCGGATGTTACTGCGCTGCAGAGACAGGTGAGTCAGGTAGGGCGTGTGTTTGAAAGATGCGGTGGGAAGTTCCTGGATGTCGTTGCCTCGAAGATCTAATTTCACAGTGATCTAAAAAGGAAGGAAATCACGTTAGATAGAACAAGATGAGAACTAAATACACTGCAGAGATGTTGGTGTGTGTGTGTGTGTCTGAAAAACAAACCTCATCAACAGTGGGAGGAACTTGGGTCAGGTTCTTGTTGACGCAGGTCACAGTGAGCTGGATCTGGTCACACACGCACTGCTGTGGACATTTAGCTGTGTGTGCAGCAGGGCTGCAAAGGAGCAGGAGGCTGAGCAGTGGGACCCAGAGGGTGTCAGGACAGAGGTGGGAGCAGATCTGAGAGGGAAAATAACAGAGGGGACTTCATGTAGACCACTGCATGTGCTGTTAATTCATGGTTTATAGTGTTCACTGAGGCTCCTCTTGGCCTGTGGCACAGTGAATACAAAATCTTTCTATTAGCTGAGCTACCAACAAGTGGCTGCTGTTTTGATTTTTAGATGTGAGGTATCCTAATACTACTTATTCATTCATTCTCTGTAAATGTCTCCAGAGAAAACACTGAATCAACTATAATCACTGACCTGTGATTATAGTTGTTGACAGCATCCTACTCATTTTAGGAGGAAGGTGTGCCCAGAACCAACCAGGAGCCATTATTTTTAGAAATACTTGATGATTTAGTCCATTGTTTGGTGAAACTAAATGATGTACAGGTTATGACAGGATCAATCACTATACTGTACTGTACATTTACCTCAACCTCTGCAGGAGAGAGGTGTGTATCTCATTGTTTTGTATTTGCTTACTAGGAAATTAGTTCAGTTTAATGAAAAATCTCTCCATCCTTCTGTACTTCTGGGGATTAATGTCATTTTGGTCAGACTGAGCTGCCCTAGTCTTCACTGGAATGCCTTAAAACCACATTCCCATGTCGGATCAACAGTCTTGATCCACAGGAATGGACATTAAACAGCTTCACGGCTTCACTCCCTGACATTTCTCAAAAGGCTGACAAAACGGTACCATGCCTAAGCCTGTCTGTCAAAACTCCTGCACCAACTCATGTCAGAGGCCAAGCGGATAGAGAGCCGCGACTGCATAAACCAGCACAGAAAACAGTCAAATTATAATATTTCAGTTCAGCTACAGGGTTCCACGAAAACCGCGCTGACTATACAGTAGCCTATAGGAAAACCGTTGATATTTTAGCAGCATACCGTTTTTTGTTCCTACGACCCCCTGTGCAAAAAGGGGCCGAGAAACTAGAGACGGAGGAATTTCCTCCAGCCGGACTGTTTGTCCGCGTCCCCCCGGGAATCAACAGTCCAGACCGCAGAGGAGCTGCCGCGCCGGCCGCGCACAAAGACGCACAGTGTCTTTGCCTGCCGGTGTTGTGCCAAAATGCGTTTCCTCTGAAAAAATGTTTGTCCCTTGGCCAGAGACGGTGAGAGGACTGTTCTCCATCGGCTCTGAATGCTTTTAGGAGTAATTACGTCGCGACATTTCTTCCTGTTTTTAGTCTTTCGTTAATGTTCTTGTGCGTAAATCTGCAGTATTGCTAGAGGACAAATGACAGACTTATATTAGTTTAATTTCCGCACTCAGTGACAAGAAGGAAATGTGTAGTTTTCAGTGATAGAAATTAAAATGTTTCTGTCTTTAGAAGCTAAAATGCGCAGAACAAAACAAAGCGCGTCCACGTTTGGATAAGTGAGCACATCAATCACTCGATTTGAATTTGAGATCACATCGTTTGCATATTTGCAGTGAGTACATAGGCACCCAGTTTGCGTACACACTCACTCACCATGGTTTCGTCGTGGTTCCGTCCAGCCGCAGGTCCTTTACTGTCCGCCGACTCTCTCACGGTCTCTGCTCCCTCTGCAGCTCTTCCCCCGGTTGTCCCCCCAGTCCAAAACAAACTCCGTTTATCCTTTCATTCACTGACACTCCCCTCTCTACGAACACACACCTCCAGCTCCCACCTCTGGAGTCTACACACTGCCTCTCTGAGCCTGTTAAAGGAGCTTTTTATTATCCTGGCCATTCATGGTTCTGTGAGTAAAACAAAACACTCATATCATCTCTGAAGAAAATACATGTGTACCATGTATTACTGAGCAAACACACAGAGACAGATGCACACATGGACAAAGAGTCAGGCTTGTTAGATTTGTTATATTTAAGACAGAGGAATTCAAATGAACAACATGTCAGGTAAACAAACATTATCCTGACAGTGTAGATGCAGTCCACACACAGTCTAATGTTATTGAGATTATTATCTAAATGCCATTAAAGTGGATTCCATTCACATCCTATTTCCCTTAAATGCTCTATCACATCACCAGCACATAAAAGAGCTACATGAGGTAACACACCGCAACTCAATGTGCCAACAAAGTCATTTAAGAGCACATTTTCCAATAAGGTAGATTATGGATCAAAGAAAAAGAAAAGAAACATCAGGTAAAAGCGACTGTGGTCCCCTGAGCTCTGCTCTCTGTGTTATGACTGTGCTCAGTGCAGGACAATACACACACACACATATATGGTGTGTATTCAGCTTCATGATTGAGTATGTGGTGCAGCCCATTCCTGATCACAGTCTGCTGCACACGGTGCTCTGACTTGACTGGACCTCACGAGCAGCAGTATGATGACTGTGATTGGACAGACTGTCCGAGAAGTTTGTCTTCTTTCCCTCCACCATGGAATTTCTCAAATAAGCAATGTCACAAAAATAACAACAGACGAAACAGCATGTGAAGCAGCCTATCACTAAAACTGGAACAATAAAGTCAGCTCGTTACTGCTGACCCGTTTATCTTGAGCTATAGACTGTGTGTCTTTATTCTGTATGGTTTATATGTATAGTTGTCTTGGCCTTATCATTTTTGCCTCAGCGCTCCATAAACCACATTTTCAGTATAACAAATATGAGCATGTGAGATACACATTTAAAACTAACGCAAATCTGTAGTTGTGTATATCAGAACTCTGTGATAATACCCAGTGCCAGATATTATTGTACAATTTCCATATTTATCTGGAAATAACCTGTTAATGCAGACGTTCCTATTGCTGTGTAAGGACCTATTTAGTTTTATTGTTGTGTAACCATGAATTTTGAAACTATGCAAAGGAATATGTTGCAAAAAGTGCCAGATTGACATTGTCTAATGTTAGCGCCACTCAAAGTTTTGATAACTTTCTTTTTTCTTTTTTTTTTTCCTTACACATTAACCCCACGGTTATCTGATGTGTAGTTCTTTTTCTTTTTTTTTATTTGTATCTACATTTTCTATAAAAATATAAGTCACAAGCATAAGTAGAAAAATAAAGAATTAAGAGATTCTGGACAATCTTTGTTGTGCCTTCATAAAATATACAAAATAGGAGTGGAGATCAGTGGTCGCCTGAGTCCCTTGTTCAAGTGTAAAGTATCCCTGTTGGTTTTGTTGATGGAAAAAAAAAAGAACGTCAGTACAGTGTATGTGTGTGTGTGTGTTCCAGTGTTGGTACTGGCAGTGGCTGACTGGTGGGATCAGCATTGGTCGTGGCACCTCTTCTCCAGAGCTGCGCTCAGCCTCTCTCTTGCAGCGCTGCAGGACTTCAGAGCTCCACTGTTCCTGCAAATTCACACAAAAAACACACATGGAGTAAGATGTCACGACGAAGGAGCTGTGTGTTACAAACGGCTCAACACTGCATTTATGATTTTAATTGATTTTACACCACAGGTCAGAGTTAATAAACCCTTAAATGAAGGACACATGAGAGAGGTCGTCTTACTTGGACATGAAGGTGTGAAGCAGCACGACATGATCCTGGAGGAAGTAGTCCTGCTGGACAGCGTGTTCCAAACACAGCAGCTGGCCTGGGACCAGTGACACCCTCTTCATCTTCCCCTCTCCCTGAAACACAGAACAGCAAAGTAAAAATGTAGGTACTGTAGGTTTTAAAAGCTGACAGTCTGCAATGTAGCAGACACACAGAGCCTACACCACTTCAGCTGTGTTATAGTCTAAAGATAATGTTACAATGTGAGGAAACCTTTACAAGATTTGAATTTTTCTTCTTAGCAAAACTTAATGATCCTTGTGAAATCGGTGTAGCCACTAATTGCTTCATTCTGTGTCAGACTCGTGGAAGAACAGGGGCTGGGGGTACTGCAGCAGCACGGTACCTTAAGGAGTCCCATCATGACCAGGAGGGTAGAGAGGACGCAGTTTGACTGGAGGGCTGAACCAGAGAGGAGCTTTTTGAACACATCATCTGTGGGACAAAGTGAGATGGGTCAGTTAAATGAGACAGCAGAGGTAACTCTCATACCAGTGGCATCACTTCGTATTGCATCCATTTGAACCAGTGAGAAAGCAACAATCAAAGCAGCAGCAAAACACTTTTGTGTGCCCAGCTGCAGTACTTTAAAGGTACATGTGTGCCCCTGGGACATACTGTAAACTGCACTACTTTGTTAAGATGTAAATGTAATAAGTGAAAACACGGTTAAAATGAGATAAAGAAGAAAAAGGTGAGTGACAGCAGAATTTTACTCACCAACAGTTTCTAGAACGGCTGTCTTCGTCTCTGGTTCCTCACTGTACAAAGAAGCTATTTTCAGGACGACTTCAGCAGCCTTGTGTGGGTCAGATGCATCAGCCTGGTGAGAAAAGAGAGGACTCTCAGCAACAGATCATATCCACTCTCTGCAAACAACCTGCTGGGACAGTTTATATGTATTTTTTTTTCTCTACTAGATTTCCACCTGTTGTAGCAGGTTTGTCCTCATCTCTCCGAGCTGAAGAAGCTTCTCAACAGAGGGGCAGCTGAGGAAAGACATGATCTCTTCCTGTAGGTGGACACAAAATCACATTCAGAAACACAGCATGAATCCTGATTTATATTCCGCTTAGTGAAACATAATGAAGTAAGCAGCCGAACATAAACTGAACTATTAGTTTATACATGATTTGACCATAAGTATTATATATGAGATGAAGAAAAAAAGACTCAGATTCCAAATGTCTTATCTTACTGGGCTCTGAAGTTTAGCCGGACTGTCTTCTTTTCCCTTCACTCCATTTTTCTTCACAATTTCTCCGTCCTCCTCATTGTCTTCATTACAGTCGTCACTCACATTATCCTCATTATCATCGTCGTCTTCCTCATTATCATCGTTGTCGTCTTCCTCCTCTTCGTCATCAGGTTCTCCCTCATCGTCACTGCAGTGAATTCAAAGCAAGAAACGTTTAGTTCTGATGTTCACTCTAACTTGTTACTGTGCAGGTAAATAGCTTCTGGTGAGGCTGATCAAATTACGTAACGTTACCTGAGTGATGCCAGCATGTCTCCTTTATCCATGTTCTCCATAGCTTCTCTCAAAGCCTCACAGCCTTCCTCACCCAGACAGTTACCTTATCAGAATCATGTACAGAGAGTTTTAATCTTTTTAGCTCTTTAGTGCAAATGATTTCTTAGCCCTTTTATACAATTTTCCAATTTCGATTCATTTCAATCAATTCCGTAACTTATTCAGGATTTCGTGTGCGTACCGTTTAGGTCCACCTTCTCCATGTGAGGTTTGTCCATGACAGCCTGAGCCACCACTAAAGCAGCTGCCTCTGTGATCTCACCAAACGACAAATTCAGCTCCTGAAGACAAGGCACAAAACAGAGCACTGTGATCAGTCTGCTCACAGAGCAAACACAAAGACACACAAAATGCTGGACTTAAATACTAAACCGACCTCGAGGATCGGCAGTCCCTCTCTCAAGACTGCAGCGAGGGCGATGGCTCCCTCAGAGCGGACCAGACAGTCACCAAAGTTGATCACCTGGACCTTTCTTAGATGCCTCAGCGCCTGCACGGCCAACAGGAGAAAACCATGTACAGAAAGCTTAAAACACATTTAAAGAAGCTTAAAACACATTCATGAATACCTACTCTTCTTATTGGCAAAGATCTGAAAATAAACAGGCCTTACCTGTGCCATGGCCAGCGTTCCCTTCTTGGTGAAAGTGTTGTCATTGAAGTTGAGGACACGGAGCTCTGGGTTGTGTCGCATGGCTGAAGCTAACGCCACCACGCCTGTATGGTTGATACCATTCTGTGGCATGTGGACTTCTTCCAGGCTGCCAATGAGCTTCAATGGAACAAAAACAGTTTAGGTTTAAGGAGCTGCACCTTTAGATATCTTGTTTTTTCTGACAAATGGTCCAAAACACACTGGGGAAAGTCCAGCCAATCAGTTTGGGAGTGTGTTTACTACCTGAAAGGCGTTGGCCAGAGCAGTGGCTCCTTCATTTTCCAAGCGATTCCTCCCTGCGATGAACACTCTGAGTTTGAGCGGAGCTCCGAGGGCTGACGACTGTCTGTGACACTCAATCAAAGCCTCAGCCAAGATCTACACAAACCATTTACCAGAGTTACTTACTGCACCATGATGCGAACACATAATAAAATCTGATCTGTGTGGCAGTAGTTTAGTCTAAATCTGGAACACTATACAGAAATGTACAATTTGAAGCCTGCCACTTCAAAGTGACAACAACAAGTCAAAATGCACAAAGGTCCGTGAGCTCACCTTTCCTCCTCCGATTCCCATGCCACAGTTGTTGAGCCTCAGCTCCCTCAAGGTGTGGCAGGAAGGGCTCTTCAGCAGCTGCTCAATTCCCTTCACACCGTCCGGACCAAAGGCGTTGTCACTCAGGTCCAACTCAGTCAGCCTGGCCCCAGCACTCATTAATGCACTACCCAGGGACCTCTGAAGAAAGCACAGCAGAGAACATGTGAAGCAGGCACATTCCGAGGGTGTAAATCAAATAAGTATGTTCCAATGCTTCATCAGAAAACAAATCCTGAAAACCAAATAAACCAGTGGTGGAAATTCTCACCAGAGCTGTTGGGATTTCCGAGCGCAGCCTTCCCGTAAACATGTCGCTCCAATAGCATCTCTGAAAGACACAAAGAGCTTTAAAAAGAGAGGAAACAGCGTGGTGTGTCTTCTTTACAACAATGGGGCTATAAAATCTAAAAAAAGCACCACAGTCATTTTTCAAATCAAACCAATTTGCTTTAACACAACACATTAATGCATTTAACCAATTCAGCTCTGTTAAATAAGAAGAGTAAAACTGCAAATATTAAGTGTGAAAGCATTTATTGGCATTGGGATCAAATTAATCAGAGTTCTCTAGTGAGAAATAATTGAAGCTGGTGCACTGCATGTTTTAAGACTGACTGTCCTGCTTCTATTGTCACTCAGCAGTTGAAATTTCCTGAACAGGTTTTGGCTACATACATCATCAGCCTGCTCCTATCATCTATGGTATCACTAATACCATAACACCTTCCCTGGACCTTAAACTACTTTGTAAATAAAAGCCTAAATGTGTGGTGTGGTTACTGTTTGTTTTACTGGGAACGGAGACCATGACCTGATGAATACCTGGAGCAGGTCTTTGCTCTCCAAAGCCTTGGCAATGGCTCGGGCTGCCTCCACACCGACAGTGTTTCCCTCCAGGCGCAAAGCCCTCAGACCCTCGTACTGCTCTATCTGACGGACCAGATCCTCCACTGAAAACACAGAGAACAGGTTATCATGTCTGAGGAGAAAACAGGGTCCAATGGCTACTACAACAAGGCTCAGCACCCGACCTGATTCTGTGGTGTCCAGCTTCAGTCCCAGGCCTTTATAGCTCAACTCTCCATCCCCGATTTGGGTCTTGGAGAGATCATCAGCCAGCTGTGCAATGTCATCTGAGGCCATAACGACACTATAAGAGACTTCCAGAGGTGAAACAATGGGGAAAAGACCAGATGTTAGAGACTTACTCAACATTAACATGAGAAGTTTTGGCATTTAAACTACTAACTATATCTGAAATTGACAAATGATGCTCAGTGAGAGTGGATTCATTAGAAAATGATCGTTTTCTCACATCAACACTAATCAACTATCAACAACAGTCAGGTTAGCTCTTTAGCTTCACCGGTGTTAGCTAGTAGTACTGTGGAAAAAAAGGAAACGCTGACAGCACGAGCTAAACTAAACCTGGTGTGACTGTGAGTCCGGACTTTAACTCAAGTCGCGTGTCTCCCGGCCTTTTAATTGGCCGTAAACCCTCATTAGAAGACGGAAAAACGGTCACTAACGCTGACAACTTACCACAAAGGGTAACTTCCAGGGAAACGATAGCGAACACACGCCGCTCCTTCCGCGCAGCGCGCCGGTGGCTCAACCATGTGACGTCACGTTGCCCCGGTTTCTTTTTCGTTGATTGTGTTTACGTCAGCTACAACTGATCTACACGCGTTTTACCGCCACCTGCCGTTACTGTGCCGCTTGGTTTTCTATTCTATACTAATATAATTGAGTAATTAATATTTCAATTAATCAATAAAATCAAAGTTTTTTTGTTTTTTTTTTTACTTTCCATGCTATAAGTGGTGGAAATATACACAACACCACGTTTTTAAAAACTTTATGACTCTTTATTAACCTTTTTTTTTTTTGGTTAATATTTTTTTATTCATTACATTTTAAATTAGAACAAAATTAAATTAATAATTAATAATTTGACTAAAATACGTTTTAACACTTTGCAAAAAGAGCATTCTGCAAAAAGAGCATTATTACTTATATTATTCAGTGCATTTTGGTGATAATGTCTCTGCATTTACATTGAACTCTGAGGCACAACTTTTATTTGTGAAATTAAAGATTTTTTTTTGAGAACCACTCCACATCACGTCAGACAGAGACGAGCCTTAATCTGAACACCGAGAAAGTGCTTGCTGCCCTCTTGTGTCCAGACTGCTCCTGGAAACTTGTTGCGATACGGCACTGGCCAAAACAGCTAGCAGTTAGCTAGCTAACGTTAGCCGCTCAGTATCCAGCAGCAGTCGTAGCGCAGAGAAACTCGTGATCCGTCCACATACCAATGACAGGGACACTGAACTTACAAACATGCGCCTGGATAATAACTGATATTTGGCTGACTTGTCTTCTTTATCTTTATCGCCAACGCTTTGTGAAGCTATCTGTGATCTGGAAAGCGCAATAACTTAACTCTGGGTGAGTTGCCTTGCTAAGTGAGGGCTCTGGTTAATAGCTGGGACTCCACTAGTAAATTAAGTTAGCTAACTTACCAGGTAGCTGGTTAACAATGGGTTTATATGCTTTGTACTACTGCTTTGACAACTATAAATGAAATTACACGAGGCATGCGACGAAAAGAATCAACCGTTTTGAACGCTAACTTTGTTTTCTTCATTTCTTCAGTGAGGCTGTGTTATAGAGATTAGCATATAGCCTGAGTGAGCAGGTAGCGTTAGTTGGCTGGTCCTAGCTACCGGTGGTAAACTCAGGTAACGTTAACGTCACCTGCACTAACGCCATTAGCAGCTTAGCCGATGCAAGTTGTCTGCTTTGCATGCATCGCTGTCGATGTAATATTTAGTAGGAGTTGACGATCTGCAAGTCGGCATATATCACGCTAGCGTTAGCTGACCATTTTCCCAAAAGTGCAATGGCTAACGTTTAAAATGAATCGGTAATGTTCCTCTTCCTTCGAAAAATTCTCACTTTAAGCGTCAGGTATTTCTCGGCTACAGTGTCATGCTCAGGGGTACCAAGCGTAACGTAGCCAACGCTAAATATTAGCCAGCTTCACTGTTAGCTGTCCCCGCTGTTTGTTTACGCAAGTCCGATGATTTGCTCAGCGTGTTTTGGTGGCAGGCCTGGGCTTGTCAATGATGACTGCAAGTCGACAGCAGTGTTTTGAAAACGTTTTTAATAACTGCAGAACATAACTGTAACCATCGGGGTACCAAAGTTATCTGTAGATAGTTTGATTGTAGCTGTCAAAGCTGTTAATACTGTTGTGGGAGAATTGGTGGGTTAAGCTGTTGAAAGTCAACCTTGCGCTCGCCCTCAGGATATGGATTCTGATCGACTGAAACGAAGAGAGGAGATTCAGAAAGCACTGAGCTTTATCCAGTAAGTGAACAAATAGTATTGGCTTTTAATGGCTCCTCTGCAGCTAACTACTGATTACATGATTAAAGTGCACACCACTTGTGTATGGAGAACACCTACAGTCTCCTTATGTATATCTGTCCACAGGTCATCATTGCCTTTTCCAGAGCCAGAGAATTATGAGGTTTGTATTGACCCCGTTGTGTTTTTTGTTTTTATTTTTATTTTTGTTGTTTTTGTTTTGTTTGTTTGTTTTGTTCCACTATTTCCTGGACCTACATTTGAGCTAATTTTATTTTGTCGTCGATCTTTTTCTCTCTTGCTTCGCACATTCTGCTCATTTCTTCTCCTCCTGTGCCCTTCTGACCATCTCATATTACCTTCCCATGATTTTTTATGTCACCCTTTCCCTACCTCTTTCAACCTCCTTCTTCATTATGCAATCTTTTATCTCTCTTTTTAATCTCTGCTCATTCCCTTCAGCCATTTCTGACCCAGTTGGTGTGTAACTTGCTGGATGAGGGCAATTCTTGCTTTCGAGACGGGGATTGGCGCCAGGCCTCCCAGCAGTATGGGGAGGGGATAAGTGTTGCCCGCTATGCCCAGGCTGAGGCCCTCATCATCCCTCATGAGCTGCTGGAGAGCCTCTACGTCAACAGGGCTGCTGCCTACTACCAGACGGTGAGGGAGAAGGGGAATGAGGGGGATGTGTCACCTGCAGATGTACATGACAAGATGTTTATGTGGATTATTAGCAAACTGTAGGGGAGGGATGTTTGGATGACTTTTTACAAGTCAGTTACTGGTAAAACAAAGTTTTGAAGCTGTTGGTCTCAGACAACACATGTAGTGAGTAATTATGATTTTTTTTTGTGTGCCATCCAATTAGATTTGAGGTGAATCTGCTGGATTTTTGTTTGACAATTCTGTATTGGTGTTTTTCAGAGCTACATATAGCATGGAATGATCTGACATGAGGTGGAAATTTGCATTTTATAGTAGGGGAATTTTTTCCGGTCTGTGTTAAATAACACTCAGTGTCTCTCTTTTCTGTCTCAGAGGGAGTATGAGCGAGGTATTCAGGACTGTGAAACTGCACTGTATGTGTCAGAAGGCAGTCGCAGGGCTTTGTACCGCAAAGCACTTTGTTTGCGGGAGCTGGGACGACTCAGAGAGGCCTATGAGTGTGGAACCAAATGTCTCCTCACAGCACCACACGTATGTCATCAACACTGAAAATAGTGATGCAAATGACTTTTTCCCCATGTTATTTATAACATCTAGTTTAAAAGTAAAGATTATATTTTAGTGTTTCCCCCAGGAAGCGCTTTAGTTAACTCAGAAATTTGGAATGGAATAGAGAATATCAGTGATATAATTTTTATTTTATGACTTCATGGATTACATTGTGTTATTATAATTTACTTGAAAATTATGAATTAAACTTATCCATCTTCCAGGACCAACAAGTGAGTGACCTGGCCCAGGATCTGGCCACTAAACTCGGCCTGAAGGGCCGTAAAGCTTATGTCAGCCCTCAGACAGAGTCCACAGTCAGTGAGGGGGAGAGTCTCGGGGAAGCTTCCCCACCCACAGGAGAGGTGGGTGCTGTTGTCACAGTGCAGAACTTATGATGTGGTGACTCGACGAGAAGCTAATAGAGTGAAATTCTCTCTCTTTTTTCCGTAGATGTCCTCCAATGGGCTGGAATCTCTGAGTGACATTGGATCAGGTATGGCAAACTGGCAAACCTTGACCATGTCTGATCCCACACAAACTCCCATCTCTGTTCCCACGTTCATCCCTTCCTCTCCTTTGCTGTTTTCCTCCTCGTCAGCAGACATTTCCAGTGCACAGTGCATCCCAGCTCCTTTGGCCACACCCATCCCAGTCAGTGACGAACCGGCAACCCCTGTCGTGACCCCATGCACCGACCTGTCGGAGAGCCCCAGCAGCCAGTCCCTGCCTCCCATGCCGTACTCTGTCCCGGTGTCCGAGCACATGGAAGAGAGTCTGCTGGATTGCATCCCAAAGAAAGTCAGTGAGGCGAGTGAAGGACAGACAAAAAAATAATAATAATAATTAGCTAGCAATACTCCTTTACTGGGTGACTATTGATTTCATTTTCATTGTTATTTGAGCCGCAAAGTTGGTCTTAGTTATTTTAACTTAACTTTCCTCCTGTCCCCTGCTCCAGAGTCCAGTCCAGGGTGCTATCCCAACAAACCTTCCCAACACGGCAGTTGCTCTCCGGCCTCCGTATTCCCCTAACCTTCCCGCCCCATCACCTCAGCTTCCCCCGGCCTTCTTCAGCTCCCCCATCAGTGACATGCCCCCTCTGGAGCCTTACTCGCCGCTTGGCCAGCTGGACCAAGGCTCCACCCAGACGCAGGACGCACTGGGAGGCTTCTCCACAGGGGCTGTGGATGGAGACGGGAAGGCAGGAGTCGCCGCTGGCGGGCTGGACTCGTTGTCCGAGTACACTCTCCCTGGTGAGTAAAGTGGTACAAGTGTTCATATCGTGTGTTTTTATCTGATTGAGTGGAAAATTATAATTGAGTTGAAATGTTGCACTGACTCGTTTCGTGTGTTCTATAAATGCATGAAGCATTAATATTGTTTGTGTCAGCTTAATTACATTGATCAGATCACATTTTAGGACCAACTCATACAGAGCAACAAGGGGTTCAAATACTTTTTCTTGCCACTGAACCTTTAATTCTTAAGAGTTTGACTAATGACTAACACTTGTAGCTGTGCTAAAAAGAAATGGATGTGACAGGAGTTATTTTGAGAAGCATGCCGACTACTGTAGGATAATTTAAGTCTGAAAAATAATATTGAAATAATACAGTGATACAGAGGGAGCATGATGAGTATACACTGCTTAGTTTGTTCTTGCTCAGTCACCAGAGCACAGTTCCTAAGGAGTTTGCTTTAACCTGAGATGTGCGTCAGCAGCAGACAGTGTGAGTCAGCATCATTACAATATGGTGTCTGACATCAGTGTCCTCGTGTCTGTCCCACCTTCAGGGGGACGAGTGTGCCACAGCTTCATCCCGGGAATGCGCAACAACAGTGCACATGCAGTGAGTAACACAAACACACTATTTAATTAATCTTCTTCTTCATCATCAGTCTTCACCTCTTGCAGGGAAGACTGGTTTTAAATTAAACTGTTGATGGTACTGTTGTATTGATAGCCATTTTGAAATATGCAGCTGTTCTGCTCAGTGGATTTTTTTTAAAATATCACGTCTCCTTATTCCTCCTCTTCTTTTTCAGAATGGTCCAGCAGGAACAAACCTTTCTCTGCTCTCCAGGAATCCATTGGCAGCCACGCATGAGTTTCGGCAGGCCTGTCATGCCTGTTACAGCCGAATAGGTTGGTTCAGGTTGCCAACATCTGAGTAACCTTTTCTATCTACTCTCTGCTGTCCTGTTTCTAAATATTCACGAGGGCATGTTGCTGTGTAGGTTTCTTCACCAGCTCATAAAGAAAGCATCATATATCATATGTGGAGTGTCCAGGCATTGTTTTTTAAGTGATGTTTAATCATTAAAGTCTGTGACAAATGGCTTAACCTTCTCTTTCCTCCTCTCGCTCACAGGTCCGCGAGTGATGGACTACAAGTATCAGCCAGAGGCAGCTCACCGCTGTAAGAGAGATGTGCTGCTGTGTCGCCTCAAAAACACAGATGACCCCACCTGGAAGAGGATCCGGCCCCGGCCCGCACGGAACAACTTCCTGGGGGCATTTGTACTCTGTAAAGGTGTGTGTGTGCACCATGACTTAAATTAAAGTTGGGAAAGGTCAGATGTTGTTTACTTGTGTTTCTATTTCCCTTTGCATACTCACTCTTCCTTCTCTGTGGGTCCCACAGAGGTGCAGGAGCGTCAGGAGTGCCAGTACGGGGAGAACTGTACGTTCGCGTACTGTCAGGAGGAGATTGACGTTTGGACGCAAGAGAGGAAGGGTGCACTGAGCCGAGAGCTGCTGTTCGATCCGCTGGGCAGCACAGAGCGACGGGCGCTCAGCGTCACCAGACTGCTGCAGCTCCACATGGGCATGTTCATGTTCCTCTGTGAGGTAAGAACACAGTCTGCGAGGCACTCCTGTCTCTTCTGTATGTCGTCTTTTGATCTCCACCTTCGGCATATTAGAACCGAGCTTTAACTTATCTATATCTCTTTCCTCTTTCTACAGGAATGTTTTGACAGTAAGCCTCGCATCATCAGCAAACGCAGCAAAGAAAACTTAGCAGTCTGCTCAAACCTCACAGCTCGACACCCGTTCGACGATAACAAGTGAGTTTATAGTGTTTTCATATCTTGATATTGTTTAAATACAGTCCTACAATTGTGTTTAGTTAGATTAAGTAATACTGTGATAAAACAGACTGGATAAAGACACTGTTTGCTATTGTCCTGTAAAAACCTCTTTTTGCGTCAGTAAAAAATGCGTCATTACCTGCTGCAGGTGCCTGGTGCATGTGGTGAGGTCAGCCAATGTGCGCTACAGTAAGGTGCGTCCCCTGCACCCCCTCTGCCAGTTTGATGTATGTCGCCACGAGGTTCGCTACGGCTGCCAGCGTGAGGACAGCTGCTCTTTTGCTCACTCCGTCATAGAGCTCAAATGCTGGGTCCTCCAGCAGGATACTGGTGGGTAGAACACACATGGTTTGTTAAAAAATATTATTACACAGTTCAACCTGGGATGAAATCATGTATCTTCTATGATTAATAATAGAGGACTGTTGAAATTAAATCTAAGATGCTGATTTGGAAAAGGTGCAATCGTAAACAAGATGGTTATCAATACAAACAGCTGACTATAAACCCAGTATCATTTCCCTCAGGTATCACCCATGAAGAGATGGTGCAGGAGTCCAAGAGACATTGGCAAAGGCTGGAGCAGAACGCACAGAAGCAGCAGAAGGTGAGGTGGGAAAGGGCCCTGAGACAGCTGGAAATCTTTTTTTTCTTTTTTTGATAGGTCTGTTTTATGTCAACTTCTCATTTCTCTCTTTCTGTGTCTTTCAGCCTATCCATATCCCCCACCCGAGCGGCAGCATACCTGCAGGAGGAGGGGTAGGGGGAATTGGGGGTGGGGGCGGAGGAATAGGGGCAGATGGCCTAGGTGGCGGTGGCGTGAGCCCAGTGGGAGGGGTTGGGGTTGGGGGGCTAGGAGCAGTAGCAGGACGGGGACGACCCCTCAACCTGAAAATGAAATTTGTGTGCGGCCAGTGTTGGAGGGAAGGACAGGTCAACGAGCCCGACAAGAACCTCAAGTACTGCACTGCCAAAGCACGGCACAGGTGAAGGCCTGTCTCACACGCCCACATTCTCCACCATTCATGTTCTTCACAGCGTCAAAGTAATACGTCACATGTGTCACTGCACTGCTCAGGCATGAGCACTTGGACTTCAATTAGAGTCATTTAAAGTTAAAGTAGCTACAAAAGTATGCACCGAGGAACAAAAAGAAACTCCTGTCTCTTGTAGTTATGTCTGCAACCTTATTAGTCTTTTTAGGCTCAGGTTTGCTTCCCTTGTTTGAATTAACATCGGTTTTCTGTCTCTTTAGCTGGACAAAGGAGCGCCGGGTTCTGCTGGTAAAATCTTTTGAGAAGAAGAAGTGGGTTGTTGTTCGGCCTCTGCCTTTCTCCCGCACCTATCCACAGCAATATGACGTGAGTTCCTCCTCTTTTTTTTTTTTTTCTTCTTCTTGCTTTCGTTAAACACTCTTTCCTCCTCGCTCTCTCCACCCCTCTACCTGTCTCACATGCTGAGTGCACCTGACTCTGTTTTTGCCTCGAAGGGACAGGTGTTGTTGTAAACGTCCCTACCCTCGCTGCTCTGTCTTACTCTGTAGTGCCAATTAGTCTGACAGTGTTTTCATGTTGACGCCCACCAGTTTTCAACAGGTTGCCTTCAGTCCTCCTTTCACATTATTTGAATGTTGGTTGTTTAAAATAAATGTTATTTAACACACGTTACCACATTCTAGTGGTTAGGCACAGTTAATTTTGAGGCTTTTTAAACAATCTGCTAATTTCACTCAGCTCTTTCTAAGGACCACAGTAGTCCTGTTTATACATACATAGGGGTTTATAATACATAGGGGTAAGCTGACTTATTTAAACGGAGATCCAGCAGTAAATACTGCTGCAGTGCTGTTCGTATCACTTCATGACCCCTGACCTTTGCCTGCCTCTCAGATGTGCGTGCATGTGATGAAGCAGAAGAAGTGCCACTACATTGGGAACTGCTCGTTCGCTCACAGTCTGGAAGAGAGGGACGTCTGGACGTACATGAAGAACAATAGCTGTAAGCTCCCGGTTCCACCACGAACCGCTGCGTAACAAAGTGTGGTGGTGTATGAGCTGTTCTCTTCACTCATTCAGATCTTTAGATTGTATATATTGTATATATCAGTTTAGTTAAAAAAAGATCAAGTCCAAGTAATCATCTCCCCTGGTTCTTTGTCTCTTTGCCCATCATTACAATCAATAATGAAGGCCTGTAATTACATTGATTTTTTTAAAGTGCCTGCTCCACTCCACTTGTACTGATTATTCTTCTGCGCAACACAGTGTTCAAGGTTACTGAGATTTTCTTCCTTTTCTGTCTCCCTTTCTTATCCTCACCCCCTCTGCAGTGAGAGACATGCAACAGATGTACGAACTGTGGCTGCAGCTGACCAATCAGAGTAGACGCACAGACAGCTCTGCTGTTACCCCGCCTCCAGAGGACAAGCAGGTCACCATAACAGCGGATTACACAGGAAGCATGGTGAGTGGTAAATAAGACTCAACATCAGAGATCAGACATTTAAGTATCAACTGAATATGGCACAGAAAATTTCTCCACTAATGTCTTAGGAAAAATCAGATGAATAAAATGTTGACGTAGTAATAAATACAAGAGGATTCGGCTTTAGCTTGTTGCTGTATCACTACAGACCATACAGAGAATAAAACAGATGAAGTCATGGCTGCTGAGGGAGCTCAGGTTGTTGCTTGTCAGTCTCACAGCTCATTGTGTTTGTATCTGACACTGCTAAAACGAAAACTACAACATCACACAGACATACAGAAAAAGGACAAAGAAAGTTGCTGCTCAAATCAACATGATTGTTAGTGTGTACGAGAGACAAGCCGTGTTGGTGTGTATCGTTTCAGGGAGGCCGGGGTTTGTCAGATGGGGACGACATCTGAGTGTTGCTGTGTTGACCAGAGGCAGCTGATTGCCGCCAAGCTGCAGCCAGAGACAGAGACAGGCCTGCGACACCAGCTATAACTGAACAGTCTGTCACCTTACCAGTCTGACCTCCTCTAGCATCTAGCCAGCAGTGCGCGGCACAGCGAAACAGTTGACCCCACACACACACACACACACACACACACACACACACACACACAAACACAAACACATTCACTCAGCACGATACACAAATTACAGGCACTGATTAACACAAAGAGAAAGCTTTGTTAATGAAAATAAAGGACTTAGCTCTAGCGTTTTGTTTGATATCATGCTGCAGTTACACACAGCACCTTTAGGCTTCCCTCCACCACATTGTTCCGCAGAAATTCCACAGACAACTACTTCTACTCTGACTAAAATAATCAACTAGTGTTCCCTAGTGCTCTTTGGCCTGAGCAGCTCTGTGTCCACCAGGCATCTCTTTCATTTTGTGTTTTTTTTTTTTAATTTTTTAATTATTATTATTATAAGTCCTCACAGCACTGAAACAATCCTTGGTTGGGCGCGCTGGTCGCAGCTCTTAAATATTGCTTGGTGATAATTCAAAAATCTAATTAAAGCTCAGCGCTCTTAGACATGAAGTTTAAAATTTAGTTTTTGAGTGCCAAAAGAAAACGCCGAGCCCTCAGTGCTGTCGACGGCAGTCGAGACTGAAGAAACTATGAAGCATAATTGACAGATGTTCATGGTGGACGCTCCTCTTTAAGCTGCGAAACAACCAAATCCTACCCTCCTCCCTTCATGGGAATACAGTGAGAGGGTCAAAATAACTTTTTGGAGATTAATGATTTTAAGGGCCTTTTTTTTTTTTTTTTTTTTTTTTTTTTTTTTTTTTCCCCACGGAGAGTTTACCTCTTTTGTCTTTTTTCTCTTCGGTTCCGAGATGGTTCGCCACACCCCACCCCTAGCAACCTCCAAAAACAAAAAA
>JBBMJY010000014.1:5040584-5073344 GCA_037833715.1 Toxotes lorentzi
TTTGGGGAAAAAAGGGGGTTTTTTTTTTTTTTGGTTTAAGGTGGGGGGGGAAAAGCTTTTTTTGGGGGGGGGGGGGGGGGGGGGGTTTTTTTTTTTTTTTTTTTTTTTTTTTTTTTCTTCTTCCAAGGGGAGTTGTACTTCCTTGTTATATTGTCTGCCATATTGGTAGAGTGCTATGAATGTAACGCCTGCGTGGGCCTTTAAAACAAGGAAATTAGTCACTTAAAAAGTTTCTGTGGTTGTGGAATGTGTGCAAGTATACTTACCCTCTAAACACACAGTGTGTAACGTTAGTTTCCCCTAGCCCCCTCCTTATTGATAGAAAAAAGGCCCTTAGACAGCTGGTTATGTACCATACCAACTGTTCAGACGTGGGATGAGCACAGACACACACACAAACACACACCTTCACACATTAACCTCGTAGTTGCTGTCTGCCAACGTCCAGGTGAATCATAGCATGCTGGAACGTCAGCACCTCTCTGGTTGACAAAAAGGGAGATAAAATGACGATATGGCAACAAAAAATGTCTCAACTAAACATCTGTGGCTCAATTACACATGGCTCAAAGTTATCGTTGCCAAAGTGAGTGAGGGGCTATGCAGCGGCACGTGCTTTAAACCTTACTGGTAAGCAGCTGACAGATGTGAAGCTGGTGTAGGAGGGCTACAGAGAAGAAACTGCAGCACATGTGGGAAAAAAAAAATAAAGTCCTGCCTGGAGCTGCTCTCAGCAATAGATCAGTTCAGACCACAGATGCCACTTAAGAAATGATGACCTCACTTGGACTGAAGCACAGAGCAAACAGAAGACTTAAGTTGTGGAGCAAAAAAAAAAAAAAAGATAACAGCTTTGCAGTAATTTCAGAAAAGTAAGATGAGTGATAATTTAAAGAGTGTAAAGCTGGTAGAAAAGGATTGAGAATATATTTTTCTAGAGTTGATCGTTAGATTATTTAAGATAATTTGAATGTGAGGGCAAGTTGCCATGTGTTCAGTTGAACTGGGGTCATTATTTCACTGAGAACCCACCATGTTCCCGCAGCCTTCAGATGGAAACCTGTGTTCCTCATGCACCCAAACGTTTTGTTCCTGATAGCTAACGGTAGCCCTGAGATAAACCACCTCATTATGGGAAACCTGCTAGCTCGAGACAGGGAAACGATTCGCACCACATATTGTGCCTATAAACAACACATCCACATGTGACACAAACACACACTCACACACACACACACACACAGGCAGGATATATGTTGTCATCATATTCTAGCCTTAAAGATGGACGGAGACAAGATGGAGGTATGTCTATATTCAAATACTTATACACACATATTATTCATATTTACAAATAATGGTATACTACTAATAATAATTGATAACTTAGCGGTTAAGCTTAATAAATATATAACCTGAAAACCTGTATTGATTACATAGAAGAATTTCTTGTTATTGAGGTATTGCTATATGACATGTATCGCTGAACTAGATGACTATAGTGATTTTTTTTATTTTTTTTTTATGATCCTTTTATTTTGTAATTTTTCCTTCTGTGTGGGTTGTTCCAGACAGGCTGTGTGTGAAGGGACTGCAGCAGAGATTGATTTGAGTTGCAGGTTGAAGCTGTAGAATTGTATTACTGAGGGGGTTATATCTGTACATCAAGAGCAGAGAAGTGGACTAAGTCACCCAACTGAGGGGTGTTGTTTTTGTTTTGTTTTTTTGGAATATTTATCCAGAGTAGCTTCAGATCATCAGTTCAACAAATGATATTACACTCAAGCAGTACTAAGAACATTTTGGTTAATGGGCGCAAAACGCCAAAAAAAGAATTGAAAGAAGAGAGATTTTCCCTCATCTGTGTTGTGATGTTCAAGCTCTGTCTGCGGTCCGTCCATTTAGGTCACTGGATAAACAGAAAATAGATTAATGGTTGTGCCACCAAAGGCTGCAGTGTCTTAATTATCCAGCTCCCGAGAACTGACTTAATTAGAATCTAGACGGACAGCCAAAGCTGGGCTGAGCCTAAAATCAGCAGATCTCAGATCCACTTTGAGGACTGTTGTTTAATGAGCCTTTGTCTGGAACAGCCCAGGTATTAGCTTCTTTGAGGGATCGTATTATTACTACTCCTAGTATTATGATGAATATGATGACGATAATGATTGCTATCTATTGACTACAGTCACTGACAGAAGTCTTGTCGCATAAGGACATAGTAACTTAAAATGGCATATAACTTTATTTCTAATCAATTAATTGTTACAATAAATTGTTCATTTGAATGTCAAGGGCTTTCACATTAATAACTGGGTGCAAAATTAAACTGTCAAAAAGTGTCCTGATGTTCACATCTTGGTAAAGCCCATAACATCTGTTTTTGCAAGGACAAAAGTCTTGTCGTGTCTTTAAATGATTCAACCAATCACAGATTAGAGCTTCACCTGTGACAAATACTGTCATTAACACGTTCCCAGGTGTGTATAAAAAGAACCCCAGCACACCAGACCTTCATGTGATGTGCAACTTGACCTCTGACAAGTGGCAGAAGGTTGATTTTTCTGATGAATCATCCATTGAACTGCATCCCAGTCGCTGCAAATACTGCAGAAGACCTGTTGGAACCTGCACGGGCCCAAGATGCACCCAGAAAACAGTCAAGTTTGGTGGAGGAAAAATCATGGTTTGGGGTTACATCCAGTATGGAGGTGTGCGAGAGATCTGCAGAGTGGAAGTATCAAGAAATTCTTGCTGCCAATTACATTCCAAACCTCAAGAGAGGGCAAATTCTTTAGCAGGATGGAGCTCCTTCTCATACTTCAGCCTCCACATCACAGTTGCTGAAAGTGAGGAATGTCCAGTCACCAGACATGAACATTATTGAGCATGTCTGGGGTAAGATGAAGGAGGAGGCTTGGAAGATGAAACCGAAGAATCTTGATGAACTCGGGGAGTCCTGCAAGACCGCTTTCTTTGCCTTTCCAGATGACTTCATCAATAAGTTATTTGAGTCATTGCCGAGAGGTATGGATGCAGTCCTCCAAGCTCATGGGAGTCATACACCATGACTTTATGTTCTGATGTTATTGTTGCATGTTTGTGTATTCAAAATAAAGTATTATTTCTACATTATTTCTGTATGCGACAAGACTTTTGTCCAAGCAAAATCTGACCTTTCTGTCCTAAATAAATGATAAAACTCAATGAATGATACAAAACTTTATTTTGGTATAATAAGCATAATCTAGAGGGCTTTGCCTTTCATAAAAGCCGTTTCTGATTCCAATTGATCAACTACAATTCAAGTTATTTGTTGTTCCTACAACTTGGATAAGTGACAAGACTTCTGTCAGGGACTGTATTTCTATTTCTCTTCTATATGCTATTGATATATGTATGTTAATTGCAATGTATAACTCTCTCTTTATATATGTATCCATGTATGAATATAATAATTTACAGTAAATATGCGTCTGTGTATGCGGCAGTGCACAGCTGTCTGGGAGGCAGTGAGCAGGAAAACATCAGCTTCTGATTATCACTGTAAGGTTGTTGAGTTTTTAAATCCTACAGGTGGTGACCTCAGTTATCAGCTACCGCCAGCTGCAGGTCGTCTGTAGTACAAGATATTTTACGCAGTCTGCTATATATTAACGTTGTCTGAGCTCTGTTTGTAGGCCTTAAGAATAGTTTAGGCACTGGCCAAAAGGAAAAATTAAGGATAGCTAATGATTAAAGTATAAATATGCTGGTAATTGTTTACCCCTTTTCAGTGTCTCAGTGTGGACCTACCAGCAGAGCTCTCTGCTCACTGCCCGTGCTGTGCGTGTTCGTTTAATTTGGTTCTCCAGACAGAAGGACAGATCTGGAAACAAAAGCATACATAGAGGCCTATATACTCCCGTATAGCGCCTTATTCGATATACTACACCTATAAGATGATACATACCCTTATTGTATAATCCTGCTTACTATATACAGTATATGATACCTGATATTATAATACTTAGACACCCTTATAAGGTAATTTAGATAAGAGATGGTGGAGCCGTTTTTTTTCCCCCCTGTGGCTGTGGAAGAGTTTGCTGTTGTCAGTAACGTGTTCCCATCTTGCTTTTCAGGGAGTTTAAAAAAGGTTGTTAGGAGAGTGCCATGTACTCAAATGCACCAGAAGTCACTTGACTTAAAGGTTACCTCTGTCTGTTCTCTGACTGAAGTAGTTCATATCCTGCGCATCAGTTCTGGTGATTACATCCTGCTGCGGTTTAATTAAATTACATGGTTCTCAGCTGTGAAACAAGATTCTGCTCAGCAAATATTCATGTGACACCCAGCCTCTCCCTGTCTGGCCCCTGATACAGTTTGTCATTCGATTGGCAGCACCAACAACACACCTACACAGCCACAAATAACCTTAAGGAATTGGTTTTCAGTCAGTTCGAAAATTATCGGTTATGTGAATTGGATGAAGAAACCAGGGTTGTAAGAAGTGGAAAAAACAAGGCCTCTTTTTGTACTGTATTTTTACATTTTGTTGTTTTATGGTTTATCTTCTTGACTTTGTTTTCTCTTTTCTCCTCCCTGGTTGGAATTTCATGATTACACAAGTGGACCAAATCTCTGGAAAGCATTTAATAAACAGACTGTTTTAGAAAAAAAAAAAGGGTTGTTTTCCTTTTTTCAAAGCACAAAATTCACATTATTGGTGGAGGACTGTGAAATCGTGATGCATGTTGCTGGTAGAGCACATGAAGTCATTCACCCTGTGTTGATTTCATGAAGTTTTCAAAACACACTCTTGAGCTTGGTTGTTTCATGTTTTTAATTTTTAGAGGAAGAACTGGGGACTAGGTGGGAGCATTGATGGTCACTGTATTGCCCTCACCACGTGTACTCTTACAGGGCTAGACAGTCAGGTAACGTCTGTACTCCAATAAAAAATGCAAGTTGCAGTCTTTATCCACAACTGGATTGAGCTTCTGAAGTGTGTTTTGCTTCAAGCATGTCTGTCTGGCATCTTTCAGACATTTAAACTCCTCCTTGAAGGCTTTGTGCTGGACATAACGAACTATCACAGCTTCAGCCTTTGAAAGCTCCTTCAGGCTGGGCGTTTCTTTGAAAGATTTCCATCCTTTCTTTTCTTCATTGCTTGCCTTTCCTTTGAAGGATGCTGTAGCATGAATGAGTCTGGCTATGGTTTCACGTGGTGTGACTTCACTGCAAATCTCATCGTCCGTTTCAGGCTCAACGAGGGTGAAGAGACTGCATTCAGGCATCTCTGCTGCTTTGTCACAATACAGGAAGTTTGGGCCTGACAACCAGTTGGAGATGTTGGAGTTGTATGATTGTGGGAGGGAGGCGGACGCCAGCTTTATCACACGTGTCTACAGTGATCTTATAAAATGGGTGAATTCACACGTGTGAATTCACCCATTCACCCCCACACGGCCCGCTCTTCAGCCCGAGGCCACACAAGCACTTTGTACCCACAGTCAAGAGTTAATTGCCCTTTGTTTGTTACACCTCTCTCTCTGTGAGCGGATATCAGTCAAACTTTAATAATCAGTAACCACGCGGGCGTATCGCGCTGACTTGCAGCCACACACAATTGGAAATGAGCCCTTATTGATGTAATTACTTTACCTGTGCACAGGTGTCTGCGGTGAGAAAGTACACGTGTGTCGTCTTCATACACGTGTGTTATGTACTGAAAATTAAATTATCCATTCCTTGACTTAAATTAAATTCTACTCTAATTTAGAGCCTTTAGTGATGTTTGCTTAATATCTTTTAAAAAGTCACCATAATCCTTATTTCAGTTCCTTTTCGTAAAGGGCGGTGTTTGTTTGCAATTTATTGTTTTGTATTCTTCGCTGCGTTACACCGTCTCCCTTCTTTATGTAATAGTGTGCTAGATTTAGGTATCCACTTTCTTTTTCTTTTTTTTATAACCTTAGGTAATTCAGCCTCGGTTGGAGATTGGCTTTCATCGCTGTGATGGACAAAGATTCTGGCCAATCGGCGCTCGTTCCGTCTATTGCTGCGGGAAAGAACGCGGCTGATTGGCTGCGGAAAGAGGGGCTTAGAGGGCGGACTGCCTTAAGTAACTTGTCCAGAGTTCATAGTTTGTGACCCGTTAAAGTTTTTTATATTCCCAACACTTTATGGGAGCTGTCAGGGACCGGTCTGCCTCCAAGATCTAGTCTTTTTACTTAAATTCTTACATTGCTTCCTGTGAGCTGCTGACCAGCTCTGAAACATATCATTGACCTCGCTGCAATTTAAAGGAGAGAAAATAGAAATGACTGCAGAGATCCCGGAGCTTTTCAGGGCTCTTCTCGAGCAACCATTTACTTTACCGAACCTTGACGACAATGGTGAGTCACTGGCACTGTCAGATCTTTGTGATTCAAATAACGTGCAGCGCCGTGGCATGAGCGTTTGTTTGTATGCAAAGCAGGCCGCTGAGGTCGGATCACCTTTTTGAGACCGATTCTGACATTTGTGCAGACAAACTGCGTGTTTGTTGCGTAATCTCTGTCAACTGAGCTGGATGGGAATTAGTGCCAGCCTCTGCACTGTATGGATCCAAAGGTTAAGTCAGTTCCCCTCAGAAGTAATGGAGTGCTGTGCTGTCTTATTGGACAGGTCCAACAGGTAGCAGAGACAATGCAGAGACAGATTCTTTAGCTGTTTGTCAGCACTTAGAAATAGAGCTATTGGGGTTTTGATATATTTAAAATGCAGTATCTCTTGGTTTTAACTGACAGGTAACATCATTTGGCTGTGGTAGCTGAATTAGATGAAGAGTGAATGTGTCACAGGAGGCCAAGATTTTCAGGCTGTCATCCCAAACTCAAACCAAAATATTGCATTAAAGCTGTGATAGCTATCTCTCTCTCGCACTTGTGGAAGAAATATCCATCCACACACACTGAGTATGGTGTGTGACAGGATAGTTGACTCTATCAGACCAACATTCATCCCCAGGAGGGACTTGCTGTCTTCTTGCATCTGTGTTAAACAAATACTAAGAGTGTCCTTTAAAACCCAAATGGGTCCCTGCACATATTCACTTAGCTGAAACACATTGTTTTCTGCCTTAACAAATCTTGTGTGTGGAACAGTTACCCACTGTGGATAAGCACAAAGGTTATGGACCTATTATTGTCTTTCTGTTTGGTGTTTCAGTGCTGAGTGAATTTCTTGGTAAAAACCAACTGGCATCACTCACTGGTGATTATGTACTGATAGAACCCAGTCTGTGTGGATCTGGGTTTGTCACCTGCTTTCATCTGTCATGGTTGAGTGGAGATTTGATTGTGTGTGTGTGTGGAGAAATGGGCTGGTGGGCTTTGTAGATTCATAATTTAATCACTAGATGGCCCTGTTTGCCTTCTCTGGACCATATTTAGATAAATCAGATGAGGGTTAAGTAATTTCATTTCATCGTGAGGTGTGTTGATGCTGCTGCTGCTGCTGGCTCCATTTAACAACATTTCATAATCACCTGTTGTGTGTCTGTGTGTTTTGTTTTAGGAGCTTCTGAAGAATCCCATAGGACAGCTATCAGACACTTTCAAAGTATAATAAATTACATGTCAATCATCGTTTTCTCTCTGCCATATTGGTGAAATGTCCAATATCATCCTTTACTTGCCATGTTTTGACATAATCTCTTAAGGTTTCAGATGCTGACATCAACCTTTGGGATGGGTTTAAGATAAAGTTATGGGGTCCATGACTCAAAGTGACTTTGGAGGTCGTATGAACATGGCAGTGAAATTTTAATTTTAGATGAGCTGCTCCTTTATGATAGTAATTAAATCAAAGAACATCATTATGTCCATGATCATAGGCTCCAGGGCTTGCAGAGTCTTCCTGCAGTCTGTCAGTCAACAACAAAGTACCACTAAGTCATATGACACATACACACAAGCAACCAAGATGGCGCGGATTGCATAATTATCGCAGCATGTATTCTGCTCCAGGACCTCAAATGTGCAGCTGCAAAGAATTTGCTTTGAAAAGTTTGTAGCCGTGGCTTCTATATTTTTAGATTGTATCAGTGTGTGGAAAGCGCTTAACTTTATGAGTTACCACTTATTACTTTACAGTACTAGCATGTGAATCTGGTTAAGCTGACGTGTAAGTGAGATCCTGGTTTTTCATCATATTCATTTTGCAGAAAACTTCACAGTCATGATGGCAAAGCTTGTGTTTAGAGAAATCCATTCACATTTCATTAGCTTTGCCTAACAGGGAAATGGCATGTAGTCGGACAGATTCAATTTGTTGTTGTGCATCCATGTGAGCCGAAACAGCCTGTGTTTGCTGTTGTGTACAGCCAGGTCTGCACTTGTTGACTAAGTCAGATGTACCTCGACTATAAATTCCACAGTATATTGTCATGCTTTGGCCAGAAATCAGAGTGGAAAGTTTTCAGTAACTCTGTATATTGTGTTATAGCTGACACAGAGAAGATGCAAGGCATCATAGAGAGAAATATTTAATTTTAGAAAATGTATGGACTCAATTTGATAAAACTATAATTAATGTGAATAATGTTTCAGTCTCTGTGAACACATTAAAAATTCAACATTGTTTATTTCTGAGGTTTTACGCATGTCTACTTTCGCCTTTATTGAAACTCTCAGTTAGACTGTTTATGTAAAATAGCAGGGGCAGAGGATGTCTATGTCTCACCACTCGCACACAGCTCAAGCACATGATGTCAAGGTTGAGTGAAAGTGCTTTTTTATAAGCCGCGTTCTCTTTAAATAACAGTTTATCTTGTTTTTGTGATGTAGACCATAGCATAGAACTAATCATGTTGAGATGGGCAGTAAAAGTGAGAGTTTCTCACTTTATTGTACATACTTTGCGCCATGGTTTATGGTGATTGTAATGCAGTATTCTGTGATAACAGTTATTTAAATGGAAGTTTCTTAAGATTAAAAAAAAAAAAATCTTGTCAACAAGATTCAGCTCTGGGGAAAATCATGTCCCTTTGACTAATGACAGTGTATCATCCTGGTAAACTTAAGGATAATATTTCTGGTGTCTATTGGAGAAATGCTTGTCAAATTTAACGACAGAGGTGTTAAATTACATTCTGTGGTCTGTCAGTAGGTGATTTAGAGGATTATGCTTGAGGTCACTCAAGGTCGCTGTAGCAGTTGACCTTGAAGGGTTTTTTTTTTCTCTCCTTGTAATGTTGTGCCAAAAACAGATTCTGTGTGACACATACAAGCATCATGTGTCTCAGCACCACCTTAAAATCCTAGCTAGTATCAACTGGATGATGTGCACAGCTGCCTTATGCTGTTTATCATATTGATGTTGGTGCAGTAACATACTGAATAATCCATTTAGTGACAAAGGTGTACAGACTGGTGAGAACACTGATGTGGAAAGTATGTCCCCTGTTTAAATGCATTCATCTGTCAGGGAAAACAGGATGTACTTGCATCAGAATCGTGTTTTGATGAAGGTCAAGTGCACATACATCCTGTTTTGTTTGCAAATACAGTTCGTTTTATTTTCCTTAACACAGTGGAAATTAAAGATTGTGATTTAATTATTGAATGATGATTTGATTGATTTTGTGGAGGATCCCGCAGAAAAAATATTGCATGATTGCAGAATTTTCTGGCCTTAACATGCAGATCTTTGTCCTTGGCATGCCTGCTCGGTTGCAGCAGTGCACCCATAAGCGCTGTAACATAAATCTCATGATACTTGTGGTCTGCCGGTATCACTTTGGCATCGTAGCACCGCCCTTCCTGCACGTTTCTGCTTGTGAGTAACACAGACATAGCGCTTCTCTATTGGTCGGCGCCTGTCGGTATGTAAGGCAGCTGCACGTGTTTTTGCATGTGAGCGGAGCTGTGTCGGTGCAGTGCTATAGGGACGTTCTGTACGTCCACCGTGCCCTGTATGCAGGACTTGGACGGTGCTTTTGATCGAAGCCTAAAAATTAATGAAGTTGCAAGTTAAAACTGTGCTTTAATATTTAGTCGATGCGTTATCAATCAATGCGATTGCACCGACTGACAACTAATCATACCGTACTGAACGTTGTAAAGTCTGTCTAAATGCGCTTGTTAGTTCATATAACGCGAAAAAAAAGTTTACAAGTTAAAGTTAAAATAAACTTTACAAGAAGAAGTCGGTCACTGCAGGCAAAAACTGGGTAAACATCACATGCCAAATCTATATAAACCATGTCAATGTTTTTTTTTTTTTTTTTTTACTCGAGACACGTTTTTCTCTTAATGTATTCAGAGTAACATATATAACTCGGTCAACCAATGAGATCTCACGTAGTTGCGACGCGCGACGGCTATTGGCTCGTCCTCAGAATCCCCGCCCCACTCGTCCTCGCTCTGATTAATATTCATGGGACTGGGGCTCAGTCGGCCTATCGCTTCACGGCGGGGCGGTTATGTTTGACCGGGAGGTGCTGTTTGTCCTCAACAGCAAAACCACATGACCACGTAATTTTTTGAGGAAGTGGGCCAAAGCAGCGAGAGGCGCGGGATATACCGACGGTCGTTGAAACACATTAGCGTGGATTTTGTGGATTTTTCAAAACATTAGAAACAGTCCGTGAAACCGGCTGGATAGCTAGCGCTGTCGAGCGAACAAGTCAACCGCTGAGCTCGCGCTTCACTACGTGGCGAACGTCAACAACAAAAATGTCGGGAGAGCCGATTCTCATCACACTGGAAACGGGCGACGGGGCCCCGAGTTCGTTCCCGGTGGTTTTGAAGAAAGTAATGGAAATGCCTCCGCCGAATATACTGGACGGGGACGACGGTAAGCGCAGTGAAATGACAGAGAGGAAAGAGAAAACCGCGTCTGGTTTAAAAACGAGGCCAGCCGGAAAAAAAAAAACACACGTTGAAGAAAAGTGTCATAACAATGTATATCCGATAGAGGGGTTGGATGTGTTAACATGGAGATTGTGCATACGCCGGCGCTATATGTCTGAACACACACTGCACACAGGCCTCTCCTCTCTTCAGTCACCATACCCTCCAGACTTTTCCAGGCACGCCTCTGACTTTAAATGCAGGATGTTTTTTTTTTTTTTTGTTGACACAAAACATTTTTCCTCAGTTGTATTAACGACATATTTTGTTGATTAGAGATTCGTAAGTTACAAATATAGGAAGGAAAATGCCTGACCAGGAAGAGGTCGTGCTTAAAGGTGTCAGCTGCAAATGTTGCTACAGGATAGCATAGCATTAATGGTTCACTACAGCAGCAGTAGACCTGAAGACTTCATTCATAAACTGTCCTGTTCAGGAAGCATTTCAGTATGGCACTGGTTGAATGTGGCACTATAATGGTGTGCTGTACAGGGCTTTTTAGATAGGCTCAAGCATAGAGTTTTCCACTTTTCCAATCAGTAAGAACAATAAATGACTTTTTTCATGTGATCAATAATGTGACAGACTGGTAAACCTCAGGAAACCTTGGCTAGTCAAAATGTTGAGACGATTTGTTACAGATCGTAGCTGAGAATTGTATTTGACACCTGTATAAGTTCTGGAGACTTATGACTGGTCCCTGTTACTGTGGAAGGTGCAATTAAATAAACGAGTGCTTGGGTTTGTGGCCTGAGGGACATTTCTTTGGAAAGGAAAACCAAACGCCCTACCTCTTCACAAAGCGTGCTCTGTCAAGCTTTCTTGTTGATCTCTGTATTATTAGGCACAAAACAGCCTTCTTTTTGTGTGTCGTGGCTATTTACACCTACCCATATTTGTGAAAACTCATTCTTGTATCTTCTCTGTGTTTCAGACACCGACAAGGAAAAGCTCTGTCTCGGAGATAATGTCGACCTGGGGGGAGGAGGTAGCGATATGGGTCCTTCAGCCGCCTTGACTCCTGCTATCTGGGAGAAGACCATTCCTTATGATGGTGAGAACTTCCACCTGGAGTACATGGACCTGGAGGAGTTTCTCATGGAGAATGGCATCCCCACCTCGCCTGACGAGGACTCCCTGAAGAGCAGCCCTGAAGCAGACACCATTAAAACGGAGAAGGTTAAGGCTACTCCCTCTGCACAGACAAAGGTTAACAAGGCAGCAAGCGTGTCCCCAGTGGCCCTGCTGCCCATTCAGGAGTTGGATGGGTGTGAGGAGGAAGTGGTGATCATCACAAAGAGTGACACTGATATCATCTGTGATGTTACTACAGGTGAGTGGCAGGGACGAGAGGATCAGAAGCTCTAAACAAATTAAATCCTAATGTTCTGGAATGGGGGTTAAGGTTAGAGAGAAGTCAGTTTCCTGCGTCATACTGACATGAAATAAAAAACTGACCTAATTAGAAGTTTTAAATGTTCTTGCATCAGTGAAAATGACCTTCAGCACTGCAGTCTATACACAATTAACGTTTCTAGCTTGGTTGTTTTTTATGTTTGCACACAACCACATTTCTACTGAATGTGAGTTAGCATAAAACTCCTTGCAGCCAATTTCTGTATTAAAGGTATATGTATTTATTAGCCTGAGATGTCCAGCAAACATGATATACTGTGACGCTGGTGTGAGCTCATAATGTTACTCTATCCTGAAACAAGCCACGGGTGGTAAAGGTTGTTGGGACAGCAGAAATAGACTCTGCTGCCGCTGCATAGCAAAGATAGTTGAGTTTACTACAGAATTATCAGCAGCCTGTATATGTGGTATTGCACTCACCCACCCTGCGCACATAGTAGAGTTTTTAAAAAAGCAAAACTAGCTTTGGTGCAGACCACCCAGGATTACTCCTTAATTTAACCACTTACACAGATGTGTAGGAACTGGCCAATTTGTGATTGTGTAGCTGACCTTCAGTTTCATGTGAAGCTCAGCTCTCCTTTTCCTCTCTTATCTGCTCAGCCACCGAAGAGGACAGAGTAACCCCCGAGCCTGTCGACCCAGATGAAATCGTGGTCGATATCAACTACGAGCCAGATCCCACAGACCTGGTCCTGTCAAGTGTGCCTGGCGGCGAACTGTTTGACCCGCGCAAACACAAGTTTACCGAAGACGAGCTCAAGCCGCAGCCTATGATTAAAAAGGCCAAGAAGGTGTTTGTGCCTGAAGAGCAGAAGGTATGCTGGGAGATGCCTCTTAAAAACAAAAACTAATTGTCTGCTTAGTGTTGTTTTATGGAAAACAACACAGTAGAAACACAAAGCAGCACATTTGAAAACGTTTACTGATGCTGTTTTCCAGAAGTTCTCAGAGTGAACATAATCGCAGAGGAAAATAAACTTTACCTAATGGCCTGAAAATTAATCAGCCACTTTCCCAGTGCACAATTGGAGTGAGGCCAGTAGGCACAGCAAAGAAACAAGGCTGTGACAGAGTGAATCTGTTCTGGCGACTCACAGTGACTCAGCAGTCTGAAAATCTGAAAATCAAGGTTTTTCTTCCTTTCCAGTCTGCAAGAGAACACTGGTTTTGTTTACATGCACAATGGAGCTTGGCTGTCAGCCACATTATAAACCGAGCTGAGGTCAGATTTGGGCTGATGAATTGATAAAAGGATACATGAGGCCATCAAACCAGGTTACCTTGGTAACCAAGTTAAAAAACCAAGGTAGGGTCTGGTGTTGTGTTTCTGTGACTCAGTCGATCCCTGCTGTTTCTTTCTTCTCCACCTCTCCAGGATGATAAGTACTGGCAGAGAAGGAAGAAGAACAACATGGCTGCCAAGCGCTCACGTGACGCCCGCAGGTTAAAGGAGAACCAGATCACGGTCCGAGCAGCTTTCCTGGAGCGTGAGAACACAGTGCTGCGGACGGAGGTCGCAGAGTTACGGAAGGAATGCGGCCGCTACAAGAACGTTGTGGGTCGCTACGAAGCCAAATTTGGACCACTGTAAGGGACCAAAAAAAAACATACAAAACTGTAAATGGGCATCCATATAGCAAACAGAACAGTGTCAGTCGCTTTTGTGTTCACAAGCCAGGTTAGAGACATTGTTGAATCCCGTGTTTAGCCATGTCATCAGATACCAAATCTACTATATCTGAAAAGAATCTGCTTTGTTTGGACGGAGTCGGACAGAGGGGAGGTGGAGGTGGAGGAGGAGAGGGGGGAATATGTTGATATTGACCTTTAGAATATGAGTATTCTTAATGCACAACACACGGCATCTTGATTCACTGGTTTACCTGCAGTGGTCAAATACATAGGAGTTAGTTAGGTAACACAAACCTGTGTTAATCATAATGTTCCCCATGCTTGACCTCCCTCCCTCCTCCCCTTGTCATTCATCCTTGTTCTCTTCTCTTTCAAGTGCGGTGCCGGAAGACCAGTAGACAACAGTTGATTTATTCATTTATTTCCTCTAATGAATCAATAAATCAAAACCATTGAAGTTGGTATGTGAGAGCGCTAGAGTCAATCAGATGAAGAAGAGGAGGAAGAGGAGCGTGACTGTTGTTGCCATGGAAACACAGTAGCATGTTAAGACCTGATATCTGGTTTTTCTCTTTTTTATGACTTCTATTTACCATTCATGTGAGTGAGACGAGTGTGAGAGGATATTCAAGTGCTTCTTCAGTACACCTCTTTTATGAAGTGTACTTTTATCATGTTTTGTATGCCTTTGGCCGAAAGAGATCATTTGTGATGTTTATTTTGGAGAAACTGTGGGTTTTATTTTATTTTTGTTTTAGATGCCATAGTTTATATTTAGGTAGCAATTGCAATAGTCTAGACCAGATTCTTGGTCAGTTTTATGATATAGAAATAAACTGATTTGCAGGTTGCTTCCAGTTCTTTCCATATTTTAAGGACTTCTGAAACCCACTTGTCTATTTTTATTTTCAGATTTATATATTAGTATATATTCGATTTTGTGGAGAGCTGGGCTTTTCTTTGCTCACAGAAACTTATGACTTTTCCAGTAACCTAAGCTTCTTCAGGGGATTACAGTGACGTGGCTAAAGAAATGCAGCTGTGTTCACTTCTCTTCATGTACTAGTACTCACTCTTACCAGCGGCACAGAGCTGTACATAAACTCTCTGTTCTCCGTTTCAGTGTATGTCTCGCTGTCGCTCTCGTGCCGTGTTTGTCGCTGAGTAGGACGCCTGCTCGACTTCCTGCAGGTCGTCATGTTGAGTCGTCCATTTAAGTCTGTAATGCTTCAGACGTGGTGTGTGTAGAATCCATCGATGCACGTACTGTAAATAGTACTTTCTTTTTTTTTTTTTTCCAACATACAAACGTATTCACTCTCATAGGACTTGATAACACAGTGCCAGTCCAGTTTTTGAACAGGCTGTCTTTAATGTTTGGAAAGATATTAAGGCTGACATTTGGCCCCCACAGCCTCATAATGGCAGAGTGTCTAACATTCTTGTGCTAACAACATCCTGTTAGATGCTAATGGGACTCTTTAATTAGTGCTCTATTAAAGGCTTTTGTTGATGTTGTCTTCTAGAGGGGCCTAATTAAAGTAATCAAGCTCATATTTATAATAAATTTGCAATTAAATTCCTTGAGATAAACAACCAAAACAATAGAAGTGTTCAAAAACCTTTGGCTGGAATGTATGTGCATTTAGATTGTATAATCTATGATATAGGATATTTATCAGACTTATCACCCAACTTCTGTTCATTCATTTCTTAAGAAATTCTCTCTCAGACATGTAAGCTGGCAGTGTCTGTTTCCAGGGGCATCTTTTTCTCAGAATAAAGAGCCCCTAAGTCTCTAAATGTCTTCTATGTCTAAAGCCATTTCAATGCAGTGTGCAGTCTGCCAGTTTACAGGGGGGCATACTTTTGAACATTACATCGGAATATTAAAGTTGTTGATCTGGATTATTTTGACAAAAAGGGAAAGACGTTCTTTGCTGCTGTGCTTCCATCCATGATATTTTAACTTTTTACCAAGATAAGTTCAATATTCTGCTCTTTCTTTGGGAAAGGGTTTCAGTGTGTGAAAAATCTAATGCAATCTAAACTAATAAAGGTTATTTTTGTAGCATTACAACTAGCAGTAAATACAGTTATATCTGTCCTCACCTTTTTTTTTTTTTTTAATGAAGTGCAGTCTTCTCTGTGGATATAAACGATAAGTCAGGATGGCCACATTTATTTTGTGGAAATAATTTTACTGATTAACTTCAGTCAGGAAAGTCAGATTCTCCATAACAAGGTCTCTGCAGTGTAATTTTTGAATCAAAATTTTTTAGCATAATTTTGACTTGAATATTAATGTACTTCCTGTTTTTAAGAAAATAGTAATGCATTCTGCTATAACAGAGATTGTGTCTGCCTTCTATCTGGAACAGGTCAATTTGTTAACTTTGAGGGGTTGTTTTTAATCCTCCTGGTTCCGTCTTTGTATTTCTTCGTATGGAAATGTTTTTGGATTTTGAGAGTGGCTACTTTTTGTCTTGTATATACAGTGTATATAAATAAAGTCTTGTTGAGAAAGTCTTTACATGTTAAGTTCTTTCCTATGGACATGTTTCTGTGACCAGTTCATCTTGAAGACCTAGTCCAGTTAATAACGTTGATGAGTAAATGACCTATTCTAAGAGCCGGAATGATTTCAAGACAGACTGGAACCTAAGCATAAATAAATATATAAAACTATCAGAATGTACTAAATACCAAGTACCATCTACAAAACATAAGTTTAAATTTAAAGATGCTACACTACAGATTCATGTCAATTCCTCAACATCATTTTAAGCCATTATATCATAATCTGAACAGAAGTCCATAAAAAGTTACACTGCTTAGAGCAGGAAATCATGAATGGATCAGTTTCAGTTGACTGTACGCAGCTGGATTGAGCAAAAAGTGTGAAACATTGCCACCTGGTGGAGGAAGTTGAGGGAGCTGTTATGAAGAATGTTGAATTGTATGCTAGTGATTTCACTCGTCATCTGAAACTGGCACATTTACATTTAGTATCAGCTACCCTATCAGGAGGTGTAGACAGTATGGTATGTAGTTAGAGAAATCTCACCTTTGTTCACACTAGAGAGCAATTTGTTTAATGCATGAAAAGTGTTTAGTATGTTTGATGTGATCAAAAACTCCAGCAACTGTTGCTTCCAAGGTGAAGAACTAACTAACTAAACTCAATATTCTTGATTTAATGGTTTAATTATTTAATGATGGTGAGCAATATGACACTTGATCAACCCATGTCTACATCTACCTCAATGACTACTAATACTGAACACTGTGTGAGCATGGGCAGGCTTTAAGAATCTTATTAAAAGCAGTCACACTGAAATAAAGACAGAAATATAAAACAGGGCTTTATTGACAAATCAAAAAAATGTTTCTTGAGGTTTTAAAGAAAGTCTGCAAAAGCTGAAAAACTAAAACAGAAACTGGACCATGGAGTCTTCACCTCTTCTTGAAGCCATACTTCTTCCTTTCATAAAACAGATCTGTTTTAGAGCTGCCCAAGTTTACAATCTTTGGACATCCATCTCGCTGTAAGGACAACAGAAAGAGAAAAGAACTGTTTAAAAACATTTTTATCTTCAAGAAGCAGGACATAGGTTTTGTATTTAGATTTTTTTTTTCTTCTTACGGCTCAGAAGATCATAAGTAACTCAAGATAACAGAAATCTCACAATTTATGGCCTGGTTAAATCCTCAGTTTCATCTCTGTTTAGTCACTTTACTCACATCTTTCTCCTGGATGGTGCACTCTTTACAGTAGTAGGCATCAGATACTCCCGGCCCTCCACAGATGACACAGCGTCCCTGATAGGAGCCGTAGTTACACTCATCACAGATGCGCACCAGCGTGCAGGGCCTCACATAGGAATCACAGATGACACACTTTCCATCACCTGAGAGGAGCAAGGCAATGACAACTGATTAGAACGGTTGGAGAGGTTTAAAAAAGAAAAGAAAAGAAAAGAAAGAAAAAAAGTGGACCAAAATATGGAAATAATAATAATATCAACAACACTAATAATAACAAAATGTAGTATCTTTACTTGGTATAGTTGCAAAGGCTTAACAACAGCATGTACAGGCTGACGGTGAATAATAAAGAAAGTTAATATGAGTTTCATAAATTTGCAATAATACATGAACCACAACTTTCATCTGGGAAGCCATAACTGGGATTTGACAGTGAACATTTGCCAAAACAAAAATTAAACTGATTAAAATTAAGCGGACCTAACAACAATATTGCTGTTACATGTGTGAGAAAAAAATGAACAAAGACTTAAGACAGCAAACATTAACAATTACTTTAAAAGCAGAGGAAAACACATGACGTTTAAAAGACTCGGTCTAATGTATTAAGCACAGATGGGAATACTTACATTTCTCGCAAAGTCTCCCGATAGCTGAAAAATGAAAACAAAGCAGTCAGAGCAAGTCAGTGTAATCAGGCGTTGCATTAGCATTTATATTGCTATTCTACTCTAGAATAAATAACCTCTTCCCTTGTGCTGTTTACAGTCAAACCCACAATTAAATACAATGAAATAACAGTGCGTGAAACGGGAACATTAGTTGCCCATGCGACATAGACCTGTAGTTATTCCTAGGCTAGCACCATGGCTAACATACGCTCAATGAAATCCATGCTAGAACCGTTAGCATGGTAGCTAACATTATCTCTACATATTCTCTAGATGAACACTTAAAGACTTCCGGTTGCAGCAAAAAAACGACAATGCTAGATAACGTGTGAGATGAACCAGGTTAAAACATACCGACACCGGCTTGTTTTCGGCAAAAGATCAAATCCGGATGATGTTTAGCCATTTTCACCCAACGTAAGGCAGGCGCTCCTGATTTGGTTCAACTTTCACCTTTGACCTGTAAACTTAATGCGTGGGGTTGAATTACCGCCACCTAGCGTCTCCAAACGTCTCCAGGATCAACTGTTTAGGAATTGATCCCCTTTTTTGTATCTTATCAAAATATATTTTATAAGAATTTATTTTCACTGAGAATTGTGACCATGGAGGAATAAATAATTATTGGAGGAATACATGATTGTTAATATTAACTTAAAAATAAAAGCAGAAACAACATAAAACCAAACTCATTCTTGTCCTTTCAGCTTAATAGAAGCCAAACAAAAAATATGATTAATTCCTGTGAATGTACCTTTCCAATTTATATTATATTCAATGTACACGTAGAATAAAACTGATACTGATAAATCTACGTTTAAAGTACAGCTTGTAAACAATCTGAAAAAGATTAAATCTGTTAAAAAATATTTTTGTCCTTAAAGGTCCTGCGAGGCCGCGTTTTAAAACCATGTGACGTCACAGCTGACCTGCACATCTTTGTCAGTGAACAAAATGGCAACCTACTGTCTGACTGTAACCAGGCTTCAGGTAAGATACTGAATTGGCAAATTTCATCATATTTATAACCCAGTGAAGGGTGTCATCTGCTATCTCAGATTACCTAAATGTAATGTAATGTGATTCTGACAGAACTAGACTGACTGCAGATAGAAAGAGGTGTCAAACAGCTGCCGGCTTGCTGGCCAGGTCATCGTGTCCCGGCTGCAGTGAACGCACCCAGTGGGGAAACAACTTTCCCACCGACTTAAAAAAATAAATCACGGCTAATGTCCCCGTTAACAAGAAGTCATTATCGGTGCCCTCAGCTCTTAAATGAACACGGTTGGACTGGTGTTATAAATGGAGTTTGGTGTTTGCTAGCAAGGTTAACCACAAGGTTAGAGCTTCCAGCATGGACACAGGCGAGTAGCGTGTAACAGACAGAAAATTAAATTAAATTCTAACAACTATTACAGCAAACACAATGTTTACCATTACACCGTGGAGTTGGTACATGTGAAAGTAATTCATTGAATGTGTTAGGGATAACGGTTTGTATGTCAAATGTCCAGCCTTCTCCTGGCAAGTACACCTCAGCTTCACTGGCTCATGGGCACCTTATCAGTATTTATGTCCGTGAAGTTGATGTTACAAACTTCTGGACACAAGCAAATGTCTCTCCATGTTTCCACTTCTTGTTACCTCATTGACTGCAAGTGCATGGACAAGCTAATATGCCCTTTGTCATTTTTCTGTATCAGTATGATTCTAGGCACAATATTTACACAGTCTGCTGTTTCAGTTTTACCAGAATACTGCACTGATACAAAAATGTACACAGGCTTACAATGATTTGAATGAGGAATAATCTGTTTGCCCAAATACATTCTGTATTTGAGGAATCCAGTGCTAAAGTTACAACATTGTGTGTCAGTGTTTTGTCCACAGCTCTGTGATTATGCTCATGCTTGTATGTTTTTGTTGTTGTCCTGTCCAGCTGGCCCTGGGCCAGGGAGCACGGCGCCTGCATATATCAGCAGCTTACAGAGCCAAGGCCAAAGTGTCTATGAGCCGGTTCGAGCCCACCTCTTTCGTCAGCTACGAGAAGCTCCAATCCAACGTTGACATTGTGCGGAAAAGGTCAGTGTTTTCCTTCTACTGACCTTTCAGTTGTTATTCTACGAAAACTTTGCTTTTCCAAAAGTGGACATGTCTGTGGAATGACGCAAACTTGCATCACTGTTCCCTCATCTGTGTCAAAGTTTAAACTCCAATGTTGGTTTGTCCTTTACCACAGTTTTTCATCATAGTGGTAGGCTTTGCTTTAGTGTGTCAGCCTCACAGTGTTTAAATGACCATAAAGCAGTTTAAAAGCATAGTTGTTTGGAGGGTGTGTGCACGTACGGAGAGACGTGAATTTTTCTTGACTGTACAGATCACTGGCTTCTGCTTGTCCTGCCCTGTAATTACTACTGAGGTTAAGACTGGCATAAACTGGTAGCAATAAAATGATATAAGAAACAAATGAGGGGTAAAACAGAGGTATGTAATTGACTGTAATGTAAGATGAAAAAGAGGCATTGGTTTTTAAGAATATTTCATTATTATGTTCCAGGCTCAATCGACCACTCACACTGTCAGAGAAGATCGTTTATGGCCACCTCGATGACCCCAAGAACCAGGAGATCGATCGCGGTCGCACTTACCTTCGGCTGCGTCCCGACCGCGTGGCCATGCAGGACGCCACGGCCCAGATGGCGATGCTCCAGTTCATCAGCAGCGGCCTGCCGAAAGTGGCCGTGCCCTCCACCATCCACTGTGATCACCTGATCGAGGCCCAGATCGGAGGGGTGAAGGATCTGGCCAGGGCGAAGGTGAGCGGTCTTGTTTGTTTATGTAAATTATTTGTATGTTTTAGTAAGTTGTTCTTGTTAAAGTTTTACACACAGGAACTTAAACTGAGCTATCGTCATCCTTCTCATCCTAGGAAGTGAACCACGAGGTTTACAACTTCCTGTCCAGTGCTGGGGCAAAATATGGAGTGGGCTTCTGGAAACCAGGCTCTGGAATCATCCACCAGGTGTTATTACTTAAAGTTTGATTGCAGTTTGGTCTGAATATGTCAGTTTTTAGAGCCACAGTAGTTACAGTGCTATAATTATATTAACTGTCAGATTTTTATATCCAAACAGATCATTCTAGAGAACTACGCCTACCCAGGAGTGATGCTTATTGGGACAGATTCCCACACACCAAACGGTGGTGGGCTCGGTGCGATCTGCATTGGAGTTGGAGGAGCTGATGCTGTCGATGTCATGGCAGGAATTCCATGGGAGCTCAAGTGTCCCAAGGTTAGCAGAATACAGCATTTTGCACTCATTGTTGAGCTGTCAACATATTTTTTCATCTCTTACTACTACTACTACTTAACCACAATTTACCCCTTGATCTCTTCTTCTAAGGTGATTGGAGTGAAGCTGACAGGCACTCTCTCTGGCTGGACGTCTCCTAAGGATGTCATCCTGAAGGTTGCTGGCATCCTGACAGTGAAGGGAGGCACTGGAGCCATTGTAGAATACCATGGACCGGGAGTCGACTCCATTTCCTGCACTGGTGAGTGAATAAAGCTTTTTCTAACTGACTTCTTTACGCTTTGATATCTCTTAAAAACTTTTTCACAGAGCCCACATGTGGAAATATTACAGTCTGACAGATCTCATAGATGTGTTTCTTTCTGTGTGCAGGAATGGCGACCATTTGCAACATGGGAGCAGAAATCGGAGCCACGACCTCAGTATTCCCATACAACCACCGCATGAGAACCTACCTGGAGAAGACTGGACGTGGACGTATGTTTAGGCTTCACAGTTTACATATCGTTGCAGTTCTTTTAAGAAATCTCTGTACTTCATCAAATCATTTTGCCCAGTGAGGAAACCATAAAATCATAACACACTGACAGTACATCCAGAAAAGGCTGGGCCCAGTTTTAAATGTTGCTCAGAACAAAATCTTACAGCAAAACATGACAAGAAACCAGAAAGCCATTAAAAAAACCTCAATGTTTCTTCTTGTGTCTTCTCAGAGATCGCTGCCCTGGCTGATGAATACTCAGACTTGTTGGTACCAGATGAAGGCTGCGAGTATGATCAGACCATCGAGCTCAATCTGGACGAGGTCTGTCTTTTTTTTTCTCTTTTTTTTTTAAGATTGTCTTTTGGCATTTCTGCTCTTCACTGGATAGTTCAAAGTGGAGAACAACAGGAAGTGCATTGAGGTGGGCAACATGAAACAAAGGTCTCTGGCCAGGGATCATTTAATTCCACTTTGGTATTTAAAGAGGTATAACCCAAAGGGAGAACCTGAGTTTTTCCACAGAAAATTCACTACTTGATTTTTTTTATTAGTGATGCTTATTTTATATTATTTTTTTTAATTAATTGACATCACTTTGTAGAAATCTGTTTTCACCTTGACATTTATTTTTTGTAAATTCTTGTCAAAAATTATATAGACCATGATTCCATTTATTTAAGCAGTAAAAGGGGAAAACATCCAGGGGGTGAATACTTTTTAAAGACACTGTGGGTCACCGCCTGTATGACAGGTTTAAGTTGCTTGGCCTTTATTCTGTTTCTTTCTATAGTTGAAGCCCCACATCAACGGACCATTCACCCCTGACCTGGCTCACCCAGTGTCTGAAGTAGGCGCTGTCGCTGAGAAGAACGGCTGGCCACTGGAGGTCAAAGTTGGTAAGAACTGACCAGGGATGGATGAGCTGTACAGCTTTATTCATGCTTTTGCTATTTACATCACTAAATTACAGAATACAGATCAAAGTTACCAGGATTTTTTTGAGGAGTGTCTTTGTGTCACTACTTTTAATTGTCTTTTTGATCCCCTTCCACTTTTAGGTCTGATCGGCAGCTGTACCAACTCCAGCTACGAGGACATGGGCCGCGCTGCTTCTGTCGCCAAGCAGGCTTTGGATAAAGGCCTGAAGTGCAAAGCTCAGTTCACAGTCACCCCCGGCTCAGAGCAGATTCGTGCCACCATAGAGAGAGATGGATATGTGAGTGCCAGCACACTCACACAGCGGGAGTTGCATAATAATTTAACCCTGTGTGAAGTGATGGCGGCTTAAATGTGTCTTTGTCTGCCTGTAGTCAAAGATCCTTGGAGATGTTGGAGGTGTGGTCCTGGCAAACGCATGCGGGCCCTGCATCGGACAATGGGATAGGTAGGTGATGTGGGGCGGGGCGGGGCATGATATACAGTCATCCAAAATAGAAGACCTAGGTGTTAATATATTACGTGTGCTTGTGTTCAGACGTGATGTGAAAAAGGGAGAGAAGAACACAATCGTCACCTCCTTCAACAGAAACTTCACTGCCAGGAATGATGCTAACCCTGCAACACATGCTTTTGTTACTTCCCCTGAGGTAAAATAATCCACATCACTTTGAGATGTTGAGCTCAGATTTAAATTTTGAGGCTTACATACCCTCCACTGCCTCTTTTTCCTCAGATTGTCACTGCCCTTGCCATCGCCGGCACGTTAAACTTCAACCCAGAGACAGATTACCTTACAGGTCCTAACGGTGAGAAGTTCAAGCTTGAGCCCCCTAGCGGAGATGAACTCCCCGCCAGGGACTTTGACCCAGGCCAGGATACCTACCAGCACCCACCAGCTGACGGCACCAGCCTTAAAGTGGACGTCAGCCCTCAGAGCAACCGGCTCCAGCTGCTGGAGCCCTTTGACAAATGGAGCGGAAAAGATCTGGATGACATGCTGGTCCTCATTAAGGTCAGACCTCTTGAAATGACGCCAGCCTGCGTTGCTGTCTTTACCTAAATGTTTTCACTGCTGCCGGAGTGAGAACGGACACGTTTCACTCCTCTTTGCGTCATCTTTGCAGGTGAAGGGCAAATGCACCACGGACCACATCAGCGCCGCCGGGCCGTGGCTGAAGTTCCGCGGTCACTTGGACAACATCTCCAACAACATGCTGATCGGTGCGGTCAACAGCGAGAACGATGCCATCAACAAGATCAAAAACCACCTGACAGGAGAATATGGAGGAGTCCCTGATGTCGCCCGTCACTACAAGGTGAGGATCACAGAGGGGAAAGGTTCAGGTGCTGGATTGTTACTTCAATTCATTCATGTAGTGAAAAGAATACTTTTCTTTTCTTTGCTCTTGATTTTGCTGCCCCCTCCCTCCCTTTCTGAACTCTGAATTGAACCCCGTCCCCCTGAAACGTCAGATAAACTTCACTGAATATATCTTTGCTAACTCTCCTTCCATCATGTCGTGCACAGGCCAATGGCGTGTCGTGGGTTGTGGTCGGAGATGACAACTATGGCGAGGGCTCCAGCAGGGAGCATGCGGCGCTGGAGCCTAGGCATCTGGGAGGAAGAGCCATCATTGTCAAGAGCTTCGCCAGAATTCATGGTACTTGGAGAAGTCCCTTGATAGGAGACATTTTTCTGTTTTCGAATTTATGCAAGTGATGTTTGAATTTTCCTGCAACGAGGACTTTGTGAAATCTTAGATCTTAGCGTTTGCAGATTTATTTTTTCACGTCTCTCAATCAACAAACATGTCTCCCTTCTGTCCTTAGAAACTAACCTTAAGAAGCAGGGTCTGCTCCCACTGACCTTCAACAACCCATCAGACTACGACAAGATCCGCCCTGATGACAAGATCTCCATCAGGGGACTCAAATCCTTCGCTCCAGGAAAGGTAGTGTAGCTGGAAAACACTCCCTGCTCACAGTTTGTTTCCTCCTAACTGTTAATGAAAACACTCATTTCTCCCCAGCCTCTGACCGCAGTCGTGAAGCACAGCGACGGCAGTGAAGAGACCCTTCAGCTCAACCACAGCTTCAACGAGACACAGATCCAATGGTTCCAGGCAGGCTCAGCTCTCAACAGGATGAAGGAGCTGCAGCACTGAGGAAGAGGAGTAGGGAGACAAAGTGAGGAGGATTGTGGGGGAAGAAGGGGGATGAGGAATGTTGACGACTGCTCCATCATCTGCATTAGCATACAGTTTGGACTGAAGTAACGCATCTGTATACCTCGAAGAGTTCAATGTAGTGTACTTGAAGGTATTGTAATCTGCTGTGTTTCAAAGTCAAACAGTGATAAAATGGTTAGAAATCAGTCTGTTGTAAAAACAAAGCGGACACACACACACACACTCTGAAACACTAAGCTTTGACCCACTTGGTGACATAATACGCTGCCAGTGTTTTCTCAGCTGTTCAAACAGGTCAGCGCAGCACGGACTCCACTTCACACTGGAGCTGGAGATGGCGGTCGGTCACCTTGTTGCTTTAGGATCGTGTTGCACACTGCATGGCAATCATAGGCTTTAGTCAACCATCGTTATTCAACCTGTTGCTGTGTTATTTAAAGCCCACCCAGGGACACTGCTGTTACTTGTATCTCTGGGTCCATTGGTTGTTTAGTGAAACTGTAATTGCAATGATTTTATGGATCCAGAATAAAACTTGTACACACACACACATACACACTCATCCACTCAGATACGTCCAGTTAGCCTGTCTGCTCCCTAGTGGCCACAAGGAGATAGTGTAGTATTGCAAGGCACAGCAGCTCGCTAATTTCCTTTAAATGCCCACTCTGAAAGCAGCACCCAGTGACAGCAGTCTCTACAGCTTGTTGAAATGTATTTCGGGAAAGGAAGTAAATCAAACAAAAGCATGAGGCAGTTTGAGAGAAAGTGGATTTAAACATGAAGCCGAGTCAAGCTAACAGAGCATAAGGTGTGGGATGCATTGAACATCACAGATTGATTACTGTACAACAGTGAGTCCTGAATTAAAGTATGTTTTCATCCATCACAGTACAAGAAGCATTGCAGACATTTCCTAGGAACTTGTTTGCTTTAATGCTGCTTACAAATACAGGAACTTACCCTCTTCTACCCTGACTCCATCCTTAACCTCCCCTCCCGATCAGTCCTAACCTCTTTACAAGGTCAAACCCATCCAAAGTTTTTTTTTCCCCATTGTTTGTTTGTTTATTTATACTTATCCTCCTGCAGAAGGTCCAGATCCTGCATGATTTTTTTTTCATAAAGGTTTCTGTCTTCATGCAGAGGGTAAACTTTGGCTTATGTCCTCGTCCATCCTGTATTTTCAGTGCCCTTTTTTTCTGGTAACGTGCGTTACCTTTACCCCAACACAAACGAAACGTTATTGAAAAAAAATAAAGGAACAGCACACAGAGTTCTGTAATGGTGAAAACTGCTGTTACTGTAAATGACTGTGTTTGATTGAAGTAATGTGGCTGCTCATAAGAAACCCAGATTACTGTGTCAGCTGGTTTTTGGTTGATATAATTAACTGACATTCTCTCCAAAACCTCAACATGGAAAAAAGAAACATCGAATCAGAAACAAGATGGGTTTTTTTTTTTTTTGGTTTGTTTTTTTGTTGTTCCTCATGTTCCTTCATTTTCCCACACATGAAACAGATGAAGGCTCAAACCACTCCATTCTTCACTCCAACTGTATGTAAAGTGTCTGGTCCCATGTACATTTACGTGTTTGTGTTTTTTGTTTCTCCCAGATTAACTTTTCTGTATTACAGAAATGCCAATGGGTTGTAAAATAAAAATTCACAGATCTCATTTATTTACACTGGCTCCCATGGTATGACCCAAATCTGTGTAAGGTTGAGTTAATGGTATTTGTAGATAAAATTAAAATCTGGTCATGAATATCATGTTTAGCAGGCTCCTTGCAAGATTTTGAAGAGTAGCTACATTTAAGAATTGTTTATCTTCTTTGCAAATATATAAACATGAATCCTTGTGTCCTATTTTGAGCGACAGGTTCTTGACGTCTCAGATGCATCTGCACAACAGAGTTCACACATCCTGAGAGAAAATGAAAAAAACAAAAACAAAAAAAAAACTGAATAAATAAGGTGAGCCTTGCATCAGTATGGGACACAATTTGCATCTGACACATTCTGACTTCTGAAATCTTGTACAGAGAGACTGAGAAAAAGAGCCAGTGGTGTTTTTGATCTCTCTCAGCAGCAGTCTGATGCGTCACGGTCAGGCCTTGATTTATTTTGAATATCCCCCACAATCAGATTTGATCATTCGCTCACAGGAGACGTCTGTCCAAGAGTAAAGCCTGACAGAGCAGAGGTTCGGGTGTGAAAACATAAAGTAGTGTATGTGTGTGCAAATGCACCACACAAACGATCCCAGGCTTTGTAGACCGAAGTCAACAGCAAGGAGCTGTATGATAAACTGAGCTGGAGACCAGGCTGAAGGGCATTTAAGCTGCATATTTCTACTCATGCCAGGCCTCTTCAGGGTCACCAGTGAGCGTTTAAAACTATGAGTGTGTTGTCATCCCTTCATAATAAGACACTTGTCTCCTCTTATCCAATTTGTGAGGGAAAAAAACCCGTCTGAAACTCCAGTAGTCATTCTGAAATGTCCCAGAAACAAGGAGCAGCTTTAAAGACCCGGAAACTATTTTAAATTGAGGAATTTCTACAGTTTCCACTCACTGAAGAAAGATGAAACATGGATCACAGCTACATGCAGCTTAACAACACTATACAATACGAAAGCAGATATATCAGAGCAGTAAACATTAATATATGTAGACTTTAAAAATAAAAATAAAACCTCTAGCATTACGTCATTTAAATCCTCAGTGGATGTTTTCTGCTGCTGTATGTCCGAGGTGAAGTGGCTCCTCATGGCACAAATACACTTTTTGAGGTTTCCCTGATTATCATAAAGATCCCATAAAAATAAAATACTATTGCCGAAGCACTTTGTGTTTTTTATTAAAAATATTACCTGGGATGAAATACCATAAGGTTCAGGTCTGATTCAGCTACACATCATTTTATACCAGTTCACTTTAAAGGTGCCATTGATATTTTGAAACCCCAGCCAGAAAATATGCAGGCAACGCTTTTATAACTCCGGAGGAGGGAAGTAATGATAACAATAGGAATTTTGTTTACACTGTAAAACAACCAAATTCCATAACTTTGTACCTTAAGATGATTTAAAGCATTCTCAGTTCACACAGCCAGAGCTTTGTTTACATGCACAGTCTCTGTATGTGTCAAATCTGTGATGAGTGAAGCCAATAAGTAAATAAATAAATAAATAAAAGCTACCAGCTCCATTCAACATCCCATTAAACCTCACTAGGCCTATTAAAACATTAAGAAGCGTTTCCCTCCATGACCAGAACAAAGACCTGTGTGTAATGTGGTGAAGCCTTCTGTTGTTTTTAGCACAGAACCGCCCCCCCCACCCCCCGCACCATCTCTGCTGCCTCCTTTTCATTTGCTGCCTCTTTTTTTCTCTCTCTCCACTCCGCCTGTGTGCGCCGCATCCATACCAAGATCCTCTGACTTATTCGCCACATGTCCCCGCAGCTTTCGCCGGATTTCGTTACATAATTGCCTCGTATCACCTCCACACACGGGGCCGGGCCGCGTCTGACCGACAGCTGATCGGCTCCTTCGCGGTAAGTGATCGTTGAATCGATCGGGGTTTATTTATGGATGATCTGCTGATCCGTAGCGTGGCTTTACACATCCAAGCCTTTTATTCTCCCTGTCAGGCAGACGGCGCCGGATGATGCCAGTCTCTTATTGTATTGATAAAAAAAATCCCGGGGTGTTAGTCTCTTAACTGAGACCATAGATTGACCATCCGAGTCTTCATCTTCTTATGTTTTGGTATTTTGGTGCCACATTTTTTATTTATTTCTTCATTTATTTATTTTATTTATTTTTTTGGCCATCAGATGAGCATCCTCTCGCCTTCTTGTCTGAAGCTGCCACAGTATGAGAATGTTCTGGAAACAGCCCGCCTGAAGGGCTTTTATTTTGGAATGAATTATTTAGGCTGTGCCAGACTCACATTCAAGCTTTTTTTTTTTTTTTTTTTTTAACACAAAACAGACTAGTAGGCTCGTTAAACAGGCTAATTTAAAGTTTAAACACAGGCTGTGTGTGTGTGTGTGTGTGTGTGTGTGTGTGTGTGTGTGTGTGTGTGTGTGAGCAGTTGACGTGTCTCCCATGCTGATGCAGAAGAGCACAGACAGCCACAGTGCCCCGGTTTCACAGGGAGGTGCTTTTGGCCTTTTGTCTGTCCTTTCTCTTGCTCTCTTCCTTCCTCCGGTCCCAGTCTCAGATCAGGCCTCTTGTCTTTGCTTTGAAATATTATTTCTTATTTATTTATTTATTTATTTACTAACCGCAGCTTGACATCCTCCTGATTAAATGTTTAATCAGCTGCTCAGCTGACACAGAAACACTGCAGACTCATTAAAGAAGTCCATTTGCTGGCCTCACTCTCGGTATAATCAGTGGGCTAATGAAAGAGCAGCCCCACCAGTCCACTTGCTGAATTATTTAGGCTACATATTTATGCCTTGTCATCCGTCAGTCGTGGTATCAGTGCTGTCCACCACCCACCCCCCTCTCGGTGCCACCATAATGACAGATGTGTGTGCTGGTCATCGTTGCATCTGCACCATCCAACATGATGCCAGGAGGATAAAAGCCTCAGTCATCAGCCATGTGTAGGATCTGTTCCCTAAACGAGCTTATAAACCAGACCGATTAAAGCCGCTCCTGTCATGATGCCGGGACCTTTGAACCCTTGTACCATTTGGATGTGTGGTCAGACCTGACAGAGACCAACCTGAACCTCACTATTACTTTAAAGCACAGTTTACACTCCCCAAACCCTCTTTTTAATCTGATTGATGGAAAAATTATGTTTTTTGGAAGAATATTGATATAGGAATATTATATTCATAATATATAGCATTTTTAAAGAGACGTCAAATATTTCACAGTTAAATTGTTCAGAAAGTGTTGCTAATGTCACTCATAAATAAATCTCATACTTTTCATGAGAAAAACATTTCTGCTTTGTAAATCAAATCCTTTTATTTATACATTTTCTGGAATGAATCATGAAGAAATTAAGACATTTTAAACCCACTGAATCCTCCATTAATAATGTCCATATTAATGTAAATGCAAAGGACTGTCACCTTTTTTTTTCCTTAGTGTGCCTTCATGGTTTTTGTTTGTGGTTGCACGTTACCGACTTTAAATAGAGGAGAGGAGGAACAAAGTCTTGCTAAAGGATGGTAATCATCCAATGGGAATCATATGAAGAGATCGGTAATTTACACTGATGCTAAACTTCTTCAGAGTAGTAGGAAAGTTGTTATTGCAGACCTGAACACACACTCCTCTCAGTGACTGTTTCTGGAGCTCACACACTTAAAACTCCACTAATCATTTATGATACAAAGTGTATCCCAGTACTGGCTCGTTAAAGCCTCCAGCCTTGGCTCCTGTGGTCCAGTTCAAAAGACAGCCTCCATCTCATCACACACACACACAGTACTATATTTAGGCTAACAGAGAGTGTGATATTGAAAGGAGCCTGTGGGATTCACTCTGACGTGCACTCATCTCATCCGTCTGTGTCAAACATCCAGCCTGCAGGCATCAGTGCTAACATTCACTGGGAGGCGGCTGCTGATAACCCCATTAACTCATCCACCCACGTCTGGGTTGCAGTTAAACCAGGTTTCAGTGTGGGTGTTTAACCTCTGTAGAACAATGCCCCGTAGCCCTTTGTACTTTCAGCGAGTGTCATAATGTAGAGTGAGGTGGTGATACACACATCTCAAGTCCCAGTTACTATACGATAATTGGGTTTGCGTCAAGGCACGGAGACCGATCTCATTCGCCCTGAAACGAGGGTTCAGAGAGCAGCGTTGTTGTTTGAATACAGACTATAAAAGAGCAATCCTGTAATGGATGACAGTTTTGTGCGAGCGGGGATTTTAATATAATAAAGTGTGATGAACCGAGCTGAGGCCCTCGGGGGCGGGATTGTTATTTACATCATCTTGGGACTTTTTCAAAGCCAGTGAGATCAGTCTCAGAGTCTGGCGCTCGGAAAACCAAATAGCTTTGTTATTCTCATTTTGGTCACAGCAGCTACCAAACAAGGGCTGGAGAAATCCACTGTGAAACACTTTAACACTGGGGGGATAAAAATCAGCTGCTGGGCATTTTCAGAGCCGATGTCTGGGTCTGTTATATTTTTTTTTTTATTTGTTTTTCTTATAGTACTAATACAACAGCTGTCACTGTGCATGATTCAGCACAAATCTGCTACTTCAGCTTTGTGACAGTGCATTTTTTTAGATAATGCAACAGACGCTTTAATGATTTATTTAGCCTGTGAAGGAACACTTAATCCTTGTTTATCTCAGATTTTCAACATCGCCAAATACGGAGATAAAGGGTTTTCACAGGACACTGACAATAAGTGTCGTGGCCTATAAAGAAAAAAATTTGACTGTCACAGATTTTCCTTCTCATATTTGATAAAAGCTTGATTTCTCTTTCTCCTTTCTTTCAGGATATCATCGCTCCACTCCTTCTCTGCAGGACCTCCTCTCCGAACATCTCCCCTCCCTCACTCACACACTTGCCATGCAGGAGGTGTAACCCTCCTCCTTCCTCTTCTTCTTCCTCGTGTGTGCCATCGGAGGAAACCCAAAAAACAGAAAAAAAAGCACTGTACGTGTAACAAGTTAAGATGTCAGACCCCGACCCCTCCTCGCCGGCGGACCCACCGCTGCCACTCACCTCCCCGCGCACCCCCCTGCAGCTGTCCTTCCCCTTCCTGAGGGAGGGCAGCCGGGTTTGGGAGAGGGAGAGGAAACCGCCACAGCCTGGAGAGCTGCCCAGCCCACTGCCCACCAAACGCACCCGGACATACTCAGCGTGAGTACAGGCTGAGGACAGTTCTCTCATCAGTGGTACCCCCTGTATACTAATTATATAAAATATGATGCCCAAAATAATTGTGGTGATGATTTATGATGCCCTGTCCCCTTCTGTCTCTCTCCCTCTCTCTTTCGTTCTGTCTCATGTCTCTCTTTCTCTGCAGGACAGTGCGAGCCAAATCAGGTCCAGTATTTAAAGGGGTGTGCAAAAACTTCTCCAGGTCTCAGGGTCATGGATTCATACGTCCTTCTCATGGAGGAGAGGACATCTTTGTCCACATCTCTGAGTGAGTGACCTCACTGAGCAGTGAACCGGTGAATTATTTGAAGCTGTCAAAGGGTTTTTTTGGAGGTTGACCTGCTGTGGAGGATTTTAGTGTGTTACACCATTTGAACCATGGTGTATTTCACATAATATGACATTATTATGTGAAATACACCATGTGTTTTTCCTCTGTAGACTCTGTAGTATTGTATCCCTTATATTAAAGGGACACTCCACTCATTTTACACATTAAGATGAGTTAACTACTCCTGTAGAGTATTACTCAACCTGGGAACAGGTGTGCAATATACATATACATACATATATATATATATATA
>JBBMJY010000014.1:5073457-5106626 GCA_037833715.1 Toxotes lorentzi
GGTGCGCAATGTGGGAGCAGGTGTACGATATATATATATATACATATATATATATATATATATATATATATATATATATATATAGTCATTGTCATATATATAGTCATTGCACACGAATGAAATACTTCTTTGAGTTTGTAATTCTTTTTATTTCTGCTTCTTTGACAGCATTGAGGGAGAGTACGTGCCTATGGAAGGGGACGAGGTCACTTACAAGGTGTGCCCCATCCCTCCCAAGAACCAGAAGATCCAGGCCGTTGAGGTGGTGATCACCCACCTGAATCCCGGCACCAAGCACGAGACCTGGTCAGGTCAGATCATCAGCTCCTAGACCGGTTCTTCGGGGCTGCAGAGATGGAAAAAAGGTCTTGGATTGGAGCCGAGGGGATATGGATTTAATTTATGTTTTCGGGGTGTGATGTGTGGGACCAGGTCTGAGGAAGAGGGATTAGAGTTTGACGTAGGTTGAGGGTCAACTTGGTTATGGGAGGGCGTTGGTGGACGTTTGAGTATAAAGGTTAGGGTCAGAAATTAAGCTTTGAATGTACATGTTTGAATGTTTTTCCTTTGAAGGTCATGGTTTCAGCGTTTGGCTCGAATGTTTTAGTTGAGGGGTTAAATGTTGGGGATGGAGAGTTTGGGTTCAGGGCTTGGTGCTAGCATTTTTACTTTGATGTAGGGAATATATTTTAGTCGGGAAACCAGTGGTAGTCAGAGAAGCCGTGTCTTTAAAGAGTTGAGACGCTGAGGAAGCCGAGGGGTTAGAGGCCGAAATGCATTTTGAGCAAATCTGAAATAATTTAGCCATCACTCCATGAGCACACTACTGAGGAGTTTAAAGCAAGGGACCTCCTCAGAGGAGGTCTGAATTTTACTCCAACTTTTATTTCTTCATTCTTCTCACAACTGATAGAAATTACGTGCCACCACTGCCAAAAGCTGTGTGTCTAACGGAGTCGGGTTTCTGAGGATTAAAAGGGAACAGAACACTTTTGTATCTGTCTTCTCTGTTGTTTACGATCAGGCTTGGCTAAACGTGAAAGTAACAGTTCCTCAGATCTGCCTTCATCTCTCTCTGCCTTCAGAAAATCAAAGCATTTTCAAGTTAGCTTGACGTGCCACGAAACACCACCAAACGAGTATACGTACGGTGGTAAGTCAGTCTGACACACACTCAGTTCACTCTTAATGTGTTTCGGCCTCAAGACCTGTGATAAACTCCATTTAAGGAATTATTTTCCTTCTTAATTTTGTAGCACTACTGTATTTTATCTACTTGGCAAGTGTAAAAATACAGTATTATTGTAACCAGCTCCTATGAGGGTCAAACTTTTCGGTGGTAGAGGCAGTAGAAGGATGCTGTGCGGGGGACCTGCCGCTGGAAAACCAGGCCAGAGGGTTTTGGGGTTAGGGAAGGAAACTAGGAGAGGGGAAGGATACTGGGGAACGGGCAGAGGATGGAGTGATTGTTTAATAAATGTACTTGAGCACAGATGCAGCTAGATTTGAAATGTTGTAAAGCACGTGGAAGGAGGGAGACCAAGATGAAAGTCAGCAGTTCTCAACCTATGGACTGTGAGAATAAACTGATACAGAAAAACAAGTATCACCATATCAAATCAGAAAGAGGAGGGTCACGCTGAGGAGGATGAACTGCTGACTTTTAGGCTGAAGGTTCTGCAAGTTTCATACGTCACAGCAAATGACGGTGAAAATTTAAAATAAAAAAAAACTGTGCAGCAAAAGCTTCCTGATGTAAGTTAAAAAAAAAGACTATTTATTTATTGACTTATTTATTTTCATTTGTAACTATGAGAACATCAGGTGTTTGGTAATTAAAAGCTGCATTTATAAGTATTTGTGCGACTATAAGCCTGTTTGAATACACTGCACACCTCACTCTAATGATACTACCCTGTAAAAATCCCTTTGCTACGTCACGTCATCGACAGGCCAAAAAAACTAAAAACAAAAAAAAACCTTCAACCTTTCCAAACACAAATTTCTTATTTCTACATAATCCTTGTCTAATTTTTAATAACTATGTGATGTTCAAAAGAACAAGCGGTTTTGTTGTTTTGGAAATCAGCATGTTCTGTAACGCGTCCGTCGTAATTTTTTTACGTAGCATAAGTTGACTCCGTCATGCAGTAACACAGCTGGAGCCTTCAGAGAGGCGTCGTCAGGTCTCCTATGCATCTTTGATTTCTCGCCACGAGTGTGACTTAACATCATAGTAACATGCTGTATGTGTTTGGTTTCCCCTTCGAAAGCACTTTTTATTTTTGTCAAATCACTGTGACAGTCTTTTAGTCATTAAGATGAAGTTTGAATAAACCTTACTACTGTATTCACAGACCTGTGTGGAACTGTGTTTATTATGTGGAGAATATAGTGAAAGGACTGTTTTGTGCTCTATGTGAATTTTCCCTCAGTCTCTCTAGTTTCTCACTGGTGTCAGTACAAAGTGGAATAACTAGGGCGGTTATTTCGAGAGCCTTCTTAACTTTGGCAAAGTTTTTTCAGTGAGCTCTGCCTCGGCCGGAGACAGGGAAATATTAATCTGGATTTGTTTTGGGATTGTCCTATGTCCACGTCCTGTCTCGCTCCGGTCCATTAGAGGGCATCCCAACACAAATAATCTGCTGGTTTATTACGTAAGTTTCCTTGATGGGTTTTAAACACATGGGTCAATGAAAAAAAAAATAAGGTCATGGGTAAAATAAGCACACTTCACACAAATGGAGGAAAAAACACAGAAAACTAGACTGGCTTTACATTTCCTGATGGGAAACAGGCCCCCACCAACAGTGTCACATTGACATGAAAAGTTTTATTATTATTAAAAATGTTGTTCACATCATGAGATATTTTCACACTATTATGACACAAATTTATCACCTTATAACTGAGCCCATGAAACTCGTGTTTTAATGGGAAAAACAAGAATAAATTGTGTTTACTCACAATGACACACTCAGGCTTAAAGAGAAATCAATAAAACAGACAATGATCATGAAAAAATGAAGAAAGCAAACACGAGTATCAGCATAATGAGGCAGAAAAGACAGGACTTTGGTCAGATTCATACACACCGTGTTTGCTCAGTTTTCAGATACGACTTTTTCTATCAGCCCAAATGTAACAGGAGACTGTGTTGAAGTGTTTGAATTTGAATTAAACACCACAGAAGCTGATTTCTCTGATTGGAGAAATCACATCACACTGCAATAATCCAACTAAATGAGATCCATACCACAGAATGTATTTATGGAGATACACTTGGCAGGACCTGATACGAAAAAATGAGCATGAGACTCCAGGCTCAGCTGATCTTATTAAATACACAAGCATAGAAATGAATTATTAGCTTTAACAAAATAAAGTCGACACAACCTCAAATAGGAGCAAATACATATTTTCAAACACCTCCACTGGATGGTGCTGGCATCATTGGCCAATTATTAACAGGATACGTACGTAATCGAGTGTCGTCGTAATTTACTGGTGATGGATCAGCTACGAAACTGCTACAAGGAAACAGAAGAAATGTTAATAATAATGATATTAAAATATGTTTAGAACAGGGACAATAGAAATAGAAAGAGCACAGAAATAGAAATAAAATGTATGTTTGTACAGTAACTAAGACACACATTTTTTTATTGATTTGTTTTTAGTTTGGTTATTTATTTATAACTTTTATTGCCAGGTTCAGGTGCCCTCAGTGTCACAGTGGCCGATGAGTAATATGTGTGTTGAGGAGAGGACGTGTGGGAAATTGATAGATTAGGATGTGTGTGTACGAGTCTCTTATAGAAGACGAAGATGGAGATGCCCTCTGTAAGGTGATTGTTCCAAATAAAGAGGTGATAATGAATACCTGTGTGTGTGTGTGTGTGTGTGTGTGTGTGTGTGTGTGTGTGTGTGTGTGTGTGTGTAGCCTACATGTGTACGTAATGGTTCATACTGCTGCTCAGACCACCGGACACCAGAGTTAGCTGCCTGTGTGTTCACTGATCATTTAGATTTAATTAAGGTGAAGATTGAGCTAATTGAGTGAGGGAACTCTCAGCTGATAATAATTAGCCTCAGGATTAATTTACGTCATTAAGTCTTCCCCTGTGACTTTGTTGCATGGTGTAGATGTGGTACAGATAAACAGCACAAAAAGAATCACAGAAGTGTGTGTGTGTGTGTGTGTGTGTGTGTGTGTGGTTTTACAACATAGGTACGTTATCTGTGATGACTTTTACAGCCCAATCAACCTTTGCTCTTCTCTTTTCTCTCCTTGCTTTCCTTTTTCCTAGGATGTCTTTCAAAAATTTACAAGCTGAGTGTCTGCAATTGCCGTCATTCATTGTCATTCTCTGACACATATAGTGCAAACACACACCACACACACACACACACACACACACACACACACACACACACACACACACACACACACAAGTGTGCCTTCTTGGCATCTGACATTTGAAAGGTGGACTCAGATTTTCCAGTATTCGTCATAATATTCATGCATTTCATTATAAATATTTGTGTGGGTGTTTCCTTCCTGTTCACCTTTAACATCATTATCTGTAGAGCGAGATTTAATCAGCAACTGTTACTGCTCCCGTCAAATAAAACCTTTATCTCCCTAATCGGTTACCTCAAAGTGATGGTGCTTCAAACGTAGTTTTAAAGTTAATTAGCACACTCGCCAAGCATTTTATTAGGAACACCTGAAAACTGGGAGAGCTGTTCACCAACAACACCGTGTTGCACTGACATCAGTCATCATTATTATTACTCTTTGCTGAGCTGACCTGTTTTCCCATCCAACACTTGTCATTACACCTTGTACCACTGACCTCGTGTCATCCTACATAAGACTAATAAAACTGAACTGAACTGACTGGAACTGAGGTGCATCTGTCAGTCGCCTGCAGGACTAGTTCCAGGTGGATTTCCAGTTGCACCGTGTTGTCAAAGGTCAGTGCAGCTTATTCTAGCCCTTCTCCCTGACATCAAATATCCAGTTATTTTCTCTTTTTCTAATTGAAATCTCCAGAAGCACAGATTAATTATTCATAGAAATGTCCTTTAAAAGCTTTTGTCTTTGTAAAATCTGTGTATGTTACCAGCAAAAAAAACAGCTAAAAACTGTTCTCTGTGTGTTTTTGCGTTTTCTTGTGTCTCGGCGCTGTAACTCAGTGACAGTGAGAAGGTTATACGACCTGCCTCTGTGTCTTTAAAGGTTGTATATTAACAACTTGATTTGGCAGGTGAGCGGCCACATAAAGGAACAGAGGAAGTGTGAATCTGAGAAGTAAACGACTCAGAGGAGAAAACAGACAAGGATCTGTTCACCTTCCAGTGAAGTTGTGGGTTTTTTTTCTGGAGTTTGCTACAAGATTCAAGAGGAACTTCTTCAAGTTTTTGGCGACGTTTTTTTTTTTTTTGCAACGTTGGAGAGTGGGCCAGGAGAACTGAAAGCCTTTACCAGATCATGGACTGCATTTAAGAGCTCAGAAACATAAATACGGGGAAATTCTGAGCTGAAAATGAGTCTGGGTGGCTGGTGGCCCTGTTTGTGCGCCTTGGGGATTCTTGCCGCTCCGTGCTGGGGCATCAGGCAGTGTCTGAGAGGGATTACAATCAATGTGATCCTGCTGGATGATGAGGAGTCTCCCTGGAGCCTGAAGTTTGTGGAAAAAGAAATACTGAAGGCCATAGAAACAGATGCAGCCAAGAATTTTTCACAAGGTAATAAAATAAAAAAAAAATACAGCATAATAATTTCTGCATACACAAAATGGTGCATTAATAAGTCAAAGTTGTATCACAACACGCTGTAGTTCTGTAGATTCTACAGTGAAAATCTGAGACAATTTATTTGTGCAAGAAACTGCAGAATACAAATGAACTGTATTGTTCTGTGATACGCCCTGTAATGTAGTAGTGTAGTGCATTTGAGTACAATTTATAAATATACATGATTTATGTATATTGCTGTGTGTATTTACTGAAGTCTTGTTTAGGGTTGTCATATGTGTAACTAATCACCCTTTATTTTCCAGGGTTACACCAAACTAAACTATACCAGTCAGACACAACATTAAAACCAGATCCGTGTATACTGGACATGTTGTACCATCGCTTAGATTTCAGGGCACAAATGAAGCAATGACTGATAACTGATAAGATATTATTTAATAAATTATTAGATATGGGCCATTGTACAACAAACCAAAAGGAAACAATCATGACACTGCTTTCTGTACTAGATTAATGTGACTCACTTAGACATGACTGTTTTAACCTGCTTTGAGCCCAGGGACAAAATTTAGAAAGAGTTGGTTCAGTGTAGTCTCTGTCTGATTTCCTAATGTTTCAAGCTGACTCTTACTAAAACTGAGCTTTCAGTAAAGGGGCCTTAAATGTGCACATGACGGCTGCATACAAGACACTGTGTTAAAAGACGGAGATTAAAGCTGAAGCTGTAAAGCTATGTTGGGACAGCATGCTTCACTTCTAGCGGCACAAATGGCTTTTAGAAGTGAAAGAAGCATGAATAACAACATTGGCTGAGAATGCTATAGCGTACACTGGAGACTGGCTTCCACAACAAGGCTAGTTAGCTGAACAGTAGCAGGTCATGTTAGAGAAAATGTTTGAAATGTTTGTCTGTCTGTCTGTCTTTCTTTCTTCCTTTCCGCAAACCATAATAAAGGTATGAAGTTTAACCTCACGGCCAACTTTGGCGGGTTCAACACCACCATTTATCGACATAGAGGCTGCCAGAGTACCTCGTGTGAGGGAGTGGACGAGCTGAAAAACCTGATGGTGAGTAGCTACACTTTTACATCCACGGGCTCATCATACACGCTTTTTACTATATGTATGTAAACTCTTGTTAATGCTTAGTGTGCACCTTGAGGATTAAAAGCTGTTTCCACTGTGCAGCAGATCAGTGCTTCATCATCCCAGCCAGTACTGGGGGTTACTGTGGTCACTGAAGTTAAAAGCCAGTACATCAGTGCTCCTGGCCTTAGCTACGTGATAAATGACAAGTCTGAAACAAACAGCCACACTGACAGACAGACAAAAACTAACACTCACTTCCTCTCTCTTGTAGAACACAGACAAGCTGGGATGTGCTGTGCTCGGGCCCACCTGCACCTACGCTACCTTCCAAATGGTTGAGTAAGTGCTCGTTTTTCCAAGGTCACATCCACACTAGTCCACATAAATCTGAAAACAAGCAAACAAAAAAACAAACACTCACTCATTTTCCTCTCTCCTACCCTATCAGTGCAGAAATAGGTCTGAAGCTCAGAACGCCCATCATCTCTGCGGGGAGCTTCGGTCTCTCCTGCGACTACACCCTCAACCTGCAGCGCCTCCTGCCACCTGCACGCAAGATCTCAGACTTCTTCATTCACTTCTGGAGAAACAGCAACCAGATCAAACCTGAGTGGAAGACAGCCTATGTTTACAAGAAACAGAGCAACACTGAGGACTGCTTTTGGTGAGTCACAGAGGAGGTGTCTTCAAAGAACAGCCCACTTTTGTGAGTCAATATATGTACAATCACTTTATTATACGCTTAAGTGATTCTAGTCCCAATCCATGGAGTGTGAAAAAGTAATATTCATAAGTTAAAGGTTTTTTATTGGGAGCTCCATGTGATTTTCTTCTTCAGGTATATCAATGCACTGGATGCAGACTTGAGCAAGTTTTCCCAAAATATTAGCAGAGTGGTGCTGCGCAAACTAGAAGAACTGACACAGGTTCTTTCATCACCCAAAAACAGGACAAGCAACTGTAAGTGTTTTTTTTTCCTTATGTACAGCACACATCTGTTATGGTCAGCCCCTAAGGTGGCTGTTTTGAACTCTTTTTGGACTTGCTTTCAGTATTTCTTGTTTTATTTTGAAGCCCCTTTTCTTGTGTATCTGTTCCGAGTTCCTACTTCCTGTCTTTGTCTGGTTTCCCACCTTGTTGATTGTCTGCCCCTCCCTAATGTGATTCACCTGCTTTAATTAGGCCCAGCGTATATCACTCTCCTTGTTCCGACCTGTGTTTGCCTCCTGTGTGTGATCCTTGTGTTCCTGTGGACTTACGTCAAAGTGATAGTTCTTAGTTTTCCTTTGAGTTTGTGTTTCCAATGTTTTTTTTTTTTGTCCTCTGTGGATGATTTTTAGTCGCATGGGTTTTTGTTTCTGTTTAATTAAAAGACATTATCACTAACAGTCCGCCAAGCAGTGTCTGCATTTGGGTTCTCTCCCTCGTGTCCCTGGCCACAGCTGCCATTATAACACCATCTGTTTGTCTGGTTACTGTTAAATTGTCATAGAGAAGCTGGTGCCTTTTTGCTGTTCACATGTTTTTAAAAGTTTTCAGGAAATATGTATGCACACATGTTATAAATACACCTGGTCTGTGGTTTTCTGTTTGCAGTGTTCATCATGTGTGGATCACCAGTGGACATAGAGGAGGTGAAGAGTGGCTCCCCTGAGGCAGACAGCAGCAATAATCTCTTCATCCTTATTGATCTTTACAAGTCGGTGCTCTTTATTCATTTAATCCCTTTTCCCATCTCTAATTTCTGGGTGTCTTCATATCTCTTGGATAAACAGTTGAAATAATTAGCTTCAAGTAATCAGTAGAATAGCTAAAGGGAGATGGTTAAAATTGTTAGCTAAAAGAAATAATGATTAAAATGGGTAGCTAAAGCTACAGATAAATGGTTGAAATAATTAGCTGAAATTAACTGATAAACAGTTTAAATATTAGCTAACAGCTAATGGTGACTGGATACATGGTTGAAATAGTTAAAAGTAACGTAGTAGTTCAGTTATATTATTGTAACATCCACTATTTATATCCACTTTATATCATCAATAGTAAAATAACAATAATTGATGAAAGCGTCTTGAATTGTTTGACACCATCTGAAGGGGAGTTCCAATACTGATCGCCTCTGCCTTCTCTGCACAGTGATAAATACTACATCAACACAACGTCACTGCCGACCATGAGGAATGTGTTGGTACTGACGATGCCCAACACCAGAAACTACATCATCAACACAGACCTTAAAGACAACAACACGGTGAGGACACAAGATGTCAAAGTCACTTATCTCCTGTCCTCCTCGTCCCACAGTGTAAAGGAGGATTATGACATATGGTGATATAAAAGTAATAAGTTGGAGCAATAGTGCTTCAATCATTAATCTGTTTGTCTCTCCATCTCTGCAGATGAATGACTACATGGCTGCGTATCATGACTCGGTGCTGCTGATAGGCCAGGTGATGAGGGACATTTTGGAAAAACCTCTGTCGGATATTCAGCAGATGGAGTTTGTCAATGTGAATTACTTCAGGAACATCTCCTTTAATGGTAGAGAAGTTACATGATTCTTAACATCTAAGTGGTCAGAATGGGTGTTTGTACATTTATAAATACTGAATAAATCATTTTTAGTCAAAATGCCATTGCAAGCATATTAACATGATGTTAGCATGTAGCTCAAAACTCTGCTGTTTCTAAGGATGGTCTCATAGACACACACTCAAATGCTATAAAGTCGATGTTGATTACTGTGAGGTCTCACAGATGGAGGCTGTCGACTGCCATCACTTAGTTGTTCCTTTCGTTGACATCATGAGGACATGAGGTGTTATAGCCTGGAGGCTGCAGCTGCATGTGGCCACTCAGTGGCACCACCTGACAAACAGGCACCAGATTATTATTATTATTATTATTATTATTAATAATAATAATCTGCTGCCTGTCCATCAGGCTCTTTTACCTCTTTTTTTCCCACTATTATTAAAAATCAGATCAGTGAACATTAAACTCCTTTTTGTCAGTGGCTGATTTCTGTGGCCTTTTTGAATAAAGATGTTTCACTGACTCTGCTCAGGAACTGCTGGAAACTACAAACTGGACAAGCACGGAGACAGAGATGTGAATCTCTCAGTCATTTACACCACTACTGACCTAGAGGTACTTTATTCTCCTATTTTCATAATCTCATAATCATACCAATTAGCAGTGAATGTATTAAGGAAAACAGATCACTGTTCTTTAAGAAAAGCTATTTCGTCTGAATCTCTGGCTGTCAATCGGTGTTCAATGCTGAAATGTGTAATTTCCTCCTCTCTTGTGATTCTCAGTACCGTGTTTTATTTACATTTGATACCGAGTTCAACCTAACTACAATAGTTGAGACAGACCCTTCCTTCATCTGGGGAAAAAGACTTCCTGATTTCAAACCAGATACAGGTAGAGCTAAAACACACACACACACACACACACACACATCCATGACACCATGGATCCATCCATGTCTGGATTTAAGTTACACACTGTTCCTCAGAGGTGCAGGCAGTTTGTCTCTAATTGTCTCAGGATATCATGTCAGTGCAGTACACCTGCACGAATACACCTGGATGTATACTAGCCACAGAGAAGTGAATGAGCCATTGATTGTGATGCAGATATGAAAAAGCTGATTCCCATCAACCAGTATAGTGAGACGTCAGAGCTCTGCCTGAACTAATGCAGGCCTCATCTTTCAATAGGTTGTCTCATCAGTTCTGCACATGGTGGTTTAATTTTGAATGAACTTTATTGAGGCACATGTAGAACGTTCCCTGCAGATACTTCACATCCTACCAGACATAAACCTGAACATTATGGCAGCTCAGCCTGTGTCTCCCTGTTTTCCTGTTCTTACAAGCATATATTGCCCAGGGTGAGTCAGCATCTGCTAAATGCATCAACTGTGGATTGTAACAGTGTTTTTTTTTTTTCTCGTTTTGTTTTTTTTTTTTTAATCTTCACACCTTCAGATTCAGCGTCTCTTGACATAATTGTCATTGTGTTGGCTGTCACAGTGGTTGTGGTGGCCACCATCGCCTTCATTTTCTACAGGTGAGTGATGGTCCTGCGCTGACAGCAACACACACAGGTAGAGAAAGCTGAATGGCACAGCAGAACCTCCAGTATGTCAAACTGTATTTGGTAATTCCTAAAAGGTAGACCAGGTTTTTCTGTGGCAGATCACAGTCAGACGTTCAGCTTCAAATCAACATCAGATCTGAACCACAAAACCAGTTAATGCACACAGAAAGCTGACACTGAAAAGTGTCAGGGTTCACGTTTCAGAGTAACATTGGATGCTTTTTTGTGTGTATATATCTATAAATGCTTTTGTCCAGAATTAAAAACAAAAACACAACAGATATGAATGTTTTTTTATTATTTTTTATTTTCACATACCTGTGTGTGTGGCTCACTGGTGTTTTCCCCCTTGTGCAGACAGTACAGGACAGACCGTCTGCTCAGGAAGCGCTGGTCTCACATCCCTTCTGATCTCGTCACACTGCTGGAGAATAACGAACTCAACGTCGTCTCTCTTGAGGTAAATCAGGCGTAAACCTCATTGTCAGTATGGAGGCGTTTCAGGCACTCTCTCACTCATCTGACCTGCGCATGAAAGTGAAGCTCTCAACACTATTCTAACAGTTTTTACCATGAATACACTAGAGAACACATCAAAGGAAACCTAGGTCTGTTAAAATCTCCTTCATCTGCCCCCATCAGATTGAAGATGAGAGGAAAAACAGGAATTTCCAGATCCGCCGTGCACTGTACGATAAGAAGGTAGCTGGACACGACGACCTGCGGGAGTTTTCAGGTTGATCAACATACTTTTGCACTGTGCTGAATACATAGATGTGTTAATTTGGTTGGTGGTGCTGCAATACTTTCAGGTTATAATTCTGAAGGAGCTGAAGCACTCGGATGGGAACTTCAATGAAACCCAGAAGATAGAACTTAATGCTGTAAGACACACACACACACACACACACACACACACACAGACACACAGTGATGTTGTTATACTGGTTTGAGGTCTGCATTTTCATCGCCTGTCCTCTTTGTTAATATTTGTCCAAGTTTGCCAGTGCACCATGTCTTTCTGCCTTTCCTCTCTGCAGCTCCTTCAAATCGACTATTACAGCCTCACAAAGTTTTATGGCACGGTGAAGTTTGATCAGGGTGTGTTCGGAGTGTTTGAGTATGGAGAGAGGGGGTCGCTCCGGGTGCGTATGACATGCATGCATTCAGCTTAAGTCCACTTCGATTTGCCCATATATCAAATCAATATTTTAATGGACAGGACAAGAATATCTGTAGCTCAGCGCAGAACAAGCAACAAAAAAAATCAAATATCAGTGCATAATACATTACATCTGCTAGACTACAACATTTTGTGTGCAAGTCATAGAGAGAATAGTAATATCTTCTGTTTCTAAATGTATGTTTGAAAACATACGTGGGTAGTGATAGAAGCAGCGCAATCAGGCAAACGTACATACACACACATACAATGTCCAATGCCCTGTCTTCCCTCAGTATGTGCTGAATGACAAGATTTCATACCCAGAGGAGACCTTCATGGACTGGGAGTTCAAGATCTCCGTCATGTATGATATCGCCAAGGTGAGGCAGAAACTGTCAAACTCTCCTTTAATTTGTATTTTGACATGAAGGTAGTTGTCAGTGTAAACAGAAACCTTCTCCAACACTAGTGTATATACTCGATCTTAACTGGTTCACACCAGACAGAAGATTTTTTTTTTTTGAATGACATACACTTTCAAAGGTAAGAGTTGTTGTTGTAGTTCCTCCTGGCTGCCAGTAGAGGGCAGTGAACATCACAGAAAACGTACTGCCTCCTTGTTTTACTGTGAATCTCCTCATTAACTCCTCCATTGGATCATGTGCCTGCTCCAGTCTTGTGTTAGATGACTCTGGTGTGTGAATCCTCTGTGCAGGGCATGTCCTACCTCCATGCCAGCGACATCCAGGTGCACGGTCGTCTCAAGTCCACCAACTGTGTGGTGGACAATCGCATGGTGGTGAAGATCACAGATTTTGGCTGCAACAGCTTTCTTAGCCCTGGCGCAGGTAAAACCGCAGCCTCAGTGTAACAAGTATTAAGTCCTCCCTCAGTTATTTTTCTTACATTGTCCTCTTTCTGCTCTCCTCTTCCTCCGCTCAGACTTGTGGACAGCCCCAGAGCACCTGAGGAGACATGGCACTTCTCAGAAAGGAGACGTCTACAGCTTTGCCATCATCTCTCAGGAGATTGTTCTCAGAAAGAACACCTTCTACACCGAGTGCTGCTCTGACCGAGCAGGTGTAACACACTGACACAACCACTGTCCAAAATGAAGCCTGCACATTCACATGCTGAACTCTTGAAAATCAAAAGGATGAAGAAAATCGTTATTTTTCCTGAGGGACTGTATGCACATTATTAGAAAAGCAGGGAGAAAAGGGGGAGGGGTTTTTTTTTCTGAGGGGAAGTTACTGTGAGATTCTTTTAATTTTTTTCTCATCCTGGATTTATATTTTATTTCAGCTTTCCCTTAAAATTAATGTTTAAACATCTGCATGTTTGAAAAACCTCACACAGTTGGGGTCCCACAAAGATCAGAGGCCACACACACACTCACACTCATTAGTACTGTCAGTGATTTTTTTGAGGGGAATTAATGTCTGTCTGTTTCCAAACAGAAAAGCTGTCCAGGGTCATCATGTCCTACTTTAGACCTGATCTTAACTTTGAGACGGCTTCAGAGAAAGAAGCGGAGGTCAGTTGCTGACATTTGAGTGGCGCTTTGATGTACAGCTGTGTCTGATATGTATTTAAAGCTTTGCGTCCTGTCTCTTAGGTCTATATGTTGATAAAAAGCTGCTGGGACGAGGATCCAGAGAAAAGACCAGACTTTAAGAAGGTAGAAAACTGTCTGGGGAAAATCATCAGGTAATTTCTCTCTGATCAGTGTCTGTAGCCTCGTGTAGATACATATTTGTATTAACTTTTAGTGAAAGGGAATATTTTTCCCTTCCTTTCCTTTTCCTTATTTCCTCTGTTTCATGCCCTTGTCCTCCAGTAAAATCCATAACCAGGACAATGAGAGCTACATGGATAACATGATCAGACGGCTGCAGATGTATTCCAGAAACCTGGAGCACCTGGTGGAGGAGAGGACGGCTCTCTACAAAGCTGAGAGGGACAGGGCCGACTGCCTCAACTTCATGCTGCTTCCTGGGTCCGTTTACACTTAATGGATCATGCCACATTTTTAGTGTCCATGACCTGAGAACCAAAATTATCCTGGTAGAGAACTGGTTTGGTGCTTGAATGCAAACATAGATGCAGCAACAGCTAAAGGTCATGGCTAAACAGTTTAAATTGTTAGTTTCAAGCAGTGGATGAACAGTGTTATATTCACTTTTATATCATTAACAGTTTAATCATGGATGGTCTTGGTGGATCATCTTGTTTTTGCCTGTCTTTGTACTTGGATTTCTCTCTGTGTAGCCCAGTGGTGAAAAGCCTGAAGGAGACTGGCATGGTGGAGCCAGAGCTGTACGAGGAGGTGACGATATATTTCAGTGACATCGTCGGTTTCACCACCCTGTGCCAGTACAGCACGCCGATGGAAGTGGTGGACATGCTCAACGACATCTACAAGGGCTTTGACAGCATCGTCGACCACCACGACGTATACAAGGTACTGACGAGGAAATTCAATAGATGCATAACTAGGCCGGTACAGACAGCACAGGCCGCAGATATCAGCATCACGTCCCTCTGTCCTCAGGTGGAGACGATAGGCGACGCCTACATGGTGGCCTCTGGCCTGCCGAAGAGAAACGGAAACAGGCACGCGGTGGATATCTGTCGCATGGCTCTGGACATCTTGGCGTTCATGGGTACCTTCCAGCTCAGACACCTGCCTGGAATCCCTGTGTGGATACGCATCGGCGTACACTCAGGTAGACTGCACAAAATCCAGAGCTTATTTTTTCTCAATTTGTGAGTGGAGCTGAGCACACCAGGGCCAAAGCGACTTCATCTTTAAGTGAAAATTGGATATTCTTGTTCTGAGCAGAGTGTGAGGCCACTGGCAAATTTCATTTTTCAATCTTGTAAACAGTTGTAATCTATGATGGAAGACTGAACACTTCTGTGTGTGTGTGTGTGTGTGTGTCTCTGTGTCTGTCCAGGTCCCTGTGCAGCAGGTGTTGTGGGGATAAAGATGCCCAGATATTGTTTATTTGGAGACACAGTAAACACAGCATCTCGTATGGAGTCCACAGGGCATCGTGAGTAGAGAAATAAATACATGCCTGCAGAGAGACGTTTAATGAGCTGACTGACTTACACTGACGTTCATGCAGCCAACTACTATGATCTAGTTATGTTTCATTAGCACAGCACTGCACATTGCTCTAGTGCAGTTACAGAATCTATCAATCAACCTAATTAAATAAATTTACCGCCGCAAAGCCTGTTGTTTTATGTCGTAACATCCTCCAGCTCTGCGGATCCATGTCAGTGAGCCTACTATAAATATCCTGCAGAGGACAGACTGCAAGTTTGAGTATGAGATCAGAGGAGAAACGTACCTGAAGGTAAAGATTCATTCACTAACTTTGCTAAACATGTCAGCAATAATAATCATCTTTAAATAAAACTACAGTAGTTTCAATAGAAAGACAACAGTGTGGATGTCTGCTGACTACACTGACGGACACTAATCCCAATAACCATACGCGTGTGTGTTTTCTAAGGGTAAAGGCACAGAGACGACGTACTGGTTAACAGGTGAAACTGGAGAAGACTACGACCTCCCAACTCCTCCCACAACGTAAGCAGACAAACTGTGGCAGACAGCAAGTAATGATTGTACAGGGGGATTTTGTGCCACACTGTTTCTGGACTGGGCACAGAGACATGCTGGCGGATATGTTTTTGTTTTTTGATTTCCCCATTTCCAGTGTTTGTGATAAGCTAAGCTAACATGTAGCTGATAGTAGCTTTAGGTTTAATGTTATTAAAGTGGCTTTAATAGTCTCATCTAACTCTTGGCAACAAAAATGTTGAACTATTCCTTTAACAGGGCTGCATTCACCTGAGACTTTACCTGGATTTGTATGAAATTAACTTTAAAATTTATCCTGTTAAAAGTATTATTATTATTATTATTTGACAGGATACTAAAGACTGACTTGTTTGAACCTTGTGATCTGTTCATTTACTGGTTCCTGCTTTTCCAGAGAGAACTTCCATCGGCTCCAACAGGACCTCGCCCACATGATCCTGGCGTGTCTGGAACGCCGTTCTCGAGGGTCTGTCCGGAGGAAGAAGCCACACCAGTGTCAGAGGAAGGAGGACGATAAGGATCAAGAGTCAGAGGTGGAGTCTGAGAGTGACCACCCTGAGTACCTGCATCTGGCCACCGTCGATAACACACTCAGTACCTTCCTGTAGGGCAAACCTGCCTGGGTGTTACTACACTATTCAGTAAGAGTGGGAAAGAAAGCAGCAGGTAGAGGCAGCGAGGGAGGGACTGTTGCACTGTACACAACAAATTTCACCAGGTGTTGTGTGAACAAAATAATGTACAAAATAAGTGCCTTCTGTACAACTGGAGAGTCTCAGTAAGGACATATTTGTCATTAGGTCCTCACATTGTTGGTTTGTGTTCTGTAAGATGGACAAGGATGTGAAAGGTGCTTGTTTGTTTTTAAATTCAGGATTTATTTCTGATATGCAGCAGACATACTTGCTCATAAGAAACTAGAATTTCTTGTATTTCACTTGCTTGTGCTCCTTATTGAGTCCAGTGTTAAGCACAGATGTGAAGATAACGGGGAGTACAGAAGGGACACAACCTGTCCGTGATAAATTCAAACTTGTTCAGATGACATTCATGTCATATTCTTGTACATATGGACCCGTCTTCTGCATATTCTTGTCTTTTACAAAAGCTTATCAGTTGTTTAAATATGTAATTTATATACTGCTTAGTCTAAAACTAGGTCACAGTGAGTCTGCAGATCCTCTGCAAGATGTTGCATTTATGTTCAGTGCTCAATACCACTTTAACATCTTTGGAAGGGAATGTTGTCTTTGTAAAGCAGCAGGACAAGAAGAAGACATACAAGTAACATAAAAATAAAACACAACAAACTACATGTACCTGTAGCCACATTTGCATATAACTGTTATTCTAAAGAAAGCATTAGATACCAATGTACAATAACGACAGCTAAACATAATCAGATCACGGTGGTAATGTTTGAAAATGTTTGGAAAAAAAACGAGATTTTCAAATCTGTATTTTAAACCAAAGGACAAAGTTTTATTTTGTTGAGAATGGTGACATTCATTTACATTAAGTAAAAAAAAAAATTTCCTTCAGTTACACTGTTGAAAATGTTGTATTTTGTTCAGAACCTGATGAAATACAGTTGAACTAAATGAAAACAGTGTTTCTTGAAGCCTATACAGGTTTATCTGAGGCCTTACAATTCATATGTCACATTGTTTTATGTATACATACATGACAGCATATGGACAGCAGAAAACAGAAACTCCAGCATCAGCATAAAGATGTTTCTCTGACATTTTTTTTTTTTGCACAGATTAATGAAACAGGACTAGTAAGTAGACTTTTACACATCAAATATCATGTGAAAACACACTCTATTGTACAGCAGAAACCAGTCAACAAATAGTGTACAAGTGAATTCTATTTAGTGTGAATCCAGCAAACCAAACAAGGTAACTGGATATGTAAATTGAGGTTTATAACAGAATTAATGTGAACTAAGACTATAAATGAGCATATTCACCTGATGAATGTATTTCTAGATACCGTTGAAGATCATCAGGACAGTGTAAAATAAAAGTCTTCAAGTAGAAAAAAAAAATAAAGCAAAGGTCACCCAAATATGACATGAACCTCTCCCCCACCCCCATACTAAAAAAAGTCAAAGCCCAAATCCTTTTTGTGTAACATTTAAAAAAAAACCCTCAAGAATAAATAAGACAACAAAAACATTTTTTTAAAAAGGCATGACATTTTATACAAAACAGCTAAAACGTTCTTCAGGAGCTGCTTCAAACAGCATTACCTCAAACATGCAGCTGCATGTTCAGTGTGTGTACTGTCTATCTCTACTTGAACACCTGAAAAATAAAATTCTCACAGCAAATACGTACTGGAAGAAATGTAGATGAAAATGCAACCTGGACTGGACTCTGAGTGCGGCTCCAAACCACCCATTTTCTTTTGACTAAAATATTAAAACAGCTATTTAAAAAAACGTACGAACACGTATGATCATTGTGACATGTCGGCCTTTAGACATGTCAGTTTTGCTGCTTGAACTCAAGGCACCGAATGATCCGAGTTTAAAGAGTCACAAAGAAAAGCTGAAGAACATAAACATAACTGTGTCTCTTTCAGTCTTCTCCCTCCTGCTAATGTCTGTTATGATTATCATAAGCACGATGAGTAACTGTATCTTCACTTTTCTAACATTTACTGTTTCTAATCTAGCGAATATGCTATTGCAACGATCCTGTGATATCTGTTTCTATTTAACTCTAAAAATGGACGAAACACTTTATTTTACGTACGCACACACACAAACATACAATATTGTATTTGCAGCCTATTTTTTTCTGATTTAATTATCAAAATGTTACCAAAAAAAGTCGCCGACCTTGATCTTAATTCTCGATTGTCTCACACTGTGACTCTGCTTATTGCATTTATAAAACAGCTCCAGTGTATTAGTGTGTATCCTGCCAGTTTCTGGTCAGTCAGTGTTACGCAGGAGCTAAACAGCAAGAGAGGGGGTCAGACAGAAGCTGCTGACAGCCAGTGTTGTGAAGTCTCAGCTTTAATGTGGAATGTTAACTGGGTTAATTAACTAGAAAATTCGTAGTTACCATTGCCTCTTTTCCATTTTCTGTAGCAGTGTTTTTTACTGTGGATGAACTCAGTTACTGTAGTTATTTATGCCTCAAAGAGACACTTCAAAAGAGAGATAAAGTGCTGCTCCATTTCCATGTTAGCATCTGTTCTACAATGTATTTTCTATATTTTGTCTGGTTAAATGTTATCTGATAAGCTATGGCATGACATTGGGCTGTTAGACATACTATATTCTAGATGCTTATTTACACAATTCATTAGCTACTGATTATAACCCTGTGATATCCCTGTTATTTCTAAGTAAGGTATAACCCTTTATGTTCAAGCCTTCCACAACTACACCTGCAGACTGCTGTTAAAACCCTGTGGGAGGAGTGTTTGTTGATTGACACCTAGATATTAATTCTCTCACACTTCATTCATATAGTTCATTTCATTACACACTATTACAAACTGCTGCCAGGGGCAGACCTGTGCAGGGGAATTAAATTTGATCTGTGGTGCTCTCGTCTATATCCGGCTACACTATTTCATCTGTCAATTTAAAGCGAATTAAACCAATAAATGGCTAACTGAACACTGAATACATCAAAATCAAATAACTCAATTACCAACATTATTTCCTACAAGCTTAACAACAAAGTAAAGTTAATCTCGGCTAAAGTCAACAGTTAGTAGAACAACTGTGGTTGTTTGTTTCCCAGCCAAGGTCATTTTTTTTTCCATGAGAAAACTTCTGCCTTCAGCAAAACAAATGAGAAGACTGAAGGAATAACAGTCTGAAATACAAAGTTTGGGGAACAACTGCATCCATCATTGGGAGGAGAGTAAACTCTGGAATATTGGTTTAATTTCGATTAACCTAATTAATTTGAACGCCTCCGTGTACAGCTCCACACTACGTAACCATGTCAGTTTTCATCAGGCAGATTTTATGTTCTCTGTCATATTTTGATTAAGCACCTTGGTTCAGCCAGCTTTAATCTGGATCTTTGGTTATAATTTACTAAGCTCCACTATTGCGCTCAGCAATATAATGTTTGCACACACCAATACATGATTACTTCAAAGAATAACATCAGTTTGACTGAAAAATATTTCTGATGAACTTGCTGCAACTGGATGAGATTTAGTTTAGTTTTTTTTTTTTTTTCCTTTTTGGTCATTATCTGGCATTTTGTCAATGAACTAATGACAATGCTACAAATCTGTTTTGATGTCCATTGACCCAACGCACAAACAAACACGCCATGTACAGAGTGTCATAATAAGCCTAGAAAAAAAATAAATTCTTGTAATGTTTACATCCGGGACCCATGGATCTGGAAAAGCTGTGAAATGAAAGAAACAAACAAACAAACAAAAAAAGACATTAGGAATTTCAGAATCAGAGAAAAAAAAAGAGTTTACAATCTAAGTTTAGTTGTGGTGATGGTGATAATGGTGATGAAAATGGTGATGGAATGAGAGCAAAATGACTGTACTGACATGCATAATGGCTGAGAACAACAAAAACACACACAGCCATGTCTCGACCACTTATTACATGTCTCAAAGTGTGTGTGTCCCTTTATATGTTTACATGTCTTTGTGTGTGTCCATCATGTGGTCTCTGTGTGTGTGACTCTACACTTTATATATACAGCATGTACACAGACTGAGAAGGACATCTAACGTCACTACAGCTGAACCGAAAGGTCAGGGATATTTCATGTCACAGCAGTGGTAATGAGAGCCCACAGGAACACAGTGATCAATCAATATCTGTGAAGATGTGTCGGGTCACTGTTTGACCGAGCACGTGCATGTATACAGACTAACAGCATACAAGCTGACACCACGGGAAAGTCACGTTTTCATTTAATTACCAATTAGAAAAACTCGGGACATTTACGAAGTATTTGATCAAATGGGATTTTAGGTCATTATACATTTGATCAATCGAGGGAACATCTGCTGTTAAAAAGGACAATGGAAGAAAAGATGGTGGTGGTTGTTCCAGCACAGCCTGGCTCATTAGCAGAGATAATCAGCAGGCAGCATCAGGGCTGCAGGGTTGTGATGTTCCTCTTCTTCATGTAGTTTACAGCATTAATTGGTGTCATCAGTAGGGCTGAGCCATAATTCAGCGTGATTGTTACTCGTCTTTTATACAGTTGTCTTCATATTGCTATATTAAGATGTTATAGCTCACATCTCTTACGCCTTACTTAAGCTGCAGAACCTTTCTGTAATGTTTTAGCGTTTTCACTGCTGAAGCAGAGGGACAGCTTAGAGGTCATACTCAGTACAGTGACGTGACGTGAAACACCCCAGACCTCTGCAGACATCACGCACATACACATACACACACTAAAATCTACCAGGTCTACCCACTAACACATCTATCACACAGTTCCTCACCCATTCCCGCCTCTCTTTGGAACAAAGAAACATGATTCCCTCATTCTCTAAGCCACTCATTTGGTGTGGTATCTCTCCCTCCCTCCTCCTCCTCCTCCTCATCCTTCGCTGCTTCTTCCTCCTGCATCTCCGTCGGCTTCATTCAGCATGAAGGACAGAGGGGAAAACACAAAAGAAAAAAAACAAACAAGACGGAAAACGACAAAAAAAAAATGAACACGCTGATGAGTGTCAGTGAGTGGACAGTGAGAAGCTGAGAGGTAAATATTGAGACAGATATATATCTATATATCCATATGAAAGAGAGAGGAGATAGACTGATAGTGAGAAAGAGAGAGAGACAGGAAGACAAAGTGAGAGATCAACAGCAGGAAAGAGGGAGAGCTGTGTGAATGATGGAGTGAATGTGTTTGTGATTGACATTTTGAGGCGAGTGACATTTGAAGATTTCAGTGGAGAGCGAAGGATCAAAGCACACTCACATCCGCTTCAATGAGAGGAGATACCCCCCCACCCCCCTCCCCACCCCCCTCTCTCTCTCACACACACACAACAAAACAGAATGCATGCATGCAAAAAGAGGAGAAAACCATACTCGGACAAACAGCCTAGCAGCTTGATCCTGGAGCAAGTCTTTAAACAGACATTTGTGTGTGTGTGTGTGTGTGTGTGTGTGTGTGTGTGTGTGCTTTTCTTTACCTTAGTTTTGTGGCTCTGCTCTGTACCAAGTCCAGATCCAGGTGTGTGAAGCTCCTTGGACACGACGCACAGAAACTCAGCCTGGTCTTCTGTTCCGTAGCTGTACGACGAGCCGATGTTGACCATCTAGGACGGAAGAGAGACACAGATACAGAAAGATATACAGAGGAGAGGGGGACAGAGACAGAGAGACAGAGTGAGTGTCACGAAGAACCAGAGATCACAGCAGAGACAACAGAGACTGCAAGAGACAAAGGAAGAAGCAGAGAGAGCTGAAGTCCCACACTAAAGCCAGGACGGATTTTTGTGCTCATGCATGGTGGGGGGTGGAGGTGGGGTCAACAACAGACTCAGCAAGAAGCATCTTTTACTTGTGGGAACAAACAAAACAACTGTGGGTCAGCTTCTGCAGGAAATTGTGTGCAAATCATAGCTGTGCAGCATGCAGTGGAGCTTAGTGCAAAAGCAGCGGACGAGGGGGGGTCTAAATGTCATTTCTAGGCTACAGTGTGGATACACTGACCTATTAACTCCAGTAGATGGAAGTGTCACTACCAGAGCGGACATTAATGAATTAAAGTCTCTAATTAAAATCTTTAACATTAACACTGAAAGACTTCAATTGAAAAGATAAATATAGTTGTGTAGTGTAGTTTTACATGATGTATTGTATTTAGTATGTTGCTCTACTCTAACAGACTGTAGACATGAGAGGATAAATACTGACCTGCAGCTACAAGCCTTGATCATTTGTGTGCCACTTAAAAAATATTAAATGTAACAGTTGTTGTTATCGATTATGTTCTGGCATGGCAAATAACAATTTTAATTGCTGATTAAACTGCTGATTATTTTCCTGATTAGTCAATTAATCATTTAGTCTGTAAAATGTGAAATAATAGCATCCCCAGTTTCTCAGAGGCCTCCTCTAATATCTGTAACCACGAAAGGCCAAATGTGTAATTAAAGGTTTCTAAATCCTATAAGTTATAGTAGATTTAATTAACATCTAGTGGACACCGGATGCCTAAATAAACCTGATCAATAAGCAATAAACTCTCCAATTTAGTTTTAAAAATCTAACAGCAACAGACATTTTTATCCAGAACATTGCAGGTGATGGACCCTGTCTGGGTGCAGAGCCAGCAGCGACCCAATGTCTATTCAGAAGACCAGCGAACCTTTAAGACTTATGGAGACTGTCTGTAAGTTCATGTGGACTCACTAGATTATCGAGCTACTTAGGGTAAACAAATTCAGATCTAGATAATGGGCAAAATCTATTTTAGTCTGGAGGTCCTAAACACATTTTGGAAGTGCAGATAGCAGGGCTCAGGTCAGGGCCAAGGGGTCAGGCCAAGGATCAAGATTGAAGGGTCAGCAGCAGCGTGAGTCCAACCCACAGTCCAGAGCAGTCCGGTGCGGGGCTTTCTGCAGGCGCGCACGCTGACCTGCTCAAACTTCCAGCCATCCGACATCGTGGAGACCATCTGGGTCAGCTCCTCCTCCTGACACTGCAACACCCGGTAGACATGTTTGGGGGGAACCTGCTGGGGAGAGAGAGAAGAGGAGGGGTGAGGAAACAGGGGATGGATGAAAAGGAGAGTACAGTCATCTTCAGAGAGAGAGAAGTAAAAGAAAAAAACTTTGAATAAGACTTTGATACTAATTAGCATTGAATTTAATAAACATTATGTGTACCAGTGCTGTTGTTTACAAAAATATATACTCATATATAGCAGTTTAATCTTATATTGCTTCAAAAACAACATATCAGGCACTGAGTGACCAGACAGCATTCGGTCAATAAACAAAGCTGATCCTAGGTCACCTCTTGCAAATATACTTAAAATGACAACATGCAACGTGACCTTAAGGAGGTGAAAAGCAACCAGAGAAAAAAAAAAACATTATATGGTTGTGGGCTACTTACAAAACCAGCACTTCTATTTTGATACTATTGCACAATATCTAACCCCAGGCGAATGATAGTAAGTCCAGTAGAGTACAGAAGAACGCAGAGAAAGTGGGTGTATGTTTGAGAGGGCAGAGGGATTATGTAAGAGTGAGTGCAACCATCCTGAGAAAAGAGAATAAAGGAGAGAGAAGCCTGATGTACAGCAGGGGTCTCTTTAAAAAGGCAGAGAAGGGTGAAATCACTGACAAAGAAAATGACTGAGAGGCATTACACCTCACATTCGCATTACAGCTGTGTTACACTGTACTTCTTAAAGGTGAGATAAACATGATTTACTCTGTTAGTTTAGTTTCCTTAAAGTAAAAACTCCTCCATCATAAACACAGCTTCTGTGTATACCTGCGTGGCTTTGGAGTCCCTCTCCACGATCCTCTCCTTGATCAGTTTGATCAGTGGCGTGATGTTGTAAAACTCGGCCTCCTCCAGGACACCTTGAGACGAAAGAAACACACAACTCAGCTGCTGTGCGCATACTGCAGTGCGGTGGTTCCCGACCTTAAAAGAATACAACAGACTCATGCACCCAGGACCATTTGAGCAAAGTCAGAGTATGTGAGACCTTCTTCAGCCAGCTCCTTGTTGTAGACCAGTTTGCCGTGCCGCAAGTAGTTGAGGATGGGACCGAAGTAGGTGGGGTCTCTGTCAATCACATAGGCCCCCGTCTCATCCTGTTACAGGGGAGGAATCAGAGAGACAGACAGAAGAAAACACTGTCCATTAAAACCTTATCGTGTCTTTAACTGCGTGTGTTTAGATTACTGCACAGACAGTATGAATTTGGTTACTTTTATTTTCCTTCCTCAAGCAATGGACCCCTTTTGTAATATGTTGACTATTTATAGACATGGAAGCTCACTAGCTGGAAAACAACATCCTGGTTAGCTATTTTCATCTTAAGCATGCAGCACTGGCTGCACAGACCAGATGTACGTAAGCAAGATGCCCTGTAGATGAGTTTGTCTTCAGAATAAAAGTTCCCCGTAGAGTGGGGGTTCAGTTGGTGACAGAATGATGGGGTTTGGGTTTGAGGAGAAAACATATTTATAACTTTAACATTACCATATTAAACAGATATGGTCCGTCCAAAGACGCTTTTTAGTCCGATGTTCTGCATTTTCCTAATTTTCCATTAAACCCTGCTGCTTCCTGTTGCAAATGAAAAGCTGCCGTTCGCTTTCCCCTCGACATCTTCCTGCCACAACAGTTTTCTGTGGCTGGACACAGAAGTTACTGGTTGCTGGCACTCCAGAGAGTTTGTTGGTGACTTATGTTACGACACATATGTCGACAGCCAGTTTCTCTCCAGCCTCCGGGCTACTTCTACCGAGCCTGCCCAGCTGTTCGTGTCAGGACTGCTACCCCTCCAACATACACACACACATCCTCCCCCCTGATTCTCCTCGTGATGGTCGCTTGAAGCACAGCCCCCTTTCAGAGCTGGATTCAGAAAAGAACTACTGCTGGAGAAATGCATACAAAAACACACAGGCCTTCAGGAGATTAAAGCACAGGGTTATAGAGAGGAGAAAAAAAGGAGGAAATGCATGAAAGAGGAACATCAGCAGCATCTACTGATTATGTGTCATTAACACATGGTTCAGGGGGTTGTAGAGAGAGAAGCTCACAGGGCAGGCAAGCAGGTGGCACGTTATATTTTATGGACAAACACAGCACAGAATTGGAAAAGAAAGATATACACAGAGTCAAAGAGCAAAGAGAAGATGTTGAGCTTGACTGAATGACTGAATCTTTTTATGGCTGTTTGCTGAAGCGGCAGCGAACAACCTTAGCCCCCAGCAGCACCTTCACAGATGCATGTTAGCACTTTTATTAACGCGTCCTAACTCATTCACACGCACAGTACCGCTCACCCTAACTGTAACTGTTGTGACCTTCTGTTACTTGACTCTAACCTAAAAGACTTAAGCCACAAAAAAACATTTCTACACTGTAAAAATACATTTTAACATATGACTAATGTATCTGCCGTGCCTGCCACTGCTGCAGGTTGAAGTTGCTCAGGATTTACCGCTGCTTTCAAATATTAAAGGGGCTTAACTTTCAGGTTATTTATGCAAATCCCAGCTTGTTTATTTGGAACTGCAATATTAGCAGCTCCTACCTTAAATAAATGAGCTGGATTACAGCCAGTTCCTCGCCTCTTATGTTGAACTCTAACCCACTGTCTCCTGTGTGTCAGATTAGTAAGAGAAGTAATCCCAAAAGAAATATGCAGCCAGAAACACGGGAGTCAGGAGGATGGGAGTGTTGTGCTAGCAGCAGGAAGAGATGTTTGATGGCTAGATGGCGTGTTGTCAGCCCAATTTATGCAGGGGAGAATCACTTCGTCCCTGACACTCATCTCTTCAGCTCAGGCCAATCTTTGCTGGTGCAGCGTGACAGGAGCGTCTGATGAGGCATTCCCAGTGTCAAGACATGAAATGAATGTAATGAATGAGGACACCTGCAAACACAACTGGGCTGGTTCAGAATGTAAAGCACTTTGAGGGATGGATTAGAGGAGAAAAAGACAAAAAGGCAAGACAGAGGACATCCAGGGAGAGACCCAGACCCTGACAGAGGACAAAAGATGAGGGGAAGACAAATAGATTAGGAGAAACAGAATGACAAACAACCTTCTGTTAAAAATTAAGGGCAGATGCACATACCAAACACAAAGACGCATAGAGGGACAGTGCCATAGAGACGGAGTGCGTATGTATGTGTGTACACAACAAGGAGAGACACAGAGCAGAGAGAGAGGAATAGGACGGAGGGATGGGATATGAAGACCAAGATTCAGCTTGTAAAGACACAGCACTGTGTGTGTGTGCACTGAAAATCACAGTGATTAGAAAGTGGAAGGGCTGTGACTGCAGCACAGAGCGTAGACAGATGCACACACACATTCACACTCAGCAGTGGAAGACAGAACGACGCCTCCTCGACGTGACTTGACTTGACAGTGTGGGCACGACAGTGCGGAGGAAAAGCTTCCTGAGTGTGTCAGAGCCATGATACCTCTCTCACAAACACACACACACACAGAGAATTAGTAGTTATTCATTGTGACAGACCCATTTGCAGCTGCAGGACACTGACGTTAAAATAATCTGTTAGTTCAGCTTAATCACCAATGTTGTATCTGTAACATTCCTGGTTCAATTCTCCACTCTTCTTCTTCTTCTTGTCTTTTCTGCTTCTCTGCTCTAGAGACTGATCGATAACAACATATTAATGTAATAATAACATAAATCCCTGGAAGCCTGGTTGTTTGACAGCTACATTAATCACCACTGAGCCATTAAGGATGTTCCCAACTTGTGGGTAGTTCAGAGTTTCAGAGGTCTTCTTCTTTTTTTGGATTCAGTGTGAAGCTGCATTGTGCTCACAAGATTATATTTTCAGTTGTTGAGAGGACAGGGAAGCTAACTGGTGAGTTAATGGTTTACAGAAAATTTGTTCAGGAAATGTGTAGGCTCCACACCATCTCCCTGTAGAGGTAAGTACATCCTACGGGTTACCACCGATAGCCAAACAAAAGCCCTGTTCACTTCTCAAAACACACACACACAGCTGTTCCTGTATATACAGCTTTTAACTTCATCTGGATTTATAAAGTCTGAAGCCAAGTTTTCTGAAAGGTGGGAAGTTATAGTCCATTACTTTATTCTAGCCTTTTTGAAATCATGTTACTCTTATTTTTCTTCTCGTGTTTTGATCAGTATTTCTTGTTTTAGTTTGGAATCCTGCTTCTTGTGTACCCTTCCTAGTTTTGTTAGTACTTCCTGTTTTATTTTGAAGCCCCGTGTCTTGTGTTAGTCTATTTCCTAACTTTGTCTTGTTTCCTGCCCTGTTGATTGTGTGCCCCGCCCTAATGTGTATCACCTGTGCCCTATTACCCTCTGTATATATAAGTCTCGTTGGTCCTTTGTCAGTTTGTCTTCTTTGCTTTCCTGTTCCTGGAACTTCTGTGGATTTATCTCTGTGAGTATTGTGAAGGAAGTGTGCTGCACACTGAGTCTTTTTTCCTGGCTCTTTTTCCTGGACTTTTGTTATTAAAATGTCACCATTCTTAAGGCTGCCTGGTGAGTCTGCATTTGGGTCCTTCCCTCGTGTTCCTGGCCACAGCAGTAGTTACAACATATTTGGCCTGTCCGTGTCATTCAGAGCTAAAGGGGGGCAGTAGTTGTGAGAAAACTCTGGACGAGTGTGACTTCTAATTAGGGATCAGCCAAATTTATCATTCCCAGCATCACAGATGGTCTGGCTGAACCATCGACTTCTCAGGGTCGATGACATTTTTGATGTAGCAGGCATCAAGCAGCTCCACACTGATAAACACATTTCATTTTATGGGCCCCCCCTTCAAGTATAGTGCAAGTATAAATATCTAGTGTTTATTTACATAGGTTTAATGTCTTGAAAGTGTAAATTTATAAGGGTCATTTCCAGCTAACACATAAGTGTATTATTCTCCCTTGCCCCAGAACAGTCACCTGGAAGTTAAGTGATGGTAACAGACAGACGAGTCCACACAACTCCATTTATTCAAATAAAAACATTGGCCCTTGGATCTTCTCAATATTCCTGGTCACTGCCAACAGCTCATATTACACATAGCAAAGGTAAGGTGATAAAGCAAGTCCAGGCACATTGGTGGAATTCGTGTATTAAAAAAATTGTACAGGTAACCTGAGTCACAACACCAGGCCATTCAAAACACACCTGCACAATCCCCAATATATTTAATACAAAACAAACCGCTGATGGTCACAAATCTGTGATAATACGATTATGTGTTTATAGTCCACAACCAGGCGCCCTGTTATACCTGTTCAGCTAATATCATCTAGGTATCAAAGCCGAATCTTAGCTACATAATGTAATTGGCTTGGGACGGCGTGGGGTCAGCTTGGGTAGCATTAACAGCAGAGTTTGGTTTGGTTTGGGGGGGGGGGGCAGCTTAGGTGCCAGTAATCTCATTAAAGCAGTCATACACAGCCAGACTCTGTGTGTGTGTGGGTTTAAAAACAGCCCAGAACCCTGAGCAGAGACACGCTAACGCCAGCGGATTAGAGCGGGGGTGGGGGGGCTCCAGCTTCTCTCCTGAGTGTTGGCTAGTGTGTAATACTAACGTTAATGTGTTTAGACGAATAAAGTTGCTAAATTCATGAATGACAGTCCCCCCCCCGCAACCAGTCAACTGTGCCCCCAATCTGTTGTATCATTCATGCTTGTGTGCACCCCCAGCTGTTAAGATCAGTGGGTATCATTGATTCAAAGACACATAGTTTGTATTCATCATGAGGCTTCTGAAGGTAAAACCAGCTGAATAAAAGCTAAAAACCTTTTTCTTGTTACTGTTACTTACACCACAGTTAATCAGCGGCATACTCTAATCTAACCTAATCTAATCTAACTAAACTACATTTTTCCTTTGGCTTACAGACGCGCAGCTCTGCAGACGCCTGACAACCTCAGCAGCATAAATATTTTTGCTCAGTAAACTCCTTAATCTTCACGCGACTTCTTTCATTCGTGAGTTTGAAAAACACATGATGACATATCTCTGGGATCAACTGGTCTCCCCCTGGTAGGGAAATACTTCCATCTTAAAAGCCTGTCCAAGGTGTACAATCTACTGAGGTATAAATACTGAAGACTGACTCAAATAGCTGCGTGAGGCGCCTGACAACATCCAGCTCTAAAATTTAAGTCTCCCTCTGTGTCTATGTGAGCTTCGAGTTTGTGAGCAGAAAGAGAACGTGCAGACGAGAAAAGGACAAACATGCGACAAGCGTTCGGAGTGAGTCAGCTGCTGAGGGCGAGGATGAGGGGACGGCGATGACGGGGATGGAAAGAGCCAGCGACAACAAAGTGAAAGAGATGTAGGTGTGTGTGTGAGACAGAGAGATTCAGTGTGTGTGTGACTGTGTGTCTTCAGGCAGTGCAGAGGGAGCTACTGTTCAGGTCGCGGCTGAAGGTCACATGGGAATATTCTTTCCACAAGAGCCTAGCGGTGCAGCAGGGGAACAGTCATCGCTGTTGTCGAGCAAAAACCTCCCAACTCCAATTTTGGTGGTTGTTTCTGGTTTTGTCGCTTCAGCTGAGGTTGATTTTTTTTTCTTTTTTTTTCTGGAGACCATGAGCATGTGACGCTGTGTGAATCCCTACAAGACCAGTATGGGTTGTACTGCTGCAAATCAATGAGCAGGACTGTTGTAAAGCAACAATGGATTTTTGCAAGAAAAAAACATGACAAAGTATTGTAATTTGTCTGGGATACAATTTATCGAATTGGCCAAAAACAGACTTGATTGGTTATTTTGTCCATGACCTGTTCCTCAACTGTTTTTCTGGGGCTATAACTAACAATATCGTTCAATGTTAATTAATCTACTCATTATGTTTGGTCTATAAAATCCAAAATCCAAGTCCAAAAACTAAAAATAATTAGTTCATTATTATAGAAGAGAGAAGAACTTATTCCCACTTGAGAAGCTAAAACCAGTAAACCTAAAAAAGATCAGTCATCAGTATCATTGTCTGTGGAGTGTCCTGGTGAACCCAGAGGTTTAAAACGCTCACCATGTAATCGCAGCATCACTGGTTCCAGGTTGTTCAGGGCACTTTATTAAATTTCGGTACCCTCTCTCTCTTCTCTCATTTCCTGTCTGCTGCACTCTACTGTGCTTTCTAATAAAGGCATACTGTACAGTGGCCAAAACACTAAATCTAACCTGATGCTGTGGTATAAAATTACTCCGACCATGACCAGACATTTTGTCCGTATTATCCCCTGGCTAATGTTCTTACAGTTATTAAAGGCTGACATTCTGGAGATGAGCGGTTTTCACCTGACAGCAACTAAATGTCAACTTATAGCAGAGTCCAGGCTGCAAGGAAGACCTGTCCCCTTCTCCCTCTGTCACACACATACATATCAAAGGCTGCAGCATAATCGAAATCTGCATCATTTATGAGTCTTGCCAGCCCGTACAGTGTGCTCACTCTACATGTGACTGGGAGACACATAATAAATGTCTCCCTCTCTCTCTCTCTCTCCCCATAAGATGCCAGCTGTACAGCAGCTACTGACTGTGCAGCTCCCCCGCAGAAGAGGAGGCACGTGTTCATCCATCTGACTCAAGCTACGTTCACGCCACAAAATGATGCTGAAACACACACACACACAAAGGAGAAAGGGAGAATGAGAGAGCTTCATACTGCACACACACATAACAGCTGGTCATTAGACAACTCCACGCCTGGAGTTGCAGGCACGCATTAGCAGAGCAGGATAGAGTTGTCGTTCCTGAAAGGCTACTATGATACCACAGCAGATAAAAACATCATAGTGCACAGATTGGGGACTATAATTTCACTATTCAGCTTCTATTAGATATATTGATTATATATCTCCTAGACCAAAAAGGGCTCTACTTCATAAGACCTGCACTCATCTTACAGACAAACCCTTTAGCCAGTTTAGGGTAAATCCAACTTTCATAGAATTGTAGAAAAACCCCATGGAAATAAATCATGGTGAGATATTTTAGAGAGATAGAAACAAATGTGTATTACACTGCTGCACCTCAGACTAACTATGGGCCGCTGCAGGAATGTTGTAAATATGTTATTGCTGTGTCTCATCAGCTTTGTCTCCATGTATATCTGACAGAAAGGTCAGTTTTCCACGCCCTTCAGGTCAGCCATGTTTAAGAGATGTGTTATTAAAAGGAATATTAAATGTCGGTTAACTGAGATATAAACTGGCTAACAAATAAAAATACTTTACAAGGTAATTAGGACTTTATTACGAACTACCACATACACACGTGAGGCCTCTGTTAAAAATAAAAACTAAATAGCAGTTGTTGTGAAGTAACGTTCACCGGGGATTAAAGTGTCCGGTCTGGACTCACCGTGTCTGAGTGCAGGTCCTGCTGCTGGCACAGCCGGTACAGGAACGAAGTTTGCTCTTTGAGCAGGGTTTGCCGCGTCGTGAGGAAAACCGTGCCGCCGACGTTCAGCCGGACCCATTTCCCGTTGCTCCCCCCGGTGGGGTGGATGACTGAGCCGTTACCGATGGTGTGCGACGCCGTCCCGCCGGGTTCCGTCGTGCTGGCGGTAGCGGATGTCGCGCTCTCTCCCGCCTCGCTGTCTTTATTGTTGTTGTTATTGTTGTTGTTGTTGTTGCTGTTGTTGTGGTGGTGGCAGCCGTGGTGCGTCGACAGCGCAGCGACGTCCGCCGGTTCCCGCTGATCGTCCGCCGTCGTTGCCATTTGGAAGAAAAGAGCCGCTGCACACGACGTGAAGACCAGCGAGGGCGAACCGTCCGTGTCCGCGGTTGCCTCTACTTTTTCTCCCCGTTACCAACCGAGCACGCTCCGCCCCCGACCCGCACAAACTCAAAGATCAGCCGCGTCAATGCACCGGAAATGAGACATAACACATCCGAGAGCTACCTTCAAAATAAAAGCTTGCGTGGGTTATGAAAATGTGCGGTTTTATCAGAACTGAATTAATCTTGTAGGGGCCCTGGGGACAAAATGAACGGTCGGTCCATATTCACCCGGCATATGTGTTTTAATGTGTAACAGTTACACAGTTATTACATGCACCATGTGAGCACAAGAAAAACTGAAACGATGAACCTTTAAAAAACAGTAGAAGGACCTTCTCAGAAATTAAAGTGTTAAGATGGCTGCCCGTTTTCACTTATTAAACATTTACAGTGTTTCATCTTATTTCTTGGTTTAAATTCATACCATGCAGGATGAGAGATCATCAAATCAGAGTAGCATGCAGTCAATGTCTGTGAAGTACTAGTTAAACACATATTTCAGGAGGATTGGTGGAGAATGTATTTGTCATACAGTCAAATGTTGTGTAAAACTTTTTTTTATCTTTCTGTTCTAAATATTTGGAGCTTTTGAAGTGAGTTGCTCTTCAAATAAGTAAAAATTAAACGTTTTATTTTGAAAGTAAAATTGCCCCATTTCTGGTTTGGGTCTTGTTCTCCTTGACGAACTTGACAAAACCCAAAAACTGGGTCTTGTAGTTTTTGTGAAACTATTCTGAATGACATAATTATTTCAAGAGAAAAGGCACCTTTTTAAAATATAGTTTGTTTTTTTGTTTTTTATTGTACGAAGATTTTACTATCGTTAATATTTACATAAAGTCAGTTAGATGATTTTGTTCGACACAGAGCAAACCTGAGTAAACATTGCATAGAACTTTAAAACAAATAAATTAAAATCTTAAC
>JBBMJY010000014.1:5106682-5125910 GCA_037833715.1 Toxotes lorentzi
AATTGCATTTCCCTGATGGCTAACACCCAAATCTTTGTGTAAACACTGCTGATAAGTCCATGATCCTCAGATTAATTCAGAGTTAATTCACTGTCATAACACTGACACTCTTGGACGGATGCCGAGAAAAGATGGCTGTAATACATAACAAGCAAACTGATTTCAAAATACATTTTAGGTTGATGTGCTAACAGAAGAGTATCTAGTATAATAACAAACAATCAACCTGGTGTCCTACCTCAGACTGACATGAATCAGCTTTGATCAGTAATGTAATAACACAGTAATGTAATAACACAGTAATGTAATAACACTGTAATGATACTAAATTCAACTCAACTACACACTTGACAGTGGGAAATAAAGTTAAACAGATTGGCCAATGTCTATATTTAACCTTTTAAAGAGTAATTTAAGTAAATAAAAACTTTTCTTACATTTTAATAATTTTTTTAAACCAAATTAGTCGCACATGTATTTATGTATTGCCAGGTTTATACACTGTGCCCAGTTATCACACACGCACCACCATGATGTTCTTCCGTCTCTGAGCTTTCAGGGTCGGTGCAGTGCAGGCCTCATGGTGACGAAGGGAAAGTTGTAGGTTTGTGGGAGACCCTGATGAATTGTGAGGTTGAAAGATTGCCACGAGAATGGCCGCAGACCCCCCTGTGTCGTGGGGCCGTTTATTGCCTCCGCAACCAGCTGGAGAGCCATCTTGTAATCTGTCACCTGTATCGTGAGACAGAAATAAGGTGGGAGGGCACAGGGAGGGGGTGAGTAACAGGGAGAAAGTACGGACATTTGATAAGATTCAACTAACGAACTGACATTGTGCACGTCCATGAATGGAGTTTAGTCAGTCAAAACCTGTGCTTTCACCCATTGTTTGGGTTCCCCAATGTGGGTTCTATGACATTTTTAAACTGCTGATCAAATTAAAATTGACCTTTTTCAAGGCGGAGATGAAAAGGATCCGGTGTTTCCCCTGAGGTTTTTTCTCTAGACTGGAAAGGCCTCTATGAAAGCTCCAGCCTAACAAAATTACTGTGGATGGAGGAGGAATCCTGATGAGGCAGGAGATCCCCTGACTCTTCCTCCAGCATCACCAGCAGGTTAAGCTTTTCACTTTCCTGTGAAATATCTTAACATCTACTAGATGGATTGGCACCAAGCATTAGGATTCATCATGATGAATCCTAATGCTAAATGATCCCCCAGCTTTTCTGCTAACTCCACCATGAGGTTGACATTTGAGTTTTTGAGTGAAATGGCTTGACAGCAGTTGGATGGACTGCAGTTAAACATTTTAAGTAGTTGGGATCAGAAAGGACATTTGTGACCAGTGTGACACACTAATGACCTCTGACCTTAGTGTCATAGCAACCTCCCGGGCGTGGTCTCCTTGGTCTCAGGTCATTACGGCAACAAATGGTTTTACAGGGATGGCCCTTGGAGTAGGGGTCTTTCTTGTAATCTGCAACAGAACCAGTCTGACCTTTACTAAAACGGCAATGATATCCTGATAACTTGTGTGTGTTTTCTCTCGTTTCTCTAAAGATATGAAATGTGAGGAATGTACAAGTTCTTGTTCTACCTACTGTTGTATCTCATGATGTGTTTGAGGGCGTTGAGGTTAGACACCTTAGCCTGGTCTCTGCGGAGGATTTTGGCTCGGGGACAGAGGTCATAGGAGAAGTCTACTCCATATCTCCTCCACATCACATCGTACCCACTCAGGTTGTATATTTCAACATGAAATGGTATGTTGTAGGATGGCCAATAACCTGCCAAGTGAAGGTGGAGGTTATAATTATACACATTATAATCTCAAACAGATAAAACAAACAAAAAAAAACAACCCTTGTTTGTTTCCTACCTCTGCGTAAAGCTTGAGTCTGATCAGAGTGCATCACCTTCCCAGGAATCTGCTCCACCACAGTTAGAGCTCCATCGCTGATGCTGTGACCCAGTGATACCCTGTTCAGGTCCACCACCATGTACTGGCTGTTATATGTACCTGAAAAACAGGGAGCAACATGCTCTGTTTCTTACATATGCTAACCTGACAAAACAAATTCATCAGCCTGAAAATTTATTATCTTGTTGCTTCTCCTTCTTTGAAGACCTTAACCATTTTATACTGAAAGGACCATAGGAAGGATTTTGTATGTTTTATCACATTAACCAAAAATCACATACATTTTACACAAGTACTGACCATTATCCAAAGTTGAGCACAGACATTTATGATTCCCACATGATGCATTTGTGGCTTTCAGTGAAACGTCTCAACTCATATTGGATAGATTGTTGTGAGCACAGATGTCATTGACACCCCTCAGGAAAAATTTCAGATCGTCCAATACTTCGGTTTATGACAAAAATCCTTGCAAAACTCACAATGTCAATAGTAGCATCAATTGTACTTTATGTACAAACCAAGATGGTGACCATGGCAAACATTATCTGAAAAACAATAGGATGTTAGCATTTTCATTGTGAGCATGTTAGCATTCAGCTCAAAACACCACTGTGCAAGTACACCCTCAGAGCACTGTTAGAGTGACTGCTGACTCTTCATCCTGTTGATTCAAAACTTACAAAGACTTACACAGGTGAAATAACATGCACAGTCTTGTGTGGGCCTGAGGGATCTGAAACTGAAACTTCTGCTTCGGGGGTTACTGACGTGCCTAGACAACAAATCCCTCACCTAACCCTATCTAAATGAAATAAAAACACAGGCAAAGGTAACGGCTCCCGTGTTAACTGCCTACAGGCCGTCACAGCCGTTTGGCAGGATGGAAGAGGCTGCTGGAGGATGAGAGGACTGTCAGTCTCAAGAACACTCTGTCCTATTCTCCTCTGCCCTCCCCTAGCAACATGACGTGAAACATCAAAGCAGCTGCCCAATTAACACACACAAGTGTTGTGTAACAAGAGGGATGGTCTGTTTGAGAGTCTGCTGAATCTCTATGGAAATTTGTCCTGTGAATTTTTACATAGCCAGGGTTCTAGTCCCAGACCAAGTTAATCCTTCATGTCTTTCTGCAAGTCTCATTTCCCTCCCATTTGTTCTCAATTCCCTGTCCTGTCCCATCTTTATATTACTCAGATAAATGTCACCTAACTTATGTTGCTGCTGCGGGGTTTGATAGTAATGTCTTGTCAGTAATGGATGGGGAAAAAACCCTCTCAACCCCCCCTTTCTAGACGCAGATTCAACAGGATTGCACCTGAGTTGTATTTGGAGAAAATGTGCGCCCACTCCTCTCCGCTGTGCGCCATGCTGTTGGCCAGGCGGACTCTCTGCCAGGCAAGCAGGCTGTGAGGGCAGAGCTGGGAGAACAGGGAGGCGTTGAAGACACCGATGGAGGTCTGAGTCATCAGCAGGCCACTCCCGAGCAGGTAGAAGTCATCCAGAGACATCAGGAAGCCTGGGGGGGTGGGTCAGTCATACAGAGGTCAGGAGAAGAGGAAGTGAGAGGAGGAAGATATTTTAGGACAAAGACTTAAAAGGGAATGTTTGAAAAAGGAGGGGAAGGTAAACAGAGATGTGATGACAAATTTCTTATCCTCGACTACAACCCACTGCTTGCATAACCACAGTATTTGGCAATGGTTTAGCAATTGAATTCCATTTTATTTTACTTCACACCTCTACTCCACCACACTTCATGGGCAAACATTACACTTTATACTCCTCTATCATCATGGAAAATGCAAATACAATAATGAGACAAAACATTTCAGCACCTCTGTTTCTATATAAAATCTCTTGTTGGCCCCTGATCTGCTGTGTGTGCTAAATGTTTGTCACCGTCAGAGAGAGAGCAGCACCGTATTTCATCTCTTCTTTTTTAATATGGTGAAATGTTATCCTTGGTCTCCCGGCTTCTAAAAATAGGACTTTAAAACCACTTGTGTTCTGATAGCAACGGAGCCCGTAAGAGGATTTTTATGGCCTGGACCACTTGGCAAATCTTTGCTCACAAAATTACTCAGTCTCCTCTGACTTGAATGTGAGGGAATCCATAGCTCTGTTTGGGTGTATGCACACTGTGAGTAGATGTTTCCTTGTCGCTGACTAAGCTGTGTGCTTAGCAGAAGAATTAAGTTCAGTAGGGAATGTTCATTGAGGATTTGGGTTAAGTCCTTGATGTCAGTGTTTCTATTTCCCAAGAAATGAAACTGCATGGATTAAGCACAAGCAGTTCACCTCAGCTCAGGGGCTTTTACAAGAAAGCTGCACTTCACTGTGCTATAGGTCAACAAACTTGCACCGTTCAAAATTCAGGTCATGTGCTCAGAGAACACTATTTCATCTGTAGGCTGTAAATCTCACCTTACTTCTTTTAGGAGAAAGTGCACACAGTCTTGTGTGGCTCGTGTGTGTGTGTGTGTGTGTGTGTGTGTATGTGTGTACCGGGGTAGCTGCTGAATGACATCTTTCCAGTGGCGGTGTGTGTGTCAAACACCCTGAAATCCCAGTGTTTATAGATGCGCATGGTGGCTGCATAAGTGTACCAGCTCGAGTGTCCAAACAGTAGGTTCTCAAAGCCTGGCAGCACCTGAGACAGGTGAGACAGAGAAGGGTGTGTTGGGGCATGTATGCTTTTATTTAAAAAAAAAAAAATTGTATTTAGCCCCAGCAGCCTCACAGGTGTGAGCATGGTTACAGATTCTCAGTCGTGTTTGGCCTTATCCAGATTTTTTTTCTCCATCATTAACCAGAATTAATTAAAGAACTTAAAATTGTGGAATAGATTTTGTTTAAATCAGAGGTAACTTTAGTCAATTCATAAACACAAATAACAGAAACATTAAAGTTCCTGTAATTAAAGGAGAAAGAAAAAGGAAATAAACTGATTAATGAAAACATAATGATTCTAATTGCACTGCATCTCTCAGTGTCTTTTCTTTCATTTGCTCTTTGTTTCTGTTCCCTGAATGGGTGTAGGTGGAAGAGAACCCCCACTCTCCCACCCCCCAAATGGCCTTTTACACTCATTGACACACTTTACAAGTGGAAAACCCACACACAAGAGCTCACAATAAAAGCAATTAGGTCTACCTTGAGGTTTCCCAAGTGCTCACTCACAGCTTGAGCCAAATGAGCTCGGCCTAACCTTTATAAGAGCAGTGCAGTGGCCCATTCCTGGCATCCTGAAAGTGCCGGCCCCTGCGGAGGAGTTGGAGCGAGGTGTCAGGGCTGGGACCATGTCCAGGAGATCGCCGACGCCATTCAGAAACTGGACCGCAAACGTTGACAGAGGCTGGACAGGAAGGAGAGAAAGTGGCAAAGATGAATGAAATGATACTGTGACAACTCTTTCACCAGCTCTCCAACACACATTCACACACCTCTCTGTGTTTCCTTTTGGCCCACTGTGCTGCTCCGGCGTGGAGTCCGTCCAGCTGGGCCAGGATCAGTCCCAGATGTTTCCACAGTGGGTCAGTGTTTCTCCTCAGTTTCACCTGCTCCCTGGCCCACTGGTCCTGTTTACTGTGGATCATTGAGAGAGCTGAGCAGCACTTTGGGTTGTTTTTCTTTCTAATTTGTGCAATTAGTTGCTAAATGTCATTTTTGCATTTGAACAGATAATAAGACTGTACCTCAAAAACCTTTTCAAGGGATTCAAAACCTCCTCATCCTTTATCAGCTGAGGGTACATGTTGGAGTAATGATTAAACATCTGTCTGCAGAGAGGGGGTGGGGGGTGGGAGGGGGTGGGGGGGTCAGTCTGTGACATTTCATGCAAATTAGATTATCTTCTAAATATCTGTAACACTGTTGTTATGGGCCACTCACTCGGCAGTGAGGTAACCTTCCAGGTACCCAGCCAGGAAGAAGGTGGTCTCGTCTTCCTGTGTGACTCCTGCATAACCCGCGCAGATTTCCAAGACCCCCCATCCAGAAAGGAGCAGAGTATCATTGAAGTAACCGTAGGCTCCGCCATCCGTCTCCATCACCTCCTCCTTCAGGATCACAGTTTTCCGGGCTGCATCCCAGTACACAGTGGCCTCTTGGAGCTCTACCATTGTTGGAAGATGGACAGGGTTACAGGGCTGAGGTTGGATAACACTCATTATGTAAGATCATGTCATGACACTAATAGACTAAGCTATAAGGAAAACAGCTTTATCTTGACTGGATTTTGTCACTAGACAAATGAATGTTAATCTTTATGAACTAGTATCAGGGCTCACATTGAAGAGTGCAGCTGCTTGGAGACACAGGTATAATTTAGTATTTGAAACTAAACCTGGTTTATTGCATGGTTTGTGCATACAAAGGAACGTACTGAACATGGTGTGCTCCCAGTAAACAGTCTCCATCCATCCACAATAAATATATAATATTAAACAACAAAAATTCATTTAAAAGGGTTGTAGGTAATTGGGTTGTAGGTAAAAGGGTTGTATGTAATTTATACTGATGTGGAATTTCCTATATATTTTAATGAATATATATTAGGAAAAAAAAAATGGAAATATAGAATAGAACAGACTGGAATTGAGCAGAACAGAGCAAACAAAAATTTGCATGGCATGAAACCTATAACTAGATGCTACCATGAACTGTATCTGTCTACCACCAGCAATTTTCATATGGATAAACAGACTTTCTCTTTCTGCTGTAGGTTTAAGTGAATTATATTGGATTCAAAATGAATTTCCGTCATGGATAAACACACCACGGCAACGTTACTCACGGTAAGTTTGCACTGATGGAGCCAAAGTGCTCAGCAGTACGCACAGTTTGAGGATCTGCTTCTCCATGTCAGCTGATATTTTCCTGCGAGTCTCTGCCTTTCATGTGTTTCAATAGATAAATATTCTTATTGTGGTTACTTCTGTGGAGAGCGACGGTGATGAAGTGCGACTTGTCGGAAGCCGAGGAAACGGTGTCTTTCGGTTGTTGTTAGTTTTGATGGCTTGAAACATTTTTTGTATTGCGACTCAACAATGAACAGTGCCTGAAGTCTCTCGGCCAATTCATTATTCCTGGATGTAAAAGCGACCACCCCAGATGGGACTCGAACCCACAATCCCTGGCTTAGGAGGCCAGTGCCTTATCCATTAGGCCACTGGGGCTGTGTGTTTAAAGGGCGGGGTCATTTTCTTTTATTTTTAGACTAGCAACATGTTGTCGCTGGCCTGCATTCTTTTGTCCATACAATTACGTTTAACTAACCTGGTTTCTAAAATAATATATATATATTTTTTAATTCATCCGGATAAACAGTTAGAGCATGTTAATACAAACGCTTGAAGCGATCACCATGGTGATGCGTTTACGTTTCATGGATGGTACCATTTCCTCTCCCAAATAGGGGTGTTTGTGTTAGCGTAAAGGGACTTTGGGTATTAAAACGTCACAATTACGCCCTAAATAGAGTATTCAAGCGCTGCGTCCAATTTTACATTTATATAAATTGATGTTGTTTCAAGTCTATTTAAGTGCTTTATAGTGACGCTATGCAACATTTAGGCGAATTGTCTATTTTAGACAAATGGAACTTTCGCACTTGCGCAGTAGTTAGCATGGTTTTGTTTGTAGAGAAAATAATTTCTATCACCACGTTAAGAATTTAAATATATTCTCTGTATGGAGGTAAATATATTGGCTACGTATTTTCAGTGACACAACAACTACTAACACACCCGTGAGGCAGTCGACGGTGTCAATTAAATGTGAAGTATGAGGAGTACTCACGCCTAGCCAGTGTTAGTCACCTAGCATTAGCTCTGTAATGTACCGTTGGCAACGATAAACTCATAGTGTGGCTGCGTTGTTATTGTTGTCAGATTAATACTAATGCTACTGTTTGTGAACCATCTCATTCACAGGACCTTAAAAAATCACTAAAGATGCCACTCTTTGGAAACACATTCAGTCCGAAGAAGACTCCTCCTCGCAAATCTGCATCCCTGTCCAGCCTACATACGGTGAGTTTAGAGAACTTATTGTTCTTTGGCGTTATCGAGATCGACAAATGTACTAAAGACACTTTTTAAATGAGGAACTGTGCAAATAAAGATTTACTATTAATCACTCAAGAATATACAACCAAAGGATAAACAAGAGCAAATGAAGAACGTGTTTTGAGACAGCTGTGATGTAAATTCTGCAAAAGGGGTTTTCAGCTTTACATTGTTAGCTGTTGTTCATTAGGAGTGCACGCAGACTGATCTGTGTTTTGCCTTCACATCTCTTTTAGTTGGATCGCTCAACAAGAGAAATAGAGCTGGGTCTTGAATATGGACCTCCTGTTATGAACATTGGAGGTCAGAGCTGGAAATTTGAAGATGGACAGTGGATAACAGGTAATAACTTTGATAACACTGACTGCAGACTTATACAGTTGCTGATGTTGCTATATGTGCTAAATCACTGTCTGTCTTTGAATGGCCAACAATGCATGAGTTCTTTTTTTTTTCTTCCATTTGTTAAAACAGAGTCTGGTGGGAATGCATCTGGTAGGGAATTGCAGCGTCTTAAGAAAAGAAATGTACAACTGGAGGAAGAAAACAATCTCCTGAAACTAAAGATTGAAATCCTCTTGGACATGGTGAGCTTAAATTATGCTTTTATATTACACTGATGCACTGACCTGGGATAAACCCTAGGGGGCACAGACCCCCTGTTGAAGACTTCTGGATTAATACATTTCAGTTCTACACTTTATTACCAATTCAGTGATTGAGCTGTTAAATAACTGAGGTCTAAATCTTCCTGTCTAGCTGACAGAGACGACAGTAGAGTACCACCTGATGGAGAAAGAAGTGGAAGATATAAAGACTCAACATCGAAGGAAGAAATGAGAAGTCACAAACGATGCGTCCATCATAGGAAATTTTTAATCTCTTTTTGTATTCACACACGGTTTGAATTTTGTTGAGATGTTAAAAAAAAAGCTTTGTTTTGATTTTTTTTTTTTGTAAAAATTGAGATAAAATAAAGAAGTCATAATATTTCTCCTAATGAGCCCTCTTGTGTTGAAGGTTTTGGCCCTGCTGGTACTCATTTTAAGAGCAGGTGCCGCTGAATCAGATTTAGTGACTACTTTTATTTATATAATCTGTCCTGCATTTGTTTAATTATATCTACATAAACCTGAAACAAGAGGAACAACCTCTTTGGTCAATACAAAGCATATTTTCTACAACTTTTACATCTGTATGACAACTATAGACCACCTCAGGAAAGCAGAAGTTTTTCTTGTTCTATCATTCACTGTTTTTTTTAATTACTCTAACCTCTTATTGGATTAATACTTCAATATGCATTGATCATCCTCATCATACACAACACATTGACAAGAAAACAGATACACAGGCTGAGATGTGAATGACAACAGAAAAACCTTTGTTAACTATTTTAACTTTTCATTCAGCTGTACACAGTATCTGAGCAGTAATGTTGCTTATTCTTGCATAAATATCGTAGACATTTTTATTCTTGACCTTGGGAACAAAAAGGATCTCAGTGCTCATATTTCTATCTATTGTAAAATGCTACTTGGAATTTCAATGTATTTGTAAGAAAGGACCCACACACACACAATGTGAGATTTTCCCGTGGTAGAATCGCCATGACATTATCAAATCAATAAAGTATTCCTCTCAATAACATATTCGGCCTTATGAATCAGTTTTACTCTCTTCAGCCGATTGGTGGATAAACATGTCAGTCAAAGGCTCCGTGCAGCGATTGGTTGAACGGCCCTAACTACGCAAGAGGCAAGCTGTCCCAAGTGCATGCTGGGCTTCGACGTTTGTGATATCGACGGCAGCGGGAGACAAGAAGCAACTTATTGCCTTTTCTTCTCGGACTTTAAACCGCCGGTTTCACCCCTACAGCTGTCAAAGTATTCAGCGATATAGTAGCGGACTCCATCTGTATAACTTCACTTTTAATAATGCCTCGAGGCGGTAAGCTCTGTTATTGTAATTAATGTAACATGCTAATGTTTAGCAAGCTAACTCTAGCTAGCGAATTGTTAGCTAAAGCAGTATGAATTCCTATTTAACTCTGACATGTTTAGCTTCTAGCATGCTAACCGGTTGGCAGAGTATTTTACGGGTATGAGCGATTCGTGGAAGACAGCAATCGTACCAGTTGTTGATTAATGTCTTCTCACGAACACAGATACCAGCTTGTTTGTAATTTCATTACAGATAACGGATTGAATGGTTCAATTTTTGTTTAACCGCCAATACCACGTGCACAGGAGACCGCTTCGGCTGACTGCGACATGTGTTATAATATTTATTTTGATTCCTGGCCGTTATGTCATTACTGGTATATACTCACACAAATACTTTGTTAAAGTATTCACTAGCCACCTGTCTGGCTGTTTTTGATCTACACGTCCTCCTCTAGCGCTCTGTGGCCATAACATTAGCCTGTGAAAGGAGCTGGCCCTCAGTGAACATCATGAGTGACTCATCTCCCTCCCCACACAGTCTCTGCATATTTTCCCATTAATATCGTGAGATCTTATATATAGAACTGTAAATACGCTGTCCACATACAGGGGGTGGACACAGTAACAGCAACACCTGCCCCATATAATGTCATCAAATAATAATACATCTCTGCAAACTGTGACCTCAGAAATCGGTACAGTCAAAAACTACATTGAGGTAGTATCTATTAATGGGTTAATGTAGTAAAACATATTATATTGTACAGGTGTTGCTGTTTTTGTGCCCCCCCGCCCCGGCTTGCTATTTAGTATGAACATAAATTTGTCCATAACTGTACTGAAAGGAATTTCGCAAACTTTGTAGTATACTGTACATTTGGATACCATTGATTTGCCAGTAACAACTCCAACAACTGTGTTGCAGGGAAAAAGGGCCACAAGGGCCGAGGAAAGCAGTTCAGCAACCCTGAGGAGATTGACAGACAGATGAAAGCGCAGCGAGAATTGGTGAGTGAAAGACCTTTTGTGGCAGACATGTCGTTAGAATTATGCCAGATCAGTTGTGATTTTTATGTGTATGTTAACAGGAAGAAAATGCTGGTGCAGAAAAAGAGAGCTCTGCAGAGTCTGAGGAAGAGAGCAGCAGTGATGAAGAGTCTGAGGTGAGTGATGGGAAAGGCCTGTTACTGACTTAGTAAAACTGCTTGGTTTGTTAAACTGGCAGTGGGTGCAAATTAGTTTTATATACGAACTCAAGAAGGGAAGAAATTGAAGGTTTATTCATGTAGTGTTTAATTCATCCTTAGTGTTTCAGTGAATTTTTAGTGCTCTGGTGAGTGGAGATTGGTAACTTACTACTCTTTGTGCCTGCTGTCTCTCCAGCTGCTTGTATCATTCTGTTAACAGTAATGCTTCTCTTAATTTCTCTCTTAAACATTTTCTGAAAATCTCCAGAAAATGGAGCCATCTTCTTCCTGTTTTGCTGAGGCTAAGTAAAGGTGTTTCTTTTTGCACACAGTCTAGGAGGAGGAGTGGAGTGGAGGGGCTTATAGAGATCGAGAATCCAAACCGTGTGTCTCAGAAGAGCAAGAAAGTGACTGAAGTCGACGTCACTGCTCCAAGAGAGCTGACTCGCAGAGAGAGGTAAGGGGCACTCAGTTATTGAAAAAGTATGTGTTTATGTTATATTTATGTTGTTTTATTTTGTTAGCTTCTGAAATTATTCAGTGTTTTCCACCCTGGTTGGTGTCACTAGTTTTTATAAAGCATAACTTTATCTTAGGTGAATTCACTTTTATTCTCCTCTCTCTTCCATTCTGTCAGAGAGGAGATAGAGAAGCAGAAATCAAAGGAGCGCTACATGAAGCTCCATCTGGAGGGGAAGACTGAGCAGGCCAGGGCGGACCTCGCCAGACTAGCCATCATCAAGAAACAGAGGGAGGAAGCTGCCAAGAAGCGGGAAGAACTCAGGAAAGGTGAGAAAATGCAACAATAAACACAGACCCATTCTGTAATTTTAAAACATTATATACTGGGTGTGGAAATGATGAATCATGTTGCGGATTCGATTAATTTTGTTCGGTTTGGTTTTAAAAATTCAAATGCACACACCACTGCACACAACAGCAAGCAATCGCATAATTTCTGACTGCCTCTGATTATCTTTGTTACTTTACTTTGTAGCTGGTTTGAACCACAGTTCGGCACAAAAACTAGGCCTTTACAGTTACTTTTAATAAGGCTAATAGGTCAGCTAACATCTACATCTGACATATAAATGTAGAAAATACAAATGTGTTTCAGCTGAGAAAAGAAGGAGGGAACTTCAAACAAATATCTTGGCATCGTCCATTATAGGAGCTTATTTGTGCTCTACTCTCTGCTTAGAATTTACAACAGTAGACTTTAGGACTCAAAGTGTTTGGAGCAATATTTGTTTCTTAACTATTTGTTTCTTACGTGATTCTTTATCTTGCATCTTTTTTTTTTCTTTTTTTTTAATCAGAAAAAGAAGCAGAAGAAGCCAAAGCAAAACGCTAGTCCTCCATCCAAAAGCTTCGTCATGCACTTCAGTCTCAGAGTGATGGAGAGAGAAGGAGATCTGGAGGAGGAGAACGGGGGAGGGGACCAATACAAGTGTTGTCAGATCAGGGGTGCTCCTGAACTCCTGTCCCTCATTTCAAATCAGAGGGGCGTGGGTCTTCCATGACTGTGTGGTCAGGACAGGGAAAATGGGTGGAGCAAAGCGAGGTGAAGAGGAATGCAACATTTGGGATGCCTCTAGTTTTCTTTAAACTTCCTTGAAGTTTCAGGAGGAGATGTTTGCAGGTTTTCCAAGTGCTTCACTGCCTCTTTACTCCTCCCCACCCACCAGGGTTTTAATTCTAAAGCTGCTGAAGTTATTTCCATTCCTTTTGATTCATACATTTTTACAAGGTTACCTAAATACGAGTTTACTTAGTGACTGAGCAGGTATTACGGTGAGTGTGCATGGGGATTTCTTTGGTGCTTTGCTTTTCCTTCCATCTCATCTGTTTTGTAAGAAGGCAAATCAGTGAAAGATGGAGAAAAGCACACTATTCAGAGGATATATAGGAAATATACTGTGTAGTTAAATATTTTGTTCTGGATCAAAAATGGCATGCTTCACCACAGCTGAGTGGGTATGTTTTCATGATGCAATGGAATAATTTTCACCTGAACACAACCCAAATTAATCTGCTTTTCCCACCAGCTTTATATTTGTCACAGTTATTGGTTTTGCCTTGATTTGAGCCTGTTTTAATTTGGCAATTTACAGAATTGGAAGAACTACCTGACCTATTTACCATTATAAGTTTCGAGAGTAGTAAATATTTCATTCCTTTTTGCTGTCTCATGGATCGTTCCCAAATCTACTCTTTACTCCCTTGGATAAACTTATGGCTGTCAGTGTCTCATCATGTGTTTTGTTATCCTTTGCTCAGAGCACCGGGAATATTACTTGAATTGCCTTTAATAAGCAGTTTTTAAGTTGTTAAACATCAGTGCTGGAAAGCATTGTCTCAAACTGCCTCAGTGACTGTGGCCTTGCCCTGTTTCTGATGGGATCCTCTGTGGTTCTGAGGGAGGGAGTGCGTCTTCTGTTGCCTTTTCAGAGTTTACACAAGACCAGTTAGCGGTCTTTCTCCTGTAATCAAAGCACTGCAAAGGACCTACACTGAGTTAGTTTATTAGGTATTCTACATCAGCACCACTACAAACAGTCTCCAGATTTATCACAGACAGCTCAGCTCATCTCTGGCTGTGACTTTCTGAACTTCACAAAGACAGGATGTACTGCAGGGCATTTGTATTGTTTAGACCGCACAGGGGTAAGTGGTAACTCAGTATGTGGTGGATTTGGATCTGCCTTGATCAGGAAAACTGTGCTCAATATAATATGGAAGTAGCTTAAAGAACAAAGCAGGTGGAACCACAACGTGAGAGAAACAACAAACAACAGCAAAAAAAACGAATGCCACAAGTTTTCCATCATGTATTTGAAGTCATTTTTAAAAATAAATTCATTAAGAGATAAATGACTATGTTGTGTTTCATGTTCAAGTGTAAATGTTGATTTGTTTTGGTTACTCAGAGCTGGAGTCTGTAGGAAAGACCGACGCGTGGAGGGGTATCCTGTTCTTGTTAGTCTCGTGCATGTTGCTAATGCCACCACTAGACTGCAGCATTTGACCAGCACCAACCTCCATCTGTGGAGGATCAGCAGTGTGAAAAGTCGAATGCTTATTGTGCCTCCTTCCAATATGAGAACTGAAACAGAAGATCAGACTGATTCACTAAACCAAAACATGTAGCTAGATATCAAGCTGTGTCACTGTAAATCTACAGGACATGTGCTGAGCAGCACTGCTCTCTAACATGTTGCAGGGTTGAGAGTGTAATGACAGGTCATGTCACTCAGGTGAGCTCCTCCCATTAGTTTGTGAATATTTAACTAATATAAACACAGAAAGTTTAGAAAGTTAAACTGATTAAATTTTTTCACCACAAAATGCTCCTGAACAAACAATCCTGAAGAATACAGTTAAAGCAGCTATGATCAGTATTTTCATATTAACAATGGATTACATGACTATTCGCAGGTAGAGATGAACCCACAGAGAACTGACACAACTCTGCAGTTCACCTCGATCAACTTTATCGCAACTTTCAGGTTAGAGTTTTCGTTTTTAGGCCCCGACTTCAGTCAGTCCCTTCACTCTCTCCACTCCCAGAAAAAGAGCTGAAGGGGAAAAAAAACAGAACATAGCTAAAATGAGAGCGAATATTGGACTTGCATTCACCAGGTAACAAGAAATGCAACTCAGTGAATGAATGAATTCTAAAGTTGTGTCTTTGCAGCTTGTTTCCGCTGACCCCAAGAGTCACAGCAAGAGAAAAACAACTATATATATATAAAAAAAACTTTAGAGGAAAAGGAAACAGATCATGTGAGATGAGAATAACAACTATGTTGAAACCTTCTGACTTAACAACCCAAAAAAAATTGGTGAATTGAGCATAGCCAGATTGAAATAAAAATACTTTTTTAACCGACTGAAAAAAAAAAACACAAAGGATACAGTTAGAGCCAGCAGCACTGCACTGATAGTTTCCTCTTTTGGTCTTTTCACATCCTTTTACTCTTAAGCGCTTACTCTTAGCTTTTACAGAAGTACAAACTAACCACAGCCTGCCAGAAGGGTATTTTGAGAGGGAGAGCATCACTCTAATTATAAGCAGCAGCACAATACTGCAAGAATCAAGACATTTAATGAGTTTCCAAGCTGCAAGTGTCTTATTACCACCCAGAGCTGTTACATGGAGATCTACCCTCTCAAACAGTTGGAGCAAATAGTTCATTTTCTCTGGAAATCAGAATTAAAACCAAGTGTTCTGCCACTAATCCTCTATTGTATAATCTCAGCGTTAACACCATATCACTCGCTCTCCTCCATGTAAAAGTAGTAGTGGGGTGTCTCTACAGGCCAACGGTTAAATCATAGTGTGACAGTCTAACCTAAAAAAAAAAAACAATTCTCTCTTCCCCCTCACAGCTGACACTTCATCTGTGCAACTTCCTCCTTCGCTGACTTGTGTTAGATGTGACTTAAGAGCACTCCCCTGAAACGAGAACAAAAACCGACAGCCAAAACACGCACACATAAAGCACGTAAAAACAAACAAGTGCAGAGACACAGAGAAACCGGCCCTGCACCTCTTTTCCCTGATGAAGTAACGCAGCTGGACACCTGTGTGGACGTCTCTGGAGAAGGACACTGCGGGGGGGAGAGCGGGACTGAGGTGGTCAGGTAGAACAGCTGGTTGGACTCCACTGCCAGCATGCTGCGGCAGTCTCTGAGCATCCTGAAGCAGCTCGGCTCTGCGGGAAAGTAAGTGCTTTAATTGCTGATGCCTCTGCTCTGATTTTTGTAAAACGTATTTCACTGAAACTGTAATTTATACGTCCAGTTTTTACATCGCGTCACTTTAAGATATCATAGTAAAACTGATTTTAATTTCTCACGTAACACAGTTGTGACCATAACTACATGTTAGCACTCTGACGTGTGATTACGTAACTTTTCAAAAGAAGAAATAAAACAATCTTGTAAATGAGAAGTTTAAAATAACAAGCCCTTTAGAGTTTTGTGACAACAGTCTTCCTTGGTCTGTTATGACCAGAAGCTTGTGGTGGCTCATGTTTTCAAACTTTATATAGATATTCGTGTAAAGCTGACAGTTGCGTCAGTATGGGTGCCATTGTGACTCATCTCCACTTGTGCTGCTGTTACACTTTGTTGAATCATCTATCCTTTTTCATTTTTTAAAGCCAATGCTGTGAATGTAGCAGCAGGTTAGCCCCAGGTTTCCCTCAGGAATGTGAGTGTGAATCTTAGTTTGGATCTTTTCAGGTAAAACAAAAAACCTTCAAGGCTTATTTTATTTTTCATCAAATCCAGAGACTTTTATTGGGCTTTCACAAACCCTTCGATTACCTGCTACAGTGCACTGGAGAGGCTTTCATTTCAGCTCTATTCTGCTTTGAGGAAATGTCCTATTCTGCTTTGGTTTCCATGTTCTCATTTTCACTGTTGCAAATACGGTGTTGAAAAGTGTGTAAAGCTGGGATGCCACAGTTTCTGGTTCCTCTTCAAAGTGATACGTGCTGCTTGGGGTTTTTTGATGGAAATCTTGGGTTCTTCTACGCATGAGCGCTAGAGCAATTCAGCACATCTGAGTGCCCCAACTGACTTCAGGTTGTGGTATATGTTGGCAACGCACATTGTCCAGGCAATGGTTGTTTACTGCCATAGCTACCGCTCCTGAGTAGGTGTCACTTTGTTTTAAGTATTTGGATGCATAAGTTCAGTACCTCTGATCTACAGAGTTTTTCCTGTTCAAAACAGTGGCTGACATTTGCAAATAAGTGGGTGACCAAACCATACACCTGCGGTCTGGTTTTTTGGTACACTCTTGCATGCAGCAGGTCTAAAGGAGTGTGTGTGTGTGTGTGTGTGTGTGTGTGTGTGTGTGTGTGTGTGTGTGTGTGCAGGCCACGCTGCCTCTATCTCTGACGCACACTGGTTTAATAATAAACCTACACAGCGTGCATCTGCAGCAGAGCAACATGGGCTCCAACTACCACAGCTACACTTCCCCCAGTTCTTTCATTCCTCCAGCTCTGTGTCCTTTGATGAGATAATGTGTATAAAAATTATGCACAGAGGCACATACATGCACACACGCAGTATTTACATGTCCTGTACAACATGCGTTAAGAAATGATGGTTTCATTGTTGAGTCAGGCCACCACAGACACACACCACAGTTCTACCTTAATAAATAAATCATTCAATACATCAGCTCACATGCTCTGGTGTGATTTTACTCCATGTGGAAAATAAAACGATTTTTTTTTCCACCTCAAAAGAAAAGGTTGAAAAAAAATGAGAATCGGGTTACAAAATAAAGGAACTGGCGTCCTTTTGTTTTGAAACATGAGATGTCAGGTTCACTGGAGGAGAGAAGAACCTACACCTTGGAGGTGCTGAAGCTCATCTGACCTCTTCATGAACTGGGCAGGGCTTCCGTTTGGTGGAAAACAAACTTAAAGATGCACAGATTTTGTGTGTCTGTCTTTCACCTCTCTGCTGATTCCTTTCCCTTCTTTTTTAAACAGCAGCAGAGATGGCTTGGTTTTGGCCTGACACTCCATGTTTAGGCTGTTAGCTTTGTGAAGTTCTTTTGTCCAACCAATGGTTGAAAATCCAACAACAGAAACAGCAAATCCTCACATCTGAGACGCAACGGACGTTTGATATTTTTGCTTGATGAATGACTCATGATAGAGATTAAACAAACAATTGATTAATCAATAGGTCGATCAGCAGGAAAATTATAGATAATCATTTTTTTACCATACAGGTTGACATTCCTGGAAACACAAAAATTCCCTTTCTTGCTGACATTTAGATGAGAAGATTGTTACCACCATGTCCGTATGATACATACGAAGTTACCACCACAATCTATTGAGGAGGATGTCACTGTGTCCTGGCTAAGAAATAGTCCGGCTTTGGTTAAATAAAAAAGACATAACCTTTGTATATATGTACACAACATCTGAACATCTAAACTGTTAATTAAATTAATGACCAATTGTTTTTGACTGTTTACCTGTATATCCACTCACCAACACAATGTCCACATCTTCAGGTCACAAGATGCCACTGAACTTCTGCACGAGGACCTGGTCATGGTGAGGAAGAGAAAAACTCTGTTGCATCCAGACAATTTCTACTTTAACTTGATCTTTCTACTCTAATGCTTAATTGTTCAATGAGTTTCTCACCTAAATAGAGTTGACATCCTTATCAGTCTGACATCAGTCATTATTATGTGAAATTTATAGCGCCTACCTAATGTGTCTGATTGATTGATTGTTTGATTGATTGATTTAGGTAGCAAGCACCAGCATGTATCAGGGCTAGGGTTATTTTTTACAGACCACTGCTTGTGGTGGAACATTTGTCTTTTGGAGATTTAGAACAAAGGAACAACATAAAACCACATGAAACACAATAACGTGCCTCATGTAGAAAAAAAACAAAGAAGGGAGCAGAAATAAATCAGCTTTTATGCTGTTCAACAGATCACATTGTTTCAGCTCAGTGTGTGTGTATATGTCTGCCTGAATCAAGGTGGAGCAGCGGGTGGAACCGGCCAAAAAGGCAGCTCAGGTCCTTCACAAGAAGCTGCAGGGCTGCATGCAGAGTCAGCCGGGGCTGGAGGCTGAGAAACGAATGGTACTCTGACTACTAAATCCGCAAGACGTCTGAAAGCATTCGATTGGTCACTGAGAGGCGTTACATCCTCCTTCTTCTCTCTCCGCAGAAAAAGCTCCCACTGATGCTGCTGTCGGTCAGCATGGCAGAGAGCCTCAAAGACTTTGACGCAGAGTCCTCTATCAGGTGACAGGTCCATCCATACACACTCTTTAACATGGACTTTTGACCAAAGTTGACAGCTGTCATGTGAAAACCTCGTGACTCCAGTATAGAGGTTTTCACGTTTTCAGTTCTGGATTAAAAGGAAAGAGAATCCCACACATTGTGTGGAGCTCTTTTCAACATGTCTTTTTTCTAGATTTAAATATAGATAAAACAAACTGTGGCACAGGAGCTCACCATGAGCTGTGTGTGTGTGTGTGTGTGTGTGTGTGTGTGTGTGTGTGTGTGTGTGTGTGTGTGTGTGTGTGTGTGTGT
>JBBMJY010000014.1:5125990-5154994 GCA_037833715.1 Toxotes lorentzi
TGTGTGTGTGTGTGTGTGTGTGTGTGTGTGTGTGTGTGTGTGTGTGTGTGTGTGTGTGTGTGTGTGTGTGTGGCAGGAGGGTGTTGGAGATGTGCTGTTTCATGCAGAAGATGCTGGCCAACATGCTGGCCGACTTTGAGATGAAAGTTGAGAAGGAAGTGCTGGAGCCGCTCAACAAGCTCAGCGAGGTGAGAATGGTTCCTCTGCTGTTAAAAAGAAGCTAATGTGCACTGCATGTAAAAATACAGATTGAGAATAGATGAGACTGTAATAAAGTGAAGAGACGAAGCCAATAACATGTGAGCATAATAGTCTATACATTACATCTCACACTGGGCCTTACAATGCACTCGATGTCATTCTCTCTTTCTTTCTGAAGCAGGCTTTTACCTTTGTCCTTTTCATTTTAAAAATGTAGATATAAGTAGATACACACGGTGGTGAAACTGAGAGAAAACAGTGCACTCTAATATAACAGCTCACAAAGGTCAGCCTCATAGATGATCAGTTCTTATATACAGTCTCTAACACTTCAGACATGACAAAAGTAGTTTTCCCCTTTCCCTGTTTTGATACAAATACACAGACATAAAGCTAAATAGAAATAAAGCGGCTGATCGTTGGAATATTATCAGATATTCACCATTAGAGCTGAATTGTTCATAAATGTATTAAAAACCCAGAATTTTTAATTTAGATTTCGTTTACTTTCCTTTAAGGATGATTTGCCAGAAATTCTCAAGAACAAGAAGCAATTTGCAAAGCTCACTACAGACTGGAACAATGCAAGGATCAGGTGAGTTATACAGCTTAAAAATATGTCCACACACCAAGTGGCTAACTAGATCTCTTACAACTGTGTGTGTGTGTGTATGTGTGTGTGTGTGTGTGGCCAGGAGCCAGGCCAGCACTGGTCCCCAGGCAAAGCAAGATGGGCTTCGGGAGGAAGTGGAAGAAGCTTGGAGGAAGTTGGAAAGCATCAAGGTAGGAGTACCAAAGAGCACCTGGGCTAAATCAAGCATGTTGTAGTGTGCTTGAGCAAGGCACTGAACCCCCCACCGCCTCTGTGAAATGTGTGGTGCAGTCTTGATCTTGACCTCTGCTTTTTTTTTTTGTCTCTGTAGGACCAATACTCTGCAGATCTGTATCACTTTGCGACTAAAGAAGACGACTACGCTAACTACTTCATTCGTGTGAGCCGCAGTTGTTCTTAATTAATTCAGTGTGCAAGAAAATTAAATTTCATTGCAGGTTTTGCAGAGAGTACTCACAAACCTGTACTCTAACCTCAGACTGCCTCGTAAATCCTTCACTTCTCGTTTGTCCAATTATAGCTTCTCGAGCTGCAAGCAGAATACCACAAAAATTCACACGACTTCCTGGACAGAAACATCACGGAGCTAAAAGAGAATCACAGTCAGAAAGGTGAACTTCGTTTGTGCCTTCATTTAATTTACTGCACCGTCACTGCACTGTTATACATTCTACACAATACATGCAATACACTCTACATGTTCTTATTTCCCGTGTTTGCTTATCTGATTCTATAGAACCAGTGCTACGCCTCTCTAATCAGAAAGTCTACGGGGAGCCTCTGTTGTCTCATCTGTCTCAAAGCAACAGAGAAATTGCTGCACCCATCCAGGAGTGTATTCACATGCTGCTGAGAACGGGCATGGGAGAGGAGGTAGGACTGATGGGAGAAGAGTACAGGGCTCTCAGTGGTGATTCTGATCAATAGTACCTTTACCCGCCTTTGTTTTACAAAGTTTAGCCTGCAGATCGCATATATGCCTGGCTTTTGTTTGAGGGTTTATATCACTCATTTTCACGTCCTGCTGGACATTGATCTCCTTCTGAAAATCGAATTGTGTTGATGCTATATACATTTTTTCCTGGGCCCTGCACTTGAATTTGAGGTGGACTGACAGATCATCTGACTGACTGACATTGCCGTTCGTCTCCCTCTTAATCGCTCTTTCTCTCCATCTGTATCTCGCTCCCCTTCCTCTCTCTCTCCTCGCCCCCTCAGGGCCTGTTTCGTCTGGCGGCGGCAGCCTCAGTGGTGAAGAGGCTGAAGACTTGTCTGGATCAAGGAACGGTGGACCACAGCGAGTTCAGCATGGACCCTCACGCTGTGGCCGGTAAGGATGTGTCCACTTCTTCCCTCAAATTTCCTTTTGAAGCAGGATGGAGGAGTTTCTGTCTTGGACTCTCTTCCTCGTCTGTTCAGTCAATGGGACTTTCACTGCTCATTCTAAATGACCAGTTCCTCTGCTGTTTACTATCTCAGCCCCTGTTACAGCTTCCAGTACTGTAAAATACATCATTTCCCATGCGTTAGAGTATTTTTAGAACAGTATAAAAGCCTTTATGCTATCTATAGAATCTCTCTGCTTTTATCAGACAGAGGGAACTCAGCAATATATATTTATCTGTGTGAGACTATAATGGGTTATTCATCGTTGTTATTTATCCAACAGTACAAAATGGGCAGTAACTCAGTACATATTAAGTCGTTGTTGTTTAAACACAGCTGTGATTATGGCCGTTTATCGCTGAATTTTGTTGACAGGAGCTTTGAAGTGTTACCTTCGAGAACTGCCCGAACCTCTAATGACCTCTGAACTCTACAATGACTGGTTTAAAGCAGCAGGGTGTGTATAAAATCTGCACTTTAAATATTTCTCATTTTACTGTGGTCTGCTTCTCGAATTTGATCTCTGTCTTCACAGGGAAAAAGACTTGACCGAGAAGCTGGAGATGTTCAGAGTTCTGCTGAAGAAACTGCCGCCTGAAAACTACAACAACCTCAGGTTTGTGCTCATTGTGTTCACTTTTATTCCAGTCACAATCACATGGCTCTCTAACATCCTGCGTCTCCTTCCTTCTCCCTACTTGTTTTGTGTTTTATCTCTCCTCTCTCTGTCAGGTACCTGGTCCAGTTCTTGTCTCTGTTGTCCGAGCAGCAGGCTGTGAACAAGATGACGCCCAGTAACATTGCCATCGTGCTGGGGCCAAACCTGCTCTGGCCACGAGCTGAGGGGTACGAATGAAACGGCTTGTCTCTTTGTCTTCAACCTGTGTGTGTGCTTTTACAGTACCCCATTCATTCACGTTTCCCATCCAAATGTAGAGACTCCCTATGAAGAACAGTGTTAATGTCATATTCTTCAGTCTGAGCCTTTGCATTTCCTCTGTAGGGAAGCTGCTCTGTTTGACATGGCGTCAGCCTCCTCAGTCCAGGTGGTCACCGTCATTGAGCCTCTCATTCAGAACAGCTCCAGCCTCTTCCCTGAAGGTATTCACAGCTGAGCTGTCATTCCATCAGCCGCGCCATAACAGAATCTGGAACCTTGTTATTTATTGCTTGTTTCTGTTTTGATGTGTTTGAAAACACAACAGAAATGCAGCTGATATAAATGTTATTGTAAAGCAATAACAGGATGGAAATGAGCAAATCTTGCGGCACCCCAGGGTGCTGCTGCACCCACTGTGGAAACTGCTTATTTAAACCGCTTTATTTGGAGGTAAAAACTGAAAGTAAACACACCCAGTGCACAGGAAATGCTGCCAACGACTGAAAGTACAGCAGGTCGTCGAAGATGAACCAAGAAGTCAGTCTGGAAACTGTGATTAATGTGATTAGTGTTTACAGCAGACAGTTTGGACTATGATTTTACCCAGATGCACATAGCTTGGATGTGGATTTGTTTAAAATTCATCTGATTGTTTGTTTGTGTTCTTACCCAGTTGTGCTTCCTCTTGCATCTTAGCAATAACCTAATAATTGCAAAATAAACTGGAATTGTTCTGTAAAATATAAAGCTCTCTATTTGATGTAACACTCTTATTTATTTGTTATTTACTGTGTTTTGTTTTGGTCAGCTGTATCCTTTGAAATCCCAGACCTTCCTGAGGTCCCGGATGTGACCGTATCTACTCCTGTTGTCCAGTCTATGCTCGCAGAAAAGGAGAAACTCAGCAGAGCAGTCTCCTCTTCATCCACAGCCTCCTCATGCTCCTCTTATCACACGCCTCTCTCCAAGACAAACAGGTACCCTTTTGTAAGGAATCATAAACTGTTTTCACTGCTAAGCCTCAAACGATCAATGGAATGATAATAATGACAAACTTACTGCCGTATTTTATGACGTAGGAGAGTTAAAGCTGCAGTTGGGCCTCATTGGGCCTCATTGCAGTTTAATCTTTTTATCTATTTCTTTCCATCAGCACAGCCTCTCAGGACAGTGGTGGCTTCTTCCTGGTGAAATCTGGCTCTGGGAGTCACAGTGGCACCTCCACATGGGCCAGTCCTGTAGCTGAGCCAGCAGCACCAACCCAACAGAACACAACGTCCAGTAGCTCATCATCCCTCAATCCCAGCTCTGGTCCGGCCTCTAATACTTCTGCTGCCTGCAGCTCGACGGCGAACCAGGCCCCATCCCCTCTTCCTAGAGCCTCAGGATCAGTGCCAAACCAGGGTCAGACCAGGAGTCCCACCCAGAAGCAGTGTTCAGATCAAGGCCAGCTGGAGCCAATTTTGGAGCAACCGCCAGACTCTCCCAAAGCACTTGTGAAGATCACCTCACCATACAAACGTAGGTCAAAGTACTCTGACCTGAGTGGCTGTGTAAAGGTACATTCAAACAGATCCAGTTGGGAATAATGTATTTGAAATCTGGAAGATTTACTCCTTTGTTCAAGTTGGTTTGGCCATGTGAGGAAAAGGCTGTTTGACAACCAAGTAATTCTATATTACCACAACAAAAAAGGAAAACCTCAGTAATAGTGGGTGTGTTCACCCTTCAGTTGTTCTCTTTAGCACAGGGGCCCTCCAGATATCTAGCATTACACTTTCATTTAGTCGGGGGACTTTGTGACTTTTAGTCCCTAGTACAGATCAAGCTCCAAAAACACTAGATCCGACACAGTAAAATGAGAACTATTTAAAGTGCATTTGCATGGCACATGTCCAAATCTTTCAAACTCTGTGCTTCAAACTCACAACTCAGGCTTTCTATTAAAAGTCTGATGCTTTAGACCCAAGCCAGGATAACCCTGATGGCATCACCATGACCTCATCAGGGTTATTTGACTCTATGAATCTCCTTTCAAAGCCACATAAGACAGTATACAACAGTTTTCAAAGGTCAAGTGGCATTTCTCATGACAAGTAAACCAATCTTCATGTGTAAAACTAGTGAACTTCAGCTTGAAGTGGCCCCAAAACTTATTTTCCTACCGCAGCTGTCCCTTTATTCATTGTTGTTTTAGGGCTGAGGACACAGGCAGGTCTCATTCTTCATGTCTCTTTCTATTGTCTTATTTCACATTCTTTTCGTTTATCCTTCTTCCTCCCACATAGTCAAAGTGGTGACGTGCTAGCACAAGTCAACAGAGAGAAAATAAATTACCGCTTGTTGTAGAAATCAGGAAGTACACAGGAAACAGGAAGACTCACACCACTGACCAAAATATCAGCCTCTTACATTGATGTAACTACTTCAGAGTTGTGTAGAGGCTGAAATACAAAGTCTTGTCATCCTGACATGTAATAAGTACATGAGAGTGGACGGTGGATTAATTCCTGCTTTTTTAGGGGTGTACCTTCATTTTCATATCCACAGATATTGATATTATAGATATATTATAGACTACTGTCTTGCATCACAACCTCATCGGTATTAGTCACCTTTGTCATTTTCCTACTGTCTTTCTTTTCTCTTCATCCAGCAAAAAGATCCTTCAACCCGATTAAAGCTAACGAGAATGCGACGGTTCAGTTCACCAAACCAAGAGCCCCAGGACCTCCCAAGCTCCAGGCACCTCCACACCCCGCCACAGCCCCGGCAGCCACGAACACTAGGAACCCACCGATGCCTGCACCTCGAGGTCAGGCGCCCAGCCTCAAAAAGCCTCCACTGAAAAAGCCTGGACTGAAAGCACCAAACTGCCCTCCACCACTTCCTCCACCATCACAGGAAAAAGAAGTTCCTTCTGTAGCACAGTGAGCAAAATTATATATCATGAGTTAATCATGATAATATTCTTCTTATGGCTGGTAAGGAGCAGCTGAAACACTTTTGTGTTTTGTGATAAAAACATCTACCCTGTTCAGTATCGTCAATCTGTGCTGTTCAGGATTTATTCAGGAGTTGAAGTGTTGCATTTACTTTCTTTTGGTCTTCTCGTGTTTTCATATCGAGTATCATTTATTTATTTGTCAGTTACTAGTGTCCTGTATTTCCCAGAATGCAATGTACACTACCGGTCAAATATTTTAGAACACCTCAATTTTTCCAGCTGTTATTGAAATGTACATAATTCAGTATCTCAGTGTTTCTGAAATTAAAGCATAGAACAAATAAACAATTGGAGATTAAAAAAGAAACACAGAATCTTCTTATTGAACTAAACTTAATTTACATTTTTTTGCTCATCCAGCAGCCAGACACACTCACTCACTCACCAGACATTCTTAATACAATCGAAATCAAAGATTTTTCAGAAAGTTTGTTCTCATGCTTTTGCAGAAGTTCCTACAAATGTGTTGCACTTGCAGGTTGCTTTGTTTTCACCTTTCTTCTATAAGACCAACCAGTCTTACTTTACTCACCTTTCTGATAGCCGGATACAGCACTACTTCCTGCAGTACTGTATGGTCCTAATAATGCATCAGAGGGTGTAGTAACACAGTTTGTTCCCACTCTCCCTTTGTACAGAGGGCTTGTAAGTCATTGACAAAAGTTGTGCCACCTGCAGGAATCGTTTGATTTAACTTTAAAGGGTTCATTTACTTCCATTGCTGCAAGAGAGCTGTAAGTTAACCAATTTCTTAATCCCTGAAAAAGTTTGTTTTCTACAAAATGAACATGTTTTTCAGTTTTTGGTGACCTAAACTTGAGCTGCTTAAATTTCATAAAAACTGGAGGAGGTGTTCTAAAACTTTTGACTGGTACTGTAACTGCAGTATCCGTGTAAGCTGAAGTACAAGCAAATTATTTTATGAACCTTAAGGCTGAATTGGGGTTTGACTTTTCATTTGTTAAATCATGCTCCACCCAAAGTCTGCTTCTCACAGAGGACGATGGCTGTGGTCAGTTTGAATTCGTGTCAGTCACAACAGGTTTATACGTAAATAAAACGCTATTCAGCCTAATTAAAAACATCTTTATTGTCAATTTATATCATCATAGTATATCATTGGTACTGACTGCAGCATATGGATGTGAATTGCACTATGTACTGCAGGTGCTCATACTGTAAGTACATATTTATAGGAGGTCAGTTGATATCTTCATGTACAGTTGTATAAAAGAACATAAAAATGACAATTCTTCTATAAAAAGCAATACAGGAGTCGGACTTCATATTCATAAAAGGTGCACGAAGTATCTATATAGAAGGTCTGCAGCATAAAATGAACAATTATATGGTTCAGGCTTTAATTGCTTCTAGCAAATACCGGTATTAACTTGTCATATTCCCTCAGTCTGAGCAGTTTAACATCTGAGATGTCTGCGTGTCTCTGTGTGACGAGGCTGATCCTGAGATTCCAGATCCCTCATCAATGCTCTTCCCTTTTTCTTTCCTGGTAGTGTATTCCTGAGTGAAAAGCTGACGAGAGACTGTAGTGATGTCAAAAGGTTGCAATAAGATTAAATCTATTTTTTGAATCCCCACTTCCTTTCTCTCTCTCTTGTCATTAGAGACCTGGACTTGCACTGAGAATCTTTTCCCCTCTTGTGGGTGAGGAAGTGTGTAAAGTATAAAGTGAATGACAGGCTTTGTAGCTTCTACATTGAGTAATGCTGGTGTTTCCACTGTGACGTCTGCAATCTTAACCACATTATCTGGTACATCATCACTTTCCACGCCTCCTTTTTGTTTCAGTCTTTTGAAAAAAAAAAAAAGCAGTCTCCCTTTCTGTGCTGAGCTTGGAAAATTCTTTCACTCCTTTTAGATACATTCAACCACGTGTTTGCATCAAAACTGTACATCCTTGAAGCGTAATTCTATAAAAGATCCAGTATTACGGATACTGGATTCAGGTTGTAGTTTTCATAGTCTTCTTGGCAACAGAGCCAGCCTCGTTGACCGTAAAAAGATTTTAGGTAATTGATTTGGAATTATAGAGAAATCATACATCAGTTAATGATTGTTTTTAGTTTTGTGTGAAAACATCTCAGATTTGCTCAGCTCAGACTTTGATTTCGTCCTCGTCGTCCATGTAACTGTAGGACATTTTCTTCTTGGGCTGGCTGATGCTCCTCATCTCTGAATCTGCATCCTCCATCTTGCTCTGTCCCTTTAAGAGGCTGATGCCATAATGGCGCGCGAGCACATCTGTAGTGCTCTGGAACCGCTCGTTTTCCATCCCCATTCCCAACCTCGCTCGTTCAGGAGACCCCATCACCACATCAGGTACTTTAACAGAAAGCCCGACTGCGTTCACCTCCATCACAGTTTCCTCCTCTTCCCAGTCAGGTGCATGCGGGCTCTTCTGGCCCCCACAGTCCTCCCTCAGCAGGGAATCCACGTACGAGATCGTGGCTGAGTCCATCTCCGATCCCTCGTTGGTCAGCGCGCACGCTGACCCCGCCTCCTCTCCCTCCCAGGCATGGCCATGCTCCTCCGGGTGGACGTCGATCAGGCCGAACACCTCGCTCATGAGGGAGGGGCCAAGGTCAAAGGTGAAGGTGTCCAGGGAGGCGAGGGAGGGGAGGGAATCAGAGAAGGCAGTGGTGCTGGGTTTGGGGTCAGAGGTCACAATCGTGGTGGAGCAGGTGGATAAGATGGCATCAGTGGGGTCGGTCAGAGAGCCTCGGTGGACGTTAGGGGAGCAGGAGGTGGGGAGGGATATGGAGGGCTGCTGACGCTCAGAGCGGGAGAGACGAGGCAGAGTGACGAAACCAGACTCCAGACCTGAGGAACACACACAGATATCAATTTATGAAAACCAAGCAGAGGTTTTTCTGTCTTCTGTACTTTTACTTTTGTATTACTGCACCTTTTAAAAGAATAGTTTTCTTTGTTAATTACTTTGCTCCTAAGATTTTCCATGCACAGTGTACTTAGTAGTTATATCTTTTCTCAAAAACAAACGATGATTCAGATCATTATGCAGTCTCTCTTTTAGCATGATTTAATATGCAATTCCAACAGAGGGCGTTGTAAACCCATCTGACAACATCCTGTGTGATGAGGACAAGCCAGCAAAAAACTGAAGCTGAAGTGAATCGTCTGCCCAACGCTGCCAGATCACTTAACAAGTCACACACTCACACTCTCCCCTGCCTTCATGACCCAAACGGGTAAATTACCGCAGCACTTCTCAGTGCCAGCCATTTCTGGATGTTTTTCATTCCAACCAAAGAAAACTGCATCTGATTTCACAGATTAACACACTTTAATCAGAGAATAAGAAAGAGGTAATCAGTGAAACCAGCTTCTGAAGTGTTTGTTGGGATGTAAACCTGGAGGATCTCTACCATCTATGTGCCATGATAGATAATTACTGAAGGGTAAAGTAGCTTCAGTTATTGCTACAAAAATAAGCTCAGTGTTATCTTCTTTATGTTGACGTTTTTAGGTAAAAACTATCTTGAAAAGGGCAATGCTAAGTATTTTAAGTCAAAATATTCTAAATTTAACTAAGATTACATAAAGAAAACGACAGGTACACAGAGAGGGCCAGTAAAAAGTCTATGGATCAGAGGGCAGGACCAGAGAGTGTATTTCTTTGTTTCTTAAGATATGAGTGGACCCTCCAACTAAACCAGCTTTTTGTTAAAATGCTGCCCCGTATTTGTTTGGAATATGAATTTGACAATTAGCCATATTTTACACATTGGCCCTTGAACAGCACATACAGTTTTACACTCACATAAAAACTCTCAAATAGATCAAATTAGGTCCTCAAAATGTTTTCTCTGTAGTCATGTATTCTAATCGTTTAATCTAAAATAATAGCTTTTAGCTTAGCTTTGCAAAAAAGACTGGAAGGACATGGAAACAGCTTTGTTTGTTGAATCCGTACAAAAGCGTAAGAGTAAAAATGTGTGGATCTTATCTAACTCTAACTAAACCAGTAAGTTAATTACATAATCAAAAATTTCTAAAAGTTCAAGAAATCAGCTTTCCTGTTTGTTGTATTTGCATTCACGAACCCCCTCAGGCACACACATTCTTTCACACACACACATACACACACGCCCACACACAGAGGGGAGGTCAGACTGCCTGATCCATGAGCATGGTGTTAATGTGGGTCATTCAAACAGCCTCTCAGACGGCTTGTTGCCAGTTCTGTCTGGATCTCTCTGTGTTATCACTGCTGCTGATTATGAGCCAAGGTGATTCATAAGGACATCTGGGGCAAATCTGTTTCCCAAATACTGGGTAGACCAGACGGATGAGTTTCCTTGCAGCTCCACAGATGGTTGCCTCTTCTCGGCAGTTTCCAGTTAACACTGGTTAACTCATTTGACCTTTGCCCAAGTATTTCACTTTGTTTAGCAACGCGTCCATTACACAAACAAAAAGCACCTACCCTTAAACTTAAAGACCATTTTGGGATATGGTGATGTACTCTGCTTAATCCTTGAATTTCCACTGCATGTTGGACTATTTTGGGAATACAAAACACTGATGGTGTAAGTTCCTGAATTAAAGAACAAAAGCTTCTTTCCACAATTATAAGAGGAGCAATGCATCATAAAGCCAGCAATTTTCGCACAAACAGAGGCCTGCAGACCAAGCACAAGGCATCTTCTGTAATTTTGTTTAATCCCTTTCACATTACAGTCATTTGAACCATTGTTGATGTAAACATATTGATTACAGCATCTCTAAGAAAAAGATATTACGATACTCACCATAAGAGCTTTTCGTCTCCTCTGGTGTACTTTGGGAACTGGGAAAGAGCACTTTGGTGGTGGGACTTCCATTAGACATATCCACGTCCAGCCTGGGGAGGGAGATGGCGTTCTTGATGATGGGAGAAACGGCAGGAGGTGGCGGTGACAGATCCTTGGATCCTTCTCTGGGTCGGTTGTCAGAGCCCCTCCTGATTTGACGGATCGTCCTTGAAAAGAACGCTCCAATCTTGTTGTCAGGGGTGGAGATAGAATCTGTTTCCCTGTTGTTCCCATTGGCCGTCCCGCCGTGGTTGCTGAGGAAGGAGGTGTCCCCGAACACGTCGCCGCCGCGGCCCACGTGCATGGTATGGCGGAAGTCACCCAGAGGTGGACTGATCATGTCCACCGTGAGGTCAGTTTTAAAGCGGCGCTTGCTGTGGGAGTGTGAGACCAGACCTTTCAGGCCTGACAACTTTTCCTGAAGATTCATGGCTTAATACTTCTTGAAAACCAAACTGAAAAAAATGTCTTGAATGGCTTTTAATCCAAACGAAAGGCAAAACTGAACTAGAAAGTCCAACTTTTCTTGTCTCAGATTTATGCAAAAATCACTGACAGTTCAGCAGTCCAAAGTCCAGACCTGAAAAATAGCTCTGAAAGGTTATTCCAAGATCTTGAAACCATGTAATTTCTAAAGCTGAAAAGTTGAACTCCAGGCCTGCAGCGCCAAATAGTTCAATGGAATATTATCTCTGTTTATCATGTGCAGGCCAAACTCTGTCCCGCTCTTTGTAGCTTGTTGTTACGCATAGCTGACATAAATTGAGGAGAACACTATGCAGTTGTGTTCCTGGTGGCAGCCGGGCCAGTTGGAGTATGGTCAGGTTTGCCTGGCTTGCTTTGTGCTTTGGCTTTGTCGACATCAGCTCAGAAATAGGTCCAGCTGCAAACGGTTCTGTGGTTGCACCATGGAACCATCTATTGAGAGTAAAAACAGGGAGAAAAACATCTATCTTTAAAATGTGGACAGGGATGTATTTGATTTTGAGGGCTGTTAAGAGAAATGCATGACGAGTTGATTCTGTAGAAGTTGAGATTCAGTGAGAGAGACCATTCTGCTTTCCTATTCTGAATACTCTATGTAGTTGTAACGTAACCTCACTGCATTTTGGACAGATCTGTCTTTCCGCAGGTTTTTTAGGATTCCGCGTTCCAAAGGTCCGCTCGTCTGGAACCATCTAAATTTAGACCACAGTCGCTCCTCTGTGCAACAAACCAAAGTCTGCGTCTTAGCCATGAAATGGGGGGACTTTCAGGGAATTCCTGCTTCCATTTTGTTCTGCCTTGTCTGATGTGAAGGTTACACAAAGTTCATGTTACATTTCACTGAAAAGACTTATCACGCTTTTAGAGCAGAGCAGCAGGCCTCATTCAGCAGCCTTAAATTTGTTTATAAACAGGCAAAGTATGCTCAGCCAGATAGGAAGAGATAATGAAAATTTCCTGATAAGAAAATCACTGCTGCTACTTGGCAGTACTGCTCGACTGTCAGTATGGAGGAGTATGGAGGCCCAAAACTGACAAAGTAGAAGGCTGAAAAAAAATTATACAGTAAAACGTAAAGAAAATCAAGCTTTACGGTTTTCATTTTACAGCCAGTCAGTTGGTAAGATAGAGAAAAGCTATTTTGTTCCTTCACCTCCAATACGTTGAGGAAATAAAACCTATTTACTCTTCTATTTATTTTTCACTGCTTCAAGTTATTGTTCAACTTCTTAGGTTTCCTGTATAGTGCCATAGTATCAGTAATCAGTTACTGATTTCCTATTTCCCATTTAAATGTTTTCATTTGAGCAATGAGAGAACTGCGTAGCTCGCTAGCGTACACAGGTACCTATACAATGAGAAACAGTCTTATTAGCTGCATAAATTAAGCAAACCTTCATGCAGGTAATGTTAATCAGCCTTATACTTCATACTGACTGTAGTGTTGTTTTATAACCTTGTAACAGTAGCTGAATCATTTTAGCCAACAAGCTAATACTAACAAAGCTGCTCTTATACACCAACTTCTGTCTCCATAACATTATCTTCCATTCGCTGCAGCATTGGTTGAGGCTTCTCTTTTTAGCTTTATATTCCTTTCTAAACTCATCCATACGTCATCCCAGTTTGACTAACAGTAATGTTAATTTATGTATTCTGTTATAATTTTGACTCGACTGACAGCCTATTACTGCCTTTGTCGGTTTAGGTGCTCCATACATCCATAAGTCTGTAATAAAGGCGGACAAAAAACTGGCCCGTAGTCAGGTGTTGTTCTTTGCCAGCAGAGTAATGGATATCCAATTCTAAAATATTTTGATAGCATAAAGCAGCCCTGACAAGGACCTCTGGTTCTCTTTAAAAGCTTTCCACTGCAGCAGCTAAATGTGGGCGGGCTTCCCACGCAGGCAGGGCCCCGTCTGGCTTCATTAATGACCTGCCATGGTTCACAACGTGGGGATTGCGTCAGGTCCAAGGCAGCCCTTCTAATTTGCTGCTGACCGCAGTCCCAGGCCCTCCACTCCACTTCCCCTGGCTGGCTTTTAAAGAGGGGCATCTGGGAGCGTAGAGGGAGGAAGCACGCCACATACCAGCGCTGAGCAGAGCCATATCGAGGCTCACAAAGGGATGCCAGGGACCAGTATACTGAGGTGTGATGTTGAATCTGAGACGGCATGAGCCTTCGGGGACCTTGTGCACGTTCCCATGAACCGCGCTGAAGCGACAGGGCACCTCTCTGATTCAAACAATCCCCTAGTGATTGTGGTCACATACACAAAGGCACTCATGCTCTTCTGAATACAGGAAAAATCTTGTCTTGCTATGTCAAGGCTGAACAATAAAAAACCTCAGTCTAATTGATAACCTACAGTATTACAGGAATACACATGGGGCCATTAATTACTGGCTGTTTTGTCTCTGCCTGTAATCCTGTTAAAGACCTTTGACCACAGCTCAGAGGGGGTTGCTCACTCCGACTCCTCTTATGTAGTTGGACCCTCCGGGCAAAGCTTATTTCATCTGAACATATGCTCCTGTCCAGCTGAACTCTCCCTCCCTCCTCTCTGTGGTTCTTCTTTGCACTTGCTCTTCTGTTTTCTAAGTTACACAAATACACCAGGAATTATATAAACTACATGAAAAGCACCACAAGAACAAAAAACACCAAGATTTTTAGTCTTTAAAAAGATAAAACGTTTAACCCTATAATACCAGTATCGGCCTGATTCCCTGCTTCTTGGATGTCAGAAAAATAAGGGCTCTCTCAACAGGGGCAACTCAGACATACCCTGGATTATCCTCTAATCCCTCATCTCCTCCATTACCCCTGTAAGGCACCGCTTTATGGGCAAGGCCTGGCTGCTACCACCCAGGTCTGCTGGTCCTCTGGTTCAGATTCCTGTCAGAGAGCAAACAAAACACAAAGTGAGTCTGAGGGAGGAAGAGGAGAAAAAATAAAGTTTCATTTTCAGTAAGAGGAGTGAAGGGGGAGGATGGCAAATCGGAGCAGAAAAAGGGATGAAAGAAATGATGTAATGAGATGTAAGAGAAAAGGTCAGACGAGGAGAGGAAGCGAGGGGAACGAGAGGTGAGGGGTGAAGGGATGAATGATGGAAAAACGTAAGAGAAAAGTAGAGAAGAGGAAGGAATGTGGAGTCTGAGATATTAAAGATCCAGTAAGATTTCAGTGAATGGATCTAATCAGAGAAAAATGCCGTTTAGGAAGACGTATAATCAGATTGGTCATCTTATATATTACAATGACTATTAAGTCTTAGAGTCTTTCCTCTTTTGACACTTGTTCAAACCTTGAAATAAATTGTCAGTAGACCAGACATTACTGCATTAAAACTTCAATTTCAGTTCAGCTTTTAGCTTCAGTTTTAAGTTGCTTTCTTTGGGAAAGTCACAATTCAGGGGATTTCGGCTTATTCATACATCACAGACAGGCTCAATAAAATATTTCCATGTCACTATGTACAGTATTTTCTTGGGGTGGCTTTGCTGGATATAACCCATAGTAACCACAGTCTAACAGGAGCCGTGTGTGTTGTCTGTTGTGTGTGTGTGTGTGTGTGTGTGTGCAGAGACATTCCTGAGCAGAGCATCGGTCGGTGGAGTCTTTCTCTCGATTACGACCATCAAATATCCTTCTTCTCAACCTCAGTGCTGATTGAAACCACGTTTGGGTCTAAACCTCCATTTTTTTCTCCGTCATTCTCGCTTCTCCTCACTTTCTCTCTATTTCTCTCAGTTCTTACCCTCTCATTTCTTTTTCTTCTCTTTAATTGTCTCTCCTTCTCTGGTCTTCTCTTTCTTTTTCCATCACTTTTCATTCATTCTTTATCTTCGTTCCCCATTCCTCCTCTTTCCATTTTTCCTTCCCTTTCCCTCTTTTTTCCTCTCTTTTTCTGTCTCTGTTTGCTTCTTCAATGCATTCTTCTGCTTTCCCTTTCATGTCTTTGTTTCTCTTTGAGTGTCTTGACTGACTTAGGAAGGCTGAAACAGCCTAACTACGACAGCTGTTGGGCCCACACACACAAACACAAACACATAATCTCTGCTTTTCATGACTCAAAAATGTTTATGAAGCTCTATGTCTGTGAAGATTCTCAGTCTTCCAGAAATTATTTAGAAATTACTCTGCTATAGTTTTTCTGGATTAAAATCAGGAACGTGTTCGTGTTTTATTGCAGGTCTTACCCTCCCTCCTCTGCCCGTCACCTCTCATGTCCTTCACTCACTAACCCCGCTAACCAGGTGAACAAACATACAAGATAAGGCCGCATTTTTCAGGCTCACCCTTTGAGTTCCAATTACCTCCCTATTTTCACCATCCACGCTCAGTCTGAATCCAAGCTAAACATGGCTACACTTCCTCTTTAGCCAAGAAAACACTTTCATGCTTCAACAAATACCCATACTCTCCGAGGCTCTCTGCTTCCTGCATCTGCTAGAACCGACAGTCCCAATTTGCCCTCTTTGTTGTCTCTGTTTCTGTTTATATCTTTTCTGTGCTCGAACAGAAACTAGCCTCTTTTCTTCTCTTCTACAACCATCTCTATTTATTTGATATTTGCCATGGTACAGATATTAAATTAACAAGAAATTACGGTGCAGAAACGCCAAAGATATATATTTGAGGTAACATCAATACTGCCATTAGCTTGTCCACCAGAGGGCAGTGACATGTTTGTTGTTTTAATCTTGAAAAGGGTCTTAAAGATGTATTTGCTGGCTACAGCCATGATACCGTGCTAAAAAGGTAAGGCTAAAGCTGTGTAAACAGAGCTGGTAATGTTAGTTAGACATGCCAGCGATTGCAGTTTGCGTAAAAGCAGATAAACAGACTGCTCTTTTGTGTTAACCCTTCACGCTATTTGAATGTAAATTATCACTGCAGCTATATCACTCTCTATAGCTTAAAGCTCTATAGCTATAGGTTAATTGCCTGCTATCCCTCAACATGAAGCCTTGTTGAGCAACAGATTTTGTTGTCTATTTTCTCACCAATCGGATTATTGTAAGTTTCATTTCTGAGTTTCATATCATGTAGTTTTCGGGAAAACAGGGAAAGGTGGATACTGTCCAGAGCTGGGTAAGTTTTACAACCAGTTGTGAGAAAAGTTCACATGTAATCAGAAAATTAACTTATATACAGTAACCTGTACGCTTAAGGTTTGTTCACAGATTTGGGTGTTGGTGGAGATAACTTTTCCCATGTTTCTCTCCACATAGGCCAAAAGTCAGAGCAGCGATCAACCAACTGGCTACATGATCTGTTGGTTGTTGACCAGTAATTGATCAGCGCGGTCTCTTACAGTTAAGTATATTCCTTTACTGGGGGGTTCGGTCATGGTGTTAGATGAATGACTTGTGACCATTTGGTGATGACAGACCATGATGGAGCACTTTATCCAAGATCAGCATGTGTGGCCAAAAAAAAAAAAAAAAAGACAGGGAACCCTGTGGTGTGAAAACAAATACAGCAGCCGGATTCAGAGTTCGCAGCTCTGCAACTGACCCTTTCCTGGCTGCGTCAGTGACACCCAAAGGTCACAAAGGGCCCCCCTCAGAGGAATGTATTACTTAGGTTAAAAAAAAGACAAGGAATAGAGGGAATGTCTATACTCATTTACTTTATCAAGTGCTTTTAAATGTACTGTATCATTATGGTAAATCATATGAGGGGGATGTACAGGAAACATAGTACACACAGGTGTTAATCATCTGCTGCTGGCTGAATCAAGTGCATACAGGACACAAACATATCAAAGCATTTACTTAAGAAGGACATACTGTACGCCTACTCAGGAGAGACTAACAGAGAGAATTACAGAGCTGATTAAACATGAAAAAGTACCACAGTAAGGAAGACTGGATCTATCGCTGCACGTTGGTTATTGGATTTTGTGTTATTATCACTGAAGCATGCTGGCTTTTTATTGATCACTGCTGTGCATGTTTGTTGATTGGTGTGCTTCAGCCAGCCAACGAGCTCTTCTATCAATGTGACTCTGTGTGTGTGTGTGTGTGTGTGTGTATGTGGTATTTCACATGGTGGCCTCCCTCACAGCTCACCAGCAGGTTGTAGGGGGTCAAAAGGCCGCTGCCCCCCCTCCCAACTTGTAATGAGTCCAACACTCGGCTCCCAACTTCAACTTCACCATGTCGTGTTCCATGGAATCAGTACATCTTGGTAATGTCAGTGACATGTATGAAAATTGATAGGTTATGTCATGTAACCGCTGTAATTACAAGGCAGAGTGATAAAAATCAAAGCGCTGCCAGATCTTATTCTGACCGGGGCTGCAGTGGGGAAATAGTAATGATATACTGCTGCCTCTGCTCCTGAATATAAATTATACTGGAGAGCAGATTGAGTTTCATGTCAGGGATCTGAGAAGACTTATCACAGCAGTGAAACAACTTACACAGCAATATAATACAGTTTGATCTTTAAAACCACATCTGATAACAGTTTGGTTTCAGTCAACATTTTTACAAGCCTTAATGGTATTGCCTTATCTGACACCAAGCTAAATATGTTTGCTTTATTTTTCCACATAGCAGGAGGCTTTTCTTCCAACTGACTAATGAATACAACTACAATTTCAGTTGAAAAAAAACCCCCAACACTGCTAATAATTAATCCCCTGATATGCAACTAACAATTATTTCAACAGGCAATAGATCACTTCTTTCTATAAACTCTCCAAACAATAGTAAGTATCAGAGGATAAAATTCAAATACAAGCAACACTAAAAACAGGAATGTTATTTTCTTGTCATAGGAATATTATGGGATTTACAGGCTATAAAATACCTATAATGATGAAGTTTCAATCCACACAGACGAGTTTTTATGCTCCGTAACGTCACTATAGATTCACTATCACTACTGCAACCACATTCAAAGTTTAAGATTATAGACAATAAAAGTGCCATAAAGTCTACATGAACTTATCACAGAGTGCTACAGGCTCTTTGTGCGTCTTTCAGAGGAAGGACAAAGAGTGATTTAACGTCAAAATTGATAATAAACTCACCCCAGGAAACGCGGCCACGAAGAAACGGAGACTGGTTGACTCCAGTTTAATTATCTTTCCAGTCGAAACGTAATATAAGTTGGTGTGGTCCGAGTGAGCCGCTGGTGCAGCCGGACTGCCCCGCTGATGCGCCGGGTGTGCGGAGCGGCGCGGCGCGGAGGATGAGGAAAGGGGCGGGCCGTGGATCAGATGCCACTGAAACCGTCAGAGGACCACACCAGCGGCTCCCACACTGTCTCATGGTTAACACTTCAAATTGACGTCTCTCTACAACATGTCAATTGACTTGTCGGCACGATTTGAAGCAAAAAGTAAACAGTTCTTTTAGAGCCAGAGCAGGGGGCGCTGTACCTTCATGTGGGAACCCAGTGTTTGAGGCTCCCCCAAGTCAGTGCTTCAGAATAATTCAAATGTTTGAGCTGATGTCATTTTCTTTTCATAAGTTCATAATTAACACGCTATTATTCAGATGGGAGTTTTTAAGAGAACATTTGTTCAAAAGGGAGTTAACCTATGACAGAGTGAAACATAGGCCACCCGGCTCCTGTCAAGTGCTAATCATCAGACTTTATCAGCTGAGGATCTGCTGACTTGTAGCTCAATGGAAACACATAATTATGAAATTGTTTCATAGTGACTGTGTCCCTTATTGTCTAATAGGTAACCACAATTTCATGAGTCAGTTTAAATGTGACACCGGCTTTGACCTCAAGGGCAGCACAGTGGTGCAGTGGTTAGCACTGTTGCCTCACAGCAAGACGGGGTCCAGGTTTGAACTTCTGATGCGATGGTCAGATTACCTTAGCATAAAGCTTGGAAACTAAGAGAGACAGCGAGCCTGGCTTTGTCAGTAGCAAATCTGCCTACCAGAACCTCTCATTGAAGAGCACGTTTTATCTCATTCGCTTAATCTGTTCAAAGAGCAGAGTGGAAAAGCAACTATTTGTGGTTTTACCGGGGAAGATAGGAAGGGTTTATTTATTTATTTATTTATTTATTTTTTACCTTCAGACAGAGCCAAGCTAGCTGCTTCCTGCTGTTTCCAGTTTTTAGGCAAAGTTAAGCAAAACATCGTCGTCTCGTAGCTTTATGTGTAATGGACAGACATGAGAGATGTACAGTTATTACTGTCATATTTCTGCTGTTACATTTTAATTACAGTTTCATATCTTTCAGCACTTCTCAGTGTCTGTTGATAAAGTTGATATGCTTGTTAAATCAGTACACAGGAGATGTGGTGATGTAGTTTTTGTGTTTTAAAAGCTGTGAAAAATCCACACAATGTAAGATGAAAAACCCCCTAGAGGCAGTTTTCCATGCTGGCAATGTTTCCATGTAATTTTTAAATTTGAAAACTGTTTGACCTGAAATCCTGAAAAAAAAAAAAAGTCAGTCTGTTCATGCTTGCGATGATTCTACTAAGAGTTAAGTCCAGTTGAGTAAAGAAGTCCCAGCATTAATTAGGTGAACTGCTCCATGACTGACTGCTGCAAAGCTTCATCCAACACTCAGAGAACAACAGCCGCCAGAGTTGTAGCCCCAAAAAGTGCACATGTCAATGGTCCCACTCTGACCTGTCCAACAGGAAACAGAGCCTTATCAACAGGAACAGAAGCATCCTCACCCTGTCCTCAAAGGCTTGTAACTGTCGTTAAAGCTCCAAGGTGGCCTGTTAGTCTGCCAGCGGCCGCCACAGCTGATGACACTGCAGCCACATGCCACTTCTGAGAACGCTGCCACACTCACACTCCTGGTACGAGAAACACACACACGCACACGCACACATACGCAGTACAGTGCTCACACGTAGGCAGGCAGAAGTAAACACATGCACACACAATCTGGAAAGCCACCGTTCACTGCTTTAGACAACACCCTTCCTCTTTTCACTCAGGCTTAGGTTATTTTATGTTCACACGTTTTTAAGAGAAAGATTTGGTTTTCTGGTTAAATTTGCATGTGTTATATTTATTTAAAAAAAAAAAAAAAGTCATACTCTGTTCTACAGTAAATTTCAGACAAAATCCACCAAACTACCTCTTGACTGGTTCCCACTACAGTTACTAAAATCTATCCTCTTCCTACATGAGCAGCAGATTGGACTGATGATGACTGGACTTTGATGAAACTTTGGGAAATTATCCATGTTAGTGGTCCCCTTCAGTACTTTCACAATGACAATGCCTGGACTAAACTAAGTAACAAATTTGGTTACTTGTTAGTGATTGGCCCAGAGTGTGTGGATGCATTTGTTGGGACAACACATTTACTTGTTAGCCAATAAGGATGCGATATTTTTAGAGCGCTACTTTCAAATATTTTTTTATTATTGTTAGAGCATCAGCAGATTTATAGTTTGTTTAGTTAGAAAAGGGCTGAATGTCTTTTAAACACAGACACTGTTTAATACACACTTCTTGCGTGTGTGTGCATGTGTGCATTCCACAGCCGAGTGTGTCAAACAGCACGTCTGTATTTGGTCGGCCATCTCTCCTGCTGTCACCTTTGCCCACACTTCTCGGGTATGAAGAGCAGGCGCGGCCGCACTGACCTCACTTCAGCTTCAACACAGATTCCTTTAACTTAGCCAGCAACCAACGGACCAGTGCGGTCCTTTCAGCAGATTCATCAGATGACAAATTTCTAGGCGTTTTGGCTCAGGGCAAATACAGCATTTACTCCTGGCTTTGTTTTGCTTTACTGCATTTTTACTTGATTCAGTGATGGACTCAATCTAACGAGTCATTACAGTGACCTTTAACTTTAAGAAGTGCTTTAATGTTGCCTTGGTAATAGGACTGTATTTGAAGTTATTATGTACTAAACACTGCACAGTCCTGTCTTTAGAAAACTGTTGAAGGCTGTGTAACTGATTATTGATAGTCAGTATGTTCTCTTTGTGCCTGGAGATGATTGGCTAATCACTTTAAACAGGGCTATTTGACCGCTCTTATCTTAGTTCACATGTTATCTGGGTTAAGTCAGAGCCTCTGTCTGCAAACTCTTCAAAACATTACAAGAAAAAAATGTGTTTTGCACAACTTAAGACTTAAGTGGAGTCTTTGTTTTAGCATTGTAGCACAATGGTTTTTATGTATGTCACTCATTTACCTGCAGGCTCTGGTGTTGTTCAGCTCTCTCGTATCCTTCTAACACTCTCTGTGTCTCATGTTTGTGAAGCACTGACTTTGACTTTGCTTTTGAGGCTGTTCATGTGAGTTTGAGTAGCAAAATATTATTTCTGTAGTTCTGCCGATAATGTCGCATGTTTTGGGTTTTTTTCCAGATCGGTTTCCCAAGCATCTCATCTGTCCTCTGCCTTTCCTTTCTTTTCTTTTGCACAATCTCAAATCCTCCTGTCCATCTCTCTGTTCCTGTTCCCCCCCCCCTCCTCTCTCTCTCTCTCCCAGGCTTTCTTTGCATCCCTCTCCTCTCTCCCCTTCACTCCATCCCAAGATAAACAACCTCTGTTCTGAGGCATGTCAGCTATTTGTTCAAAAAAGCTCACAAGTTTTTGGATGCTGTTCAGGGCTGGGTCTCCAAAGGGAGGCAAGATTACAAATTTAGTGCTTTTTCACAATCTCTCCCTCTGTTTTTCATTTTTCTTGGTCTACGCTGCTCTTTTTTTTCTTCCAACTCTCTCACGACTTGTTCATCTCTCGCTTGAAACTTGGTGATTCCCAGATTTGTGAGGTTGAGTGTCCTGCTACCTTTATGTTTTGTCCTCCTGTCCCATCCAGTTTGACCATACAGAGTCTTGAAATTCCCTTCATGTCTGTAAAACTCTGATTTCTTTTCTGTCAGGAACTTTCATCACTTTCCTCTGATTAACACACGAGGGGGGAACCAAACATGAGCACACCAGTTCTCATGCCTCTGGGCAGCTTGTGTCAAGTCCCTCTGAGAGTTACACACACACACACACACACACACACACACACACACACACACACACACACACACACACACACACTTCAGTGGTTCTGAGGCAAAATACTCCCAATTTGGCCTTTGCTTATCGCTGACTTGTTTGGAAAAGCTTTTTCAGAGTAATGAAGTGTCTGTTCCTCTGATGGCAAGAATGCACATGAGTGTGTGTGTATGTTTAAGTGGTGTGTGGTGGTGGAGTCCAGAGTGTGGTGTATTGTGACAAGATAAAACATAGGACATTCAGTACTTTTCTGCTTTTTGCATTAATTTATTGCTTGAATTTTGTGGCACACCAGCGCTGACACACACACACACACACACACCAAGAGATAAGCAGTCAGGGACACTGTCTGACACAGAAACTAAGAAACATTTCATTTTATTCCGTGAAAGCACACACAAACAGAGATACCCACTTCTGTGTGTAACCTGCTGGTGTCACGTGCTGAGATGTGCTTTTGTGTCCCAGCACACACACACACACACACACACACAGACATATGCACTACTACACAGTGCCTGTGTTTAGACTAGGCCACCATTCCTATATGGAGATACAGATCACTGTTTTGCTTTCCCAAGTATGATGAAGGGGTAATTATATCCAACCAGAGGGAAAACAACAGAGGGAGAGAGAGGAAGGGAGGGAGAGAGAGAAAGGGAGTGAGTGATGGAGGGAGGGGGGTTATTGGACCAGACAAGGGGAGAAGAATACGGGAGGACAGCAGCCGTGCTCTTCATGGGCCAAACTGACTTGCTCATTGTTTTTAGAGCTAAATCTTTTCCCCGGGGGAACCACAGCAGTGGTAATGGTTAAAAATACCTCTGTATGTTTGCTCCTGAATCACCCTCAAACCTGCCTCCTGCCTCATAAGTAGGTGTGTGACGACAAACGACAGTGTCTGACGTACTTGTTAACTGCTCACTGTGATTTACTTTGGGTCTCTGAGTGTCAAAGCTGCCTCTCTGGCCTCAACTAATTTGTCTGTGGCTTGTTGTCTCAGCGAGTCCTTCCAAGTGGCTTCTGGAAGAGAGAAGAGTCAACCATGATCTTTGTCAGCTGGAGTGTGCAAATGGCAATGACAGTAAAATCATTTGTCATGGATACTTATGACAAATGAAATATGGAGGCAACAGATTGTTCCCAAAACTTCCCCCTTGAATAGTAATTGTCCAGTCATAGCTTAGCAACTGTAACTAGGCAAAGCAGGCCTGTCATCAATGTGCATGTTGCATGTGTATGAGTATAAACAGTCAGTACCTCTCACAGTTAAAGGTTAGCAGCTCTATTCTGCTTTTTATTGACTTTAGAGAAGTGGCCATCCCGGCCAAACTTGTTACTCGAGATAGCTTTACATTTGCCAAGCACACTGGTCAGTCCTCACATGAAAAGATTTCTCTTGTAGCCTTAAAAGTAAAAACATAGAATGAAATCTGTTCCTACATTTTTCAATATCAACATCAATAATATCAATGATAATAGGACTACCTAGCTCTAAACTGCAGTACAAGTATGAGGTGCTATTTCTTTATGTCTACTACTTCTGACTTTTTGTCATAGACATGTAGCTTTATCAGTCTTAGCACATTATTATGAAAGTGGCCAGAAATGAGTAACCTGCTTTTGTCCAGATGAAAGACCCACTGTTTCAGAGAATAATTTCTGTGGTAAACCTGCAATTGTTGAAAGATAACTGGAGACCACTGCTAAGTGAACTGTCAGTTCAAGTTCACCTGATGTCAAAATCTGATTTGAAAAGCTGATAATGGGACGTAGCAGGAAAAGGGAGGAAGGTGAGGGGAGGAAGCCGGGGCAGAAAAGCGAGTAGCAAATGGAGAGACTGTGTGAGGATGGTGCAAGGCGTGTGAGCTGAAACAGTATGAACATTTCACAGACAGAACGTGGGGATGTCTTTCCAGGAAATTGCTTTTACACAGTGCAAACACCTGCCAGATATGCTGAAACCATTTCCAGGGGCACAAGCCCAAGAAATTCAGCCAATTACAAAAGTAATTCTCAAAGAAATCACTGTGAGCTAGCCGTGAACTGTAACATATTTTCATTTGAGAACCGAGACATTTTCGGGTAATGAACAACAGCCCTCTGAAATTACAAGTAATGGTTTGGAAAAAGTCTCTCTCTAAATTGTGCAGCGACATTATAGAGTTATGTACTGTTATTATGTATGTACTTACAGGAATAGTAATGTTTTGGGTGAATTTTATCATGTTGCCCCTTCTTGATCCTATAAACACACATGGCTTAAGCTAAAGCAGGCTAATCTCAGCGTTCGGCACACCTTGACAAACCCATGGTGAGATATTAAAAAGCCAGACGTGACTTCTTCTCGCTGGTAAAGTTGGAATAAAGTCAAATCCCCCCCAAAATCCAGCCATGCTTTTATGTGGCCCAGTGTCTTTTGTGTGAGTTTTGGACACTAAAGCAGACAATCTGCCTGCCAACAGACATTTATGAAGTACAAATTCTCACTTTCAAACAAAACCAGACTTGATTAAATTCAAATTCTCCGTCTAAGTAATATCCTCTTTTTTATCGCAGCGGTGCACATTAAAACAACGATGGAGTACCAGTTAGTAAATCCTGTTGCTGCAGCCTGATCGGCTCCCCAGTGGCTGGACTGGTTTAAATTAGGCCTCTCCAGCCTTCAGCGGCCCAAGCTTCCTAGAATAACAGCAGCTACTGTGTTTTTCAGGAGTCTGGAACCAAACGTCCGTCTGGGGAGTCTGCAGTGGACACAGGTGCTCTCTCTCTCCCTCCCTTGGTCTCTCCCGCCAGGGTTTTGGTTGAATTATGTGTTCAAGAGGGACTGTTTTACTATTTTAGAAAAAAAAAAATCCCAAATGTCTTGTTTTCATCAAGACTGTTTCCTGGTTGGATCTTTACTCTCCAGTCTGACTGTGGATTTGGCAGTATGTGTGTGTATATGTGCATTGTTAATTGTAAGTATTTTCCAACTGTAACTAGAAAAGTTGGTGACGTGACAGATTTTGAAAAACAAATTTTAATCTTAATTTAAATGTGCAAGAGCGGGCAAAACACTCACCCACACACACACACACACACACACACACACACACACACACACACACACACACACACACACACAGTCCACTGAACACACAGTTGATGAACAAAGCTGATCAAAGGAAAGTCCAGTAATAGCAACAATCTTCAAAAAGCACTACCCTCAGCTCCAGCTCCAGCTCCAGCTCCAGCCATGCATTCATTATTGACTGGCTCTGTCCAAAGGCATCAGGATACACCTACCGGCATCTCTAAAAGTCACTCATCAACATATTAGATCTAATTTGTTTAATCCATGCAAACATCTAAGTGCAAAAGGCAGAAAGTCCAGGAAGCACCTTTGCGAGGCATCTTTGCTTCTGTATAACCATAACATTTAATTTTTACACTTTGGATTTTTGCACATATTAAACATACCAGATGTAATAAGTAAATTGGTGAGCTTTACAAGTGCTGGGAAGTAGATTTTGTTACCTGTGGACAAAGTTTTCCCTTATTTCAGTCTATATGCTAAGCTGAGCAAACAGTTTTGTGGTAGCAGTTTCATTCTTACTGTGCCAAGAGTGGTATCGATGTTCTCATTTGTTGAACTATGCCTATAGTATTAATTTGACTTTTTATAATATGTAAGCATATAAGTTTATTCATGTAGTGCATTTCAAGAGCAGAACAACACAAAGTGCTTCACAATAAAAGAAAGAAGGCAACAGACATAAAATCCAGTATACTGCAGCATTCATTAAGTGGACAGACCACAATGACTTCACAGACAGTGTCTGGGGAGCTGAGGTCAGTTCAGTGCCTGGTTCCAGAGTACATGTTTGCTCTGAACTTGATGGCCTGAAGTCCACAAGCATTAGTCAAGAAGAGAATGTATTGAAAGGCTTGTATTCACACCAAGCATGTTTGAAACAATTCATCCAAACTCTGGCACTTTACTTGCTCTCGTTCACATAATTTGTCAGGGTGAGAGTATGTCATTCAAACTTCGCTGGTACAAACAACCTCATGGTCTGACACATAATCCAATCCTCTCAGCAAACTGTGTGTGAGTGGGTTGTTGTAAGGTCAGATTTATGTCATTGCTACTCAGTTTGGTTCAGGGCTTAAAACTCGGTGGGTAGTGATTTTCTGAAAAATCTATGAAGAAAATGAAAGGGACATTTACCTTTTAAACCCAGGCTGCTGAGAAAGAGAGTGGTCATGTTTCAACTAAATGCGCCAAACCTAAAAATGTGAAAAGTCCACTTTCCCACCAAGGAAAACCAACACACTGTAGGTGTAATCACACTCTATTCGATATTCTATAAACCATAAAAGCCTCTGTTGGAAATCCCCACCATTCCTGGCTTCCTTTTTTCAAACTCTAGCCCCTCTGTACTCCACCCTCCACCCCTCACCACCTCCTGATCTACTCCCCATCCCTCCACGTTCACACACATCCGAGAGCACACATTCAAACTGTAGATGTGGCTCTCTTGCATTCGTAAAACTGGGATGCAATGCTGATTAGCTTCCTGGCAGGAACGCTACCACCCACCCCCTGAGTAGAAGACGGGCTCCTCCTGAAGGGCCCGACAGTGGGTGGAGAGCTGTAGCCACCGCTGTTTGTTTGCACTGTGTCCTTATTTCCGTGAATTCTGATCTGACAGGAAGTGTGGAATGGAGACGGGACAATGGGCTATTGTAAGACCACGCTCTATGTCCATGCGAGGCTAAAACAGGAAAACACACTAAGACGGGCGCATGCATACACACTCCAACCTGCACGAACACACAGAGACCCCAGCAAAGACCATCATGTTCCCTGTCCTATCGCTTGATCACGCGAACACACTCATGAGGATTTTCATTGACTGCACACATTGTAACTTCTCCTGATCTTAGCTTTAAGTAACCCCAATCTCTGACCCTCATTCAGAACCCAATCTAAATCCTTACCATAAACCCAAACTCCAGCCCTGAATGTACCCCATTTTTGAAGTGAGAAGTAGGAAAATGTTCCCACTGTGCTGGATTTTCACTCTCCATCCAACCTTAAAACATCTGCTCTTCATACTGTGGTGAGTATGAAATAGACACAGACACACATACACAGGTGTATCTCCACTCAAGGACAAGGGCATGTGTGTACAACATTCACAAACACATATGTGTACAGACTACAGACTATACAGCACATTTTAAATGATAAGGCTTTATTAACTCCCTGATAGCTGATGTTGTTTAACTTTGTATTTGACCCCAGTGTAAAAGCCTCTAAAACTCTATTTAATCATGACCAGACTAACTGAATCTGTTTGAAGGAGCACAGGGACCAAAAGTTTCAGTCAACTGATAATATGTGAAAAGAAAACACAATTTCCATTGCAATTTAAAAACGTTTTGTGTCTCCATCTCAGCCTGGCTCTTTGACCAACATATTTACGTCTACTATTATCTACTAATTATTTCCCCAGATTCGAGAGACAATGGACCAATCAGAGCTTTGTAGGTGGGATTAAGAATGGGGATATCAGAGCCAGAGAAAAATAGCGACAACCATGCCAAAATGGCGACAGAGAAAAAAATAGTGTTGCGCAGGGATGAGATATATGGAGCTGTGCAGACTGTCGTCCCCTAACTTATAACTTCTAAAGAAATCTTTGAACTGTTCTACCGGCCCACTACTGTAGCTTCTCTGTCGACTAAATGACGTAAAACACACACACGCAATTCAGCCTCCATTAATTCAACACTTCCACTGCGTAGAGGCAGGTTTCTCTGATGTCTCCCACACCCAACAGGGATGTCAGAGTGCACTTCGACATCACTGCACCCTGGTAAACCACTAGAGAAGGTCAAGAAAAATGGTGCTATGTTGCTCCTTAAACAAAAGACTTTAGAAAAAGGCACATCAGTTTTGCACTTCTTCACACCGCTGCCTTTCCCAAATGTCCAACCCGGCCTCAACACTTGCGCGTACACACACACACATACTAACCTTGAGCATGGTTTCCTGACACCATGTCCACGTTTCAGCCTGTGACCTCGACCATGTCACCTTTCAGCGAGGGGAGCTGGGCTTTGAGGCCGAATGATGTATGGATTCACACAGGCTGTCAAAAGAGGCTAAGGAAGGGAAAGATGCAGAGGAAGGGAGGCTATTTACAGACCTGAAGGTATGTGACAGAGCAATGCTGTTTTCTGAGCTGAATGTGTCTGTCTTTGTGTGTGTGTGTGTGTGTGTGTGTGTGTGTGTATCTGACAGCATGGATTCTATCCTGTGAATCTGAAGGTGTGATAACATAGACGCTTATATAAACTGTACTGTGTGTTTACTTAGTTAATCCAGTGGTTGGCGATGTCCAAGGCCCCCAGTAGAAGAGAGGTCCGGACAGCAGAGTGAGTGTGTGTGTGTGTGTGTCAGTCCGTATGTTTTTGTGCTGTGAGGAATGTCAATGTCGGACCTTTGTGCTCTTTGTGTATGGAGGACTGACCATGTGTGTGCTGGCTTCACTCACACACTCACACACACACACACACACACACACACACACACACACACACACACACACACACACACACACAC